>JAJGOT010000194.1:0-370000 GCA_022457155.1 Cladopsammia gracilis
AGGAAGGAAGGAAGGAAGGAAGGAAGGAAGGAAGGAAGGAAGGAAGGAAGGAAGGAAGGAAGGAAGGAAGGAAGGAAGAAAGGAAGGAAGGAAGAAAGGAAGGAAGGAAGGAAGGAAGGAAGGAAGGAAGGAAGGAAGAAAGGAAGGAAGGAAGGAAGGAAGGAAGGAAGGAAGGAAGGAAGGAAGGAAGGAAGGAAGGAAGGAAGGAAGGAAGGAAGGAAGGAAGGAAGAAAGGAAGGAAGGAAGGAAGGAAGGAAGGAAGGAAGGAAGGAAGGAAGGAAGAAAGGAAGGAAGGAAGAAAGGAAGGAAGGAAGGAAGGAAGGAAGGAAGAAAGGAAGGAAGGAAGGAAGGAAGGAAGGAAGGAAGGAAGGAAGGAAGGAAGGAAGGAAGGAAGGAAGGAAGGAAGGAAGGAAGGAAGGAAGGAAGGAAGGAAGGAAGGAAGGAAGGAAGGAAGGAAGGAAGGAAGGAAGGAAGGAAGGAAGGAAGGAAGAAGGAAGGAAGGAAGGAAGGAAGGAAGGAAGGAAGGAAGGAAGGAAGGAAGGAAGGAAGGAAGGAAGGAAGGAAGGAAGGAAGGAAGAAAGGAAGGAAGGAAGGAAGGAAGGAAGGAAGGAAGGAAGGAAGGAAGGAAGAAAGGAAGGAAGGAAGAAAGGAAGGAAGGAAGGAAGGAAGGAAGGAAGGAAGGAAGGAAGGAAGGAAGGAAGAAAGGAAGGAAGGAAGAAAGGAAGGAAGGAAGGAAGGAAGGAAGGAAGGAAGAAAGGAAGGAAGGAAGAAAGGAAGGAAGGAAGAAAGGAAGGAAGGAAGAAAGGAAGGAAGGAAGGAAGGAAGGAAGGAAGGAAGAAAGGAAGGAAGGAAGAAAGGAAGGAAGGAAGAAAGGAAGGAAGGAAAGACGAGAGGGTGAAAGAAAGAGAGAGAGTAGAAAGGAAGGAAGGACGAATAGAATTAGGGAGGAGAGAAGTAGGAAAGGGAGGATGGATGAAGGGAGGGAGGGGACAAAAAAAAGGAAAGGGATGAGAAAGAAGTAAAGAGTAGGGATATCCATTTCCGCACAGTGGAATGCCATTGATAAAATAATGTATCTTTGGTCGCATTGACAGAGTGGTAGATGCAACAGAGTTCACTGTCATGATAAAGACAGCACAAGCTTTTGTTTGCGCCCCCAAAAAGAGACCATAATAATAACAAGGTGGTCACCAAAAGAGCACTAGTCATAAAGTGGGTTTGCGAATGTTGTTTCCTCCCGGGAGGGGGGGGGGGGTACTCCCTATAATGGGCTATACGGGGATGCTCCGCCCGAAGAGGCTACCTTTTTTAGGCTAGAGGTATATGAAAGGTTCGGGATTTCACAAGTTGAAGTATATGAAAGGGTAGGGATTTCACGAAGAATAGGAAAGGGAAGCGAAGCCATGCCGTTGAAACATAAAAAAGGTAGGGAAAACTGCCATTTAAGTATTATAAAAATGGCTTTCAAAATATATCAAACAGACGCACGTAAAGGCTCTGAAAGGGGTACCATTTTCATTGAAAGGTATATGAAAGAGGTACCATTTTCAATGAAAGGTATATGAAAGGGGCACCTTTTGTCAAAATCGGTATATGAAAGGGTAAGGGTTTGGACCTCGGGCGGAGCATCCCCATACAAAACTTTCTTGTGTACCCCCCACCCCCCCACCAGGTGTTTCCTAAAGTTGTGTACATTTTACACCTTCCTGAATTTATGTACAAAATATGTACAATGCACTGCCACCAAACGGGACTAAAGAAATCAAAAGTTCCATTTTAGCCAAATTGTACTTGAACTTCTACAAATCATTCCAGTCATTCCACTGCACATTCGCATGTATGGGAAACCTTTGTAGATTATGATATGACGACTACTGAATGAGATTCATTTATCATGATGACTTCTTAATTACCTCCACCATAGTGTCACCTCCAGGATTCAGTGTCTGAATGTCTGGCCCAGTGTCTGGCCTTAAAGACTGATGATCAAAGAAAAAAGGAAAAAATTAATAATGAAACATCACAAAGAACAGCAAGTATAAGTAGTACATACACATTGTAAAAAATCCATGGAAAAAATTACAGAGACATTAATATTTATAGAAAGAAAACTCTAATTAAAGGCAAAAGTGCTCTTGGACCTAGGACAGCTACACCCCTTGTATAATTATAATTTTTATAATCACTAAAAAAATGTTTTGCCATAATTATATAGTCTCTTTTTGTGGAGACACGGTGGTCTAGTGGCTAGCGCGTCGGACTTTCAACCTGAAGGTCGGTGGTTCGAAGCCTGGTCTCTGTCGTCGTGTTATTTCCTTAGACAAGAAACTTTACTCCACACTGTCTCTCTCCACCCAGATGTATAAATGGGTATCGGCGACAAAATTCTGGGGGGACCCCTATGATGGACTAGCATCCCATCCAGGAGGGAGTAGCAATATTCCTAGTTGCTTCATGCTACAGAAACCGGGTTAAGCTCCGGCCGTGTGGGCCATCTGGCTCCTGTGCGACTTTACTTACTTTTATATAGTCTCTTAAATTTAACTGGAAACATTTCATGCTGATTTCCTATTTCTCTCACTTATTGATTTCTAACATGATGTTGTACTATAATAATATACATATACCGGTACACGTTGTGGTTCAAATTTTTCCTCTGGTTTGAAAATTTTCAAACCAGTTTGTTTTTTAGTTTTCCTTCATCTTAGATTTGTCAATGAATCTGAAACTGAGGAAACTAAAGAGAAAACCAGCATGATCAGAAAAATGTGTCTGCCTTTACAGTACATGTTAGCAGATAAGTTTAAAACAAACCATGTCACGTGCTGGGGTTACTGTCCTCTGCATGGTGTCCTCACCATCAGATCTGTATGAGCCTGCATCAGACATTATTGAAGCCTGTTTGTTCAATAAACACACAGTCAATGTACACCAATCAGGTCACGCACATGTATTAAAAAAAATCATTATTTTGATCAAATTTATCACATACACAAAATTTCTATCATGAAAAAAAAAATAGGAAAAGGTAATTAAAAATAATTATAATTATGATGAAATAATTTTTGTTCACAGTATACATGTACTGTACACTGTAATATTGAGCACCACACATTCCATCATGTTTACTCATTTCTCTTTTCAGTGTTTGACATGTGAGCAAATGACTGTGTTCCCTATGTGTTCATGTGCATAGTGCAAAAACCGTTCCCTTCCCTTCATCCATGCCTAAGTAGACTAGTTAGCGCAACTCTTTTTTCAACAAACTTGAATGTACAGCTACAAAATATCCAGCTAAAACTATCACATAACCCGATCTTATAATTACTATGAAGCTAATCTCTTGGGAATTACGAAGTTGTGCAGAAGAGTAATGGAAACACACAAAGATTTACCAAGGTTGATTAATAAAAAATCCAAAAAAAATTCCAAAATCATACCCCTTGTTAAAAAAGTAAGAATTAGGAGCCATCTAACATTACCTCCATTGCGGCTCTTCGCTTTTTCATCTTTTCCATCAAAGCCCTACAATTCCCCCCAAAAAAGAAAGAAAATTTACAATTTTATATATTTATGTGTCTGGGTATTTAACCTACTGTAAGGCCTTCAGTACATGTAACTGGGGACACAATTACAGTTAGTGTTAACAATAATTTATACAATGTATATTATAACTCCATAAAATTTATGGGTAAAATTGACTTACATGTATAGCTCCCCAAAATATACGTCGGCCAATAAACAGTCAACAGCTGGCCGTAAAACAGCCAACAGTCGACCTGCAAACGACTAACAGTTGGCCGACAAACAACTGACAGTCAGCTGACAAACAGCCAACTGTCAGCCAACTGTTTACCGACACTTTCAGCAGTTCTCAGATAAAATTGCTGCCCAACAGTCGGCTGTTTGTTGGCCGACTGTCGATGACCTTTCGGCTACCTGTTGATAGCCTGTTAGTAAGTTGTTATAACATTAGGCTGTCGGTGCAACCAACATCATTTCTGACGATACTCCGCTATTGTCCACCATGTTGTAGTTTGTTTATTCAGACCAAACCCCCCAATTTTAACCATATCCACAGTCAAAGGGCTTCCCAAGGTCTGTTTTTGTTTTACAATACACTAGCAAGTTCAAAACAAGAATAGGAATAAAAGGTAATATGACAAATTGATCAAAAAATGTTTAAAATACCAATGACAAGTAATTAAAAACTGTGAGAAAAAAAAGGAGCTTGAGATAAGAGAAGGGCACTGATGATCAGAGAGCCAAACTTTTTTTTTTGTATTCAAAGATTAATTTTGTGTGATAAAGCAATTCATTTCTCTCTCAATTATGTCAGCTGTTACCAATACTCAATTGAAAAATAATCTATGCTCAAATACTTTGTATCTCAGGATAGATTTGTTTGTACTGTAGTATTTTGTCAACATCCATGGACTTGTTCACTTACAGTAGTTGTTGGAAGGCATTGACGGCATATGGGACTTGAATGTAATTGGACCCATCCAACAGATGTGGATGAAAGCTTCTGAGCAAATCTGTATGATCCTGAGATACAACGTATTCAAGCAGATTGAAATATTACACCAGGATAAATTAATTTACATCATTGTACACCTGTACAGTGAGCATAGATAGAGTACACCGGTACAGTAAGCATAGATAGAGCATAGATATCGCCTCTTAAAGAGGCGATATCTACATTGTATGCTCTAGACAACAGTGACTAACACTCTCTAATAACTTGCCTGTTTGTGCTATCCATATTGTTTCTTAAGTTTGTTGCTTCCTCGACCGGTAATTATATCTTCTGACACTTCTAATCTCAGTCAAAGTTCAATCAATTCAAGCTTGAGCTTGTCACTTGCCTAGATAGCAATTTCCTTGACTTTACTTTAGCTTTAAGTAAGCTTATATGTGCACGAAAAAAATAGACGTTGTGTCAACAAAGGCATCATTCCTTGCCTAAGTTTTTAAATAACGCATTAAATTGCTGTTGCACCACATCATGTACTTGTATAGCTTTCATCCACGATCCGTCTTTGTCATGTTGAAGCTTTAAAATAAGCTTCATATTGGCAGATCAGTTACTTGGATACTTCGTGTAATTTAGCTCCGCAGGTGTAAACATGTCCATTTCATACGACGTTATTTCCGCATGTCACCTCGTAAACCCTCAGCAAGAGGACTTTGTGATTTTAGAAAACAAATCCACAGCTCTTAAAGAGAAAGATCAACTGAAAAGTTCCACAAAAATTACCAGAAATCCGCACAAACAGGGAATATTTATAATACAAGTTGACACTTTTCCTCACCAGAAATACTGGAGCCCAGTCTCCCATCCAACAAAACTACCCAGAAACTCTTGCAATAGTTTTCGTCGTTGTCAAATACACTGTGATAAACACCGGTTTTTTATGCCGAAAGTTTGCCTAAGTTTCTCATCATTTTTGCTTTCAGGTTAACTACTGTTACGTCGTGGTGTGCCTGAGTATAAACTCTAGTTAAATTGGCCTTTGATAGTGATATTGGTCTTGAACAAAAGTCGTTTTGACTGAAAAGGAACTGCGTTGTTTCGTTGCGTGTAATTATACATTCGACCAAGCCATATCCTTCCTTCCTTCTCTATCTCCAAAGGAACAGAACAATAATTCAAAGCTATGGTAGGTCTATAATGGTGAATGATATACTCTAAAACTAGAAATACGTAGGTAAACAAACTGCTTTGTAATGCAATGTGGTTTTCAAGGAGGTAAGCTTACATTATTGTACAGTTCAATATTCAGTCGCTCATCAGAATTACAATAGCTGCAAAATATAGCTTTGATCTTATGTAAACTAAACTTAATTCTTAAGTTAGGTTGCTTACATTTTGCATAAAATTATATTTTTAGTTTAGTGAAGGGCCTAAAACATCTGGGTCTTTTGTATTCGATTCAGTAAAGTTTTGGGCCATATAAGCTACATGTTAGCTTAATTATAATCAGAAACCCATTTCTGTTATAATACAGTCAACTCTCTCTAAAGGTTGATTTGCAAGGTACAACTTTGTCGCATGCGACATGCATATGCCATTGCTACGACATGCTTACAACAGAAATTGCTTTGTGTAAATCAACTTAAATCATGTTTAAGTATTGGCATAAGTGGTCACATGCAACAGTCAGCCCTAAGACGGACACCATAGGAACCTAAACCAACTGTCCGTCTTACAGAGGTACATGTATGTGTCTGTCTTAAAGAAAATAACTTAGTTTCCTTACCCTGGCACCATCCAACATGTATGTCTAGTAAGTGTAATATTCAAGATCTCCATCTTGGACTCTTTCACAGGTTTTATTTCTTGTTCATCTTTCCTCTCATCTCCCTCTCTTTCCATGGTGCTTTTCAACATTAATTTTTCAGATTTTCAGTACAACCTGACAATTATACAGGGTTTGGCCTAGTGCTGGTCACTAGTCTGTAAAATGTTTTTCCATGTGAGATCACAACAAGTGAGCACAAACCATCATACCAAATGAAACACCAAAGCCATGTCAAAGGTTTGTTTCTCGATCATGGAAAAACGTCAAGAAGATATAAGATTCAGCTTTCTATAAAATCAAATCCATTAACATTTTGATTTCTAACCAATGCTATATTTTTTTTTTTATTTTTTTATTTTTTTTGTAGCCAACAAGGCTAGTGAAAATAATTTATAAACCCACCTGCCAAATGAATGTTTAAAGAGCATGTATACATATGCTAGTTGGCAAAAAGTACCATTAGTCTTGAGCCCTGCTATGTACATGTAGACATGTTGGCTGAGTCTTGTGTCCTTATTACAATCTACTTAAGGTCGCGGGGGACAGGTTCCGCTCATCAGTATGCATTTATGAAAACAGTATGCACGAAGTGCGACGGTTGATACCGAAAATGCGCGAAATATCCACGAACAGGCTCTGCAATGTATCTGCATCAATAATTGCACGTGCAAAGCGCTGTCTGGTAAAAAACACTATTTTTAACGCATTATTCTTTCCTCATGAAGTGTTGACAATAGCCCGTGGATTAAAATTAGCAAAATTACCATAAATTTATATTTTTTGCATTCGTGTTTGCTCGGGAACCCTTCGGAAGCGTAAAAACAAGCAATTTTGTGTCCAAGAATTCCGAGCGGATAGAGAATTTCATGAGTTGACACTGCAAGGAGGTAAACTAGGTGTATTGTAGATTGTCATATCTGACTCGAAATTTTTAAATAGGCTTTCAAAGGGAAGATATGAGGCTTCAAATTCTAACATGGACAATTTTACTCCTTTAAAAGCTAATAACTTTTAATTAAAAATGAAATCAAAAAGTCGGAGTCAGATATGACACAATAGACGTTTTGACGGATCAGTGAGTGGGGAAATCAACTTGCTTTGTGTTCTTCTCGAGGAGAAAACTTGGACACAAAACCACGTTTTAAGAAAAGATAACTTTAGTGGCTTACAGTATTGCCGCAAAGCGCGATCCCTTCAATAAAAAACAATACTTACGCACTTCCATCATTCGCCAATATCTCTGTTAAATTTTAGCGAAATCGGCTTTCAAACCTTCACGATATAACGTTTTTAAAAGTGACACCCCTGCCAAAATTTTGCCTTATGAATTTATTCATGGCCAAGTATCCCCCGCGACCTTAATCTAGGTCATTATTTTCATAAGACCAAATGCCTTTATCAGCGGATCTGGAGGTGGGCCCATTGAAGGGTGGGGCAGGTTCCGCTTTTTGTTTGAAGTTACATGAAGCAAGGCCCTGAAGACCAACAAATAGCCCTTATCGTAGATGAGTACGCCATGCCAACATATCAGCGGTTTCTCGCTTTCTTGACCCTATAGTCTCGTTTTGATGTTTACGCTCATCGTCGTCAGAGGTTCTCGTAAGCATCAAAACGAGACTATAGGGTCAAGAAAGCGAGACCGCTGATATGTTGGCGTGGCGTACTCATCCACGATAAGGGCTGTTGTCTATTCCTTTACTAACCCTCCAGTTACCACTCCCAACCCCGACAATCCCAGTATTGGGGTTAATAAAGTTTCTATTATTCTATGACTTAACGAAAACACCTTGTGTGTTTCTACGATTTTCTACAGTTATCACAATGGTAATTTGGGCAGTGTGCTTGTAATGCTTTGAAAACACAAGCCAAAAGAGACCATTTCAAGTTCTCCCAAACCACAATTGATCAAAACTACATGTTATTATATTACCCAATCAAAATACAGAAAATTAATTATTCAGCCTGTGTTATTTTAATAAGCATTATTTGTGTCTTACTGCAGGAAGCCGAAAGCGATTCAGACTGGGACAGTCTACCTGGGGATGTCCCAGAAGCTTCATCAAGCCCTGAACCCACTCCAAGACATCAACCAGCCCCTCCATCAGGGTCCCCTAAATCTCAAGTGTCTCATAAGAAACCTCAGGTCAGGACACAGGCAGCATTAGCAACCCCAGAAAAAATGTCTCCAGTACATTCTCCACAAAGTCGAGCAAAGACCATGCCAGTTACGCCATCTTCTCATATGCCCAGTCAGATGTATGGCAAACCTGGGATTACCAACTTTGTCGATAGAAGTAGTGGTATAAGTGCAACAACATTCACTGATCAGGGTTTGGAGAACCGACAGAACAGGGAAGTTAAACCTAATATTAATGAAAACAGAGTTAAACAGAGCAGTAAAGGAAGAGGAGATGATGGAATTAACATTGAAATGAATGAGGTGGATTATCATCAACACAATCCACCATTTACTGATTTTCAAGGTGGGTTTATCAGCAAATCAGCTTAAAAACCAGGACCCAACAGCGTGAATGAAATCAAATGCACATGACTCAATGGTTAGCATGTTGGACCTCAGCTACAGGGAGATCTGAAGGTCGATGATTCAAGGCCTAGTCTCCACCATTGTGTCATTTCTTAACTCTATAAGCCCTAACATCAAAATTTAAATTCTCATTTCTAGTCCTATACATTTCCTATAGAAGTAGTGGGGAGAAATTGTTTAGATATCAAGAGAACTCATCTTGTGTGATCATGTCCTTAATTCTCATGACCTTTTTGATTGATAAGGCATTAATCTTACAAGGAGAAATTTGATGCTGATCACTCTTAGGGCTTAAAGGGTTAATAGGCAAGGAACTTTGCTCCACATTGTCTATCTGTACCTGGGTGTATAAGTGACTACTGCTCTCCTCATATTACAAAGGTGCACTTATCTCGCGATTCGATATTGAGGACCCTAGAACCTGGAAATCTGTCTGCTTAAAATGTAATACGCCACGCAACCTTTCTGAGCCTATTAATTTTCGTGTTGTTATTAGTTACTATATTTTACCATTTTATTTGAGTGTTTAGAATTTTGTTAATCTTGGGCCCACAGTAATTGGCGGCAGCTGTTGTGGTCACCCTGCCATAACCCAGTAGTTGTTTTCTTTGTTCTTATCATTTTGTTTGTTATTAGTTTATTTGAAGGCAAAGTCTAATAAATAAATAAATAAATAAATAAATATAATGCTACATGTGGGGGTACATTAAAACTCTGCAATGGGCTAGGAGCACTCCTAGTACAGTATCTTCATAATGCTACAGAAACCGGGTTCAGCTCTGGCCATGTGAACCATCTGCGGTGCCTGTGCAACATTACCTTACGTTTTGCCATTAGATATTATTTTTGTTGTTGTTTTTTATGTAAACTTAAATGCTTTGTTTTCATTACTCTCATTTAACACATACATATATGTATGTTATTTCACAACAGCTGCTCTTCCAAAACAAGACTCTGTAAACCTCAACATGCAGACTGAAAAACCCAAGAAAGGCAAAGTTAAGTCTCCTTATGTAACCAACAAAGATGCACACGATGAAAACCATTCATGGGATTCTGACAGTGCTACCGAGAAGGAGCCAATTTCTCACAGCAGACAGCACTTAACACCTCGTGAAAAGAATTCAAAGAAACCAAAGAGGCAACATGAACCAAATAACTTGGCAGATGAAACAAGCCCTGAAAATCATGACTCAGATAATACCTTAAAAACATGCTGTGTACCTTTAAATACTGACATGCAAGTGACTGGGTAAGCAATTACAAAATAAATGTATGTATGACTGATGATTTGCATTGCAGTACATGTATGTAAAACCTGGACATAACTTAAAAACTGAAATTACTAAATTATCTACAGGAATAAATGCCCAAAGTGTTTGTTTAGTACAAACTTTGAATCTTATAGGGTGCATTCACTTGGCCATAAATTATTCTGGAAGTATAAACAATAGTTTCTGAAAATTGTTTGTTCAGGCACATTTGCAGTATACATGTGTATCTGCCAAAACATGCTAAGCCTTATAATACAATAATAAGGAAAATGTAGTTTTCCAGTGTCTCCAAAATCTGTGTATTCTTATTCCAGAATACAGTCAAAAGAGCACGCCCTTAGTGGGGATCAAGTTCAGTGGAGGCTGATTTGATCATGAAAAGACAGTGAAGTGAAGCTGGGGAAACTGTATTAAAGGCCCCCCTTCACCCAAAATGCTGTGCGAGCTGTGATCACTTTCTGTGCTGAATTTCGTGTAACACAAAATTCACGCTTGAATGCATGCAACCAATCAGATCACGCATATGAACATTATGAATGTATATGGAGTGTTTCAAAACAAAAACAAATGACCGCATCTTCCTTTGGGTGAAGGTGGGCCTTTAATATGGTTTGAGTCAGTGGAAAGTGCGAATTATAGGGAGTTCAAGCTATCTAGATTCTACAGCTGTATGTACTTGTCTAAATGAAACATGTCCTATGTGATCACCTGTAAGTATCTTAGTAACTCCCTTGTCTCAACAAAATACAAAAGTCATGGTTAATGAACATGACACGTGTGAGACATTTACTATAATTGAAGGGCTCCTTGCAAGGATGTCCTAAGTGCGTTTTTGGTAACTTTCACTAAAATTGTATGTTTTAGGCCTTTAAAAGTACACTTATGTCAAATTAATGATTTATTATTGTTAAGGTACTTAAAACAGCTCCAAAATGGGGAAGAAAATCCATCTTTGAGAAAATGTTTTGGGCCCCTATGAGACCCTATGGCCCCCAGGACACGCTATGTATCTTTTCAAAAGTAAAAATTATTCTGTTCGAAGATAGAAGATTTGTTGACCTGGTTTAAATCCTTCCAGTCATATTTACATGATCCAGTTATAATTTTGGCAAGTGAGTCCCTTTTGAGGCCAAAAATCCAAGATTTCAGTGGAAATTTTCCAAAAAAAGCACTTAGGACATTATTGCAAGGAGCCCTTCAATTATTAAAATTAGTTTTTTTTCTTGTAGATGTTCATATCATTTTGAGCATGGTCGCAACCACCAATTGGATGTGGGCCCTGAATGGAAAGAAGCTTACATGAAGAAAGTCGCAGACAGGTATGGTATAACTCAATTGTTACAGCCTTGGTTAATCTGCCCTCATCTTTCTCCAAGTTCTACTGATTAGTTGGTTTAGTAATTATCATTGGTTACTGGTATGTTATAGCCAAGGGGAGGCTAACAAATTCTGCATCTAATGATGAACAATAAATGAAGTAAATAAAAATTAAAAATCAATGGGAATTTCAGTTGAAATCGACAAAGTGGCTCTACAGGAGATACATGTAATGTAGTGTTGGCAGTAGTAAGTGTGACCAATTGCATTGTTGAGTTCTATAAGCAGGCATGAATTAAAAAAAAAAAACGTGAAAGAAGTGCTTTTCGCATTTCTCAAGTGTTTCTTTTTTATTCCCAAGTGCTTTTATAACTCGACAATAGAGTACCAAGGTGTGACGTCACAAAAATTTAAATTTGTGAAATTATGGGATTTGATTAGAAGCAAATTGAGGCAAAATTAGAAGGGTTTGTACATGAAGTCTTCAGAACATAAAAGTGCCAATATCTCACCCTCAATTACAATAGAGCAGTTTTCAATTGAGTGTCGAAAGTAATTACACAATTGCTTTGGTTTTGCATTGCTACGCTTTGTGATTGGCTAAAAAATCTCGCGCCACTTTCTCGACCAATCAGAAGTAAAACCAAAACCAATCGTGACTTGCTCGCACGCGTTTTCCCGCGCTTGGCGCCGCCGACATGTAATTCCTTCGAGCTCTGATTGGTTCATTGGATTGTTTACGACTGCTGTGATTGGTCAGAGTAATTACTTTGGTTTTGGTTTTACGACACTCAATTGAAAACTGCCCTAAGATGCTGATTTTTGGCAAGTGGGCATTTGTCGTCATGCCCTTTCCCAATATCTAATCAAATGCACAATTTCACAAATTTCATCATTTTGGAACTCGATGCGCGAAAAGTAAATTTACTTTTTTCTTTATAAAATGTCCCATTATTTGCATGGGCTCATACTGGTGATGTCAGCTGCATGCATTATAATTCGATGTGCAACAGGCATGACGTAAGGCGCATACTTTATCGAAGTATAATGAAATCGTTCTGACCACGCAGAGCACACGCATTTCTTTGAACATTAATTTTATAATGTGCTATAGGAATGCTTCTAATAGATGGTAATCACTTTCTTTTGGGATCTATGAATACTACATATTCGTACTCTACCCACCTTAATTAGTCTTCGCATTTCACAGGTATGATAATATAGTGTATATTTTTGCACATATCTTTTAACCTTTTAATTCCCGAGAATGCCAAAAGTCAAATTTCAGACAGACTATGTTCAGTGAAAACTCGCATTTTTACTCAAATTCTCTTTCCTTTTTCACAGGTCTGAAAAGTGGCTACACTACTTCTGGCAAGAATTTTTCAGCACACTTCGGATCATCACTGATTTCGCCTTCATCTTCATTTTGGAGCTTTTAAGGTTCGTTTTCCACTACGTTGTGCTTCGTGTGCTTGGAGGAATTATCGTTGTGATCGGAGATCATTTCTTGAAGCCATACTTGGCGGTACTTTTTAATAGCATCGTACAACCCTCCTTTATCTTTACACGGAACGTTTTAGTTGGCGTTAGAAATCTTTTACAACCACTGATGGACATCACAAACAGCTTCATAGCTCAGTTGGCGTCATTGCTTAGAGCCTTCAGATTATTTGAACTGAACTGGAAGCCTGTTTACGAACGAGGACAAAAACATGATGTCCATGTTCTATAGTGCGATGACAGTGAGCGCAGCGCCTGCTCTCAGCCAGTAAAGGAATCTCGTCCAGCTCAAATGTCGTGTTTTCGTGACTATGCCCAGGGCTTGCTTTAAGCTTGCTTGTTATCTTGAAATCATTACTATTACTTAGTCAGTACTAAGACCATTGCTAACACCATTGCTAACACAATTTGGAAAAACCTTATGATGTTATATCAGTCTTGATGAACTTCTTTCTTTTTTTTTTTTTTTTTTTTGCTTTGGTAAAATCTTGGTTTTATTAGATTTTTGAAGCAAACTATATTTAAAGGACGCGCAAGTTAACCACGTCTTGTGACTGAAAGACGCCTTAGGCCGCGTCCACACTAATGCGTTTTTGAAAACCTCCGTTTTTGGTTCCCCGAAAACGGATAAAAAGATCTGCGTTCACACTAGCGTTTTCACGTCGTTTTTGACCGTCCACACTAGGGGCTGGAAGATGCGTTTTCATCGCCAGGCTCTGCTCGGACGTTTTTTTCTGTTGAATACGCATGCTCCAACTGCGTCAGCGATACTATGCGTCACGTAAGCGTTTTTGGAAAGCTCCGTTTTTGCCGTCCACACTAAAACGATAGATTTGCGTTTTCAAAAGTCTCCACTCTGAAAAGCGTTTTCGAAAACCTCCGTTTTCATAGATAAACATCTCCGTTTTTTATCGTTTTAGTGTGGACGATCGGTAAAAACGGATAAAAAAGTATGCGTTTTCAAACGAAAATGCATTAGTGTGGACGGGGCCTAAAAGGCCTACTCTGGGACCTTAAGTCGCCGTAACTTTAGGCGACTTTAAGCGATTTAAGGCGACTTAAGGAAAAATTAGTTTAAAATATTGGCGACTTAAGGCGACTTAAGGCGACTTAAGGCGACTTTAGGCGACTTAAGGCGATTTAAGGCGACTTAAGGCAACTTAAGGCGACTTAAGGCAACTTCAGGCAACATAAAAGTGTTTCTAAAAAGTGATGAAACAAAAAGTTATTGACAGTCTCTTCATCACTATGCCTAAATACCAAGCCACTGGTCTCTGGAGAGAAATATGAGACAGGATTCAAGCCAGGTCCGATCGACTGTCAGGACTTAAGTCAGGATGCGACCAAGGACTCCAGTTAGGGTTTGACGTAGAGTTAGGGTTAGGGCTATAGCTTGAGTCCTGACTTGAATCCTGTCATTCATGATAGTTTGTCTCGTCTTTCAATACACAAAATTATCACGATCAGTTCACTTGGTCTCAGATAGACCTAAGTGACCATAAGTCTCCAGTTTCCAGATTTTAAAGCCCCTTTTAGCTATACTGAGATTCAAATTATTACAATAACAACAACAACAACATTACATAAATAACATGAATGCTAAATTGTATTATGAACATTAATTAGCCAAACAAGAAGCAGGAACAATATTGCTTATCTAGAATGAGAAAAAATTCGGTTAGCTGCTTAAAAGTTTTTAAGATATTGCAATAAAAACAATAATCAAACAAAAATATAAAGATCACATACACTGCCAAACCAAATCTGAGGAAGTTTGTTCTAAGTACTTGGGAAAAAAATCCAACTTTTTCACTTAAAAATGGATACCTGATCTGAATCAAACTAACATAAGCTTACATTTTGCTTGACTTATTTATACAACAAAGGCATCGAATTAGTTACTTAAAAATCACTTCTCGATTTCACATATTACATAAATTTATCTGCCATTGTTGCGGCAGTTGCACAGTCAATTTTGGCTCGAAAGCTTGGCAAACAACATCCAAAACTGTTTGGTCGGGCACCCAGCCAATTTGTTGTTCTCCTGCCTTAGTCCAACAGAATACTCCAATATCATATTTGGTACCGTAAGCGAGGGTCCTTCTCAATAGCGCATCTTTCCCATTTTCTCCAACTACTTGTCCGGCTCTGAAAACTTGGAAGTTCCGCTGACAGGGAACCGAACCCTCGTAGGAGACTTTCTAGCAGGGTTGATCAGTTCTGTTGACTAGGCCCGAAATGCTCTCACACTTTTCCACCTGGCAGCATTTAACCTGTCAAAACAAAACTAAATTGTGTTACTGTTGAGGCTGTTGACAGATTTACCGGTGTAGAAGTTAATTATTACCTAAAAAATTTCCAGAAAATAATGGATCACAAACGGATGCACAGCAAATGACAAAGTTGACAATATTTATTGGTGTCCGCCATTTTGATTCTCCCAGAATTCCTTTCCAATCGTAGATTGTTTCCATGCTTCGCGCGTTTCTTTTCCTCTCGCGCGCGACTAGCTCCCGCGCTCGCTTAACCAATAAATTTCAGAAATTTACTTTTACCTTACCTCGAATTGAGTTGTCGGAATTAGTTTTCTTTCCGCAATACAAGCAGGAAGCCAGTCAATGGCTACAAGAGCAACTTTATCTCGCACTGGTATCGATTTAAAAAATTCCAGGCCAGCTTGACAATCTACGCCACGAAGGAAAAGCATGTGAGTGGTAGCTTAGCCAGCCTGTAGCTGTACTGTAAAATGGGAATATGTTTGCCGAATCGTGAGTGCGCGCGCGGGCGCGCGCGTGGGCATCCATGGTTCAAAGAAGTCACGTGGTCAAAACATGTGAAGTATGGTGGCCATGTTTACTCGAGTGAGGCAAAGTTCCTGCTGAAAACAGTTGCAAATCCTTTGCACATTCCTGCTTAATGGTTGATAACAAGAAATCCTTTTGACCTTTGTGACAGAGAGCTATCATAGTAACATAATCAACGCAAATTTTGCAATCTTGAGCGTACAGGTTGATTTAAATTCTTTGCTTCATCAAACTGTCAAGAAGATGACATGTACAAGTTGTA
Source organism: Cladopsammia gracilis (assembly GCA_022457155.1). Taxonomy (NCBI): domain Eukaryota; kingdom Metazoa; phylum Cnidaria; class Anthozoa; order Scleractinia; family Dendrophylliidae; genus Cladopsammia; species Cladopsammia gracilis. The sequence goes on from JAJGOT010000194.1 coordinate 16,011, forward strand.
CTAGAACACTAAGCTTCAAGTTTTCAAACGTTCAGTTACGATTGGTTGTAAATAGAATACTGTTGGATGGCTAGAACGCAGCTTAGAGGTTGTATGCGGGAGAAATGGCCCATTTTTGATTGCTCTTTCACGTTGGGTAAGTAAGCTTAAAAGTTAACTCAAGTACATTTGTATACAGTTACATTGCCTTTGGATAAGCTTATGATCTTGTCAAGCTTACTTGCTCAAAGTAAAAGTGATAAGCAATAATTGGGCTTAACTCCAAAATACTTTTCAAATTATTCTGATCTTAGTGATCCAAAACAGCTCTCACTGTTGTTATAATGCCCTGCAGGTGAAGGAATGCCTACACCATTATATCAGTATTGACTGCTGATCAGCAGTGTTTCTTTTTTATGCTGTTGCTCATATTAAATGTTGATTATAATATAAACGACAACTTCAACCATTCAGCAACACTTTGTCGATGAAATATGAGTGAACCTATATATTAAATATTAAATAGCTGTCAATGTTTTGAAGATAAATGGGTGTACCCTCCTTGGGGATGGACCATTTTATTTTTAGGGGTGGGGGGAGGGGGTTGGGTATTTTGTTTTAGCATGAATTTTTTTTCCCATCTTGAGGCTGTGCACTTATGCCAACTCACCTGGATACGGAACAAATCTCTCCCCTCTCTCCCCCTCCCAAAAAAATAAATAAAATGGTCCATCCTTTATAGGGTTCAACAAATATAATTGAAGCAACTAGGGCATGGTGCATGAGTATTGAAGCATGGTGTTTTACTGCATGGGGTCATGGCCTTGCAGCATATAATCATATATGGGAACTAAAAAAGAGATTTGGGGCAATAAAATTATTATATATTCATGAAATAGTAAAAGTGAAACCTCTTAGGGCAATTTTAAGGTGTACAGGCCTTTTTTAAGCTTAATGACTTCGGGCGACTATAAGCGACTAAGGGCGACTTAAGGCGACTTAAGGCGACTTTAGGCGACTTAAGGCGACTTAAGGTCCCAGAGTAGGCCTCCTAAATTTGCATTTCACACCCAAAAGGTGTGAAATGGGGGAGGAGCTAAGCCTTTTATACCGGAACTTCGTGTTTAAGCGTACAATAACCACAGGGAGCTCAAGCTTACAAAAAGAGTTTGAATAGAGAATACGGACTGATAATTATTATCAAAAATTAAACGAGTAAATAGGGTAAGGGCCTGGTCGCAGTACAGTCAAAAACAAAAATTAGCCCGTGCAAAATTCGAGGAAAACAAGACCCTAAGTCGCTAAATAAAACTTCATAAAACGTTACATGGCGTTGTTTGTTGTATTTTTTTTTTCGCAATTTCAGCGATTTTAGCTCCTTTACCCTACGGCGCAGAAAAGAGAGACAAGGAAGAAGACTGACTTGCATTTCAAAAACATCGAACAACAATTCAAAAATAGGCGCCATTTGTGCCTGAGGCGACAGACATGTTCAATTCGACCTCGTCCGGCACTGGGCACTGAAATAACACGAGACTTCGTGTAGAAAAGAACGGTTTCTTTTCATCAACGTCGCGGACCCTAAACACGATCTGACATTTTAACAAAAATGCTAATGTCCACTGCCAACGGCCTAATTTACATATATAGAAACTGACGCACATATTTACACCCTCCCTTTTATGAACTGAAATGAATTGAAATAAATTAACTGAATGAAACACAAGTCCTTAAGCTAAACGCCTAAGTAAGAGCATAGTCCTGGAAACGCTTGGGCGCTTGACGCGGATGCGTTGAGATCTCCTTGGTACTTCGACAGGATTTGCAGGCACTTGCGATGCGGTTCGTGTTTCTGGAGGCGGTTGATCGCGTGTCTCCAAACTTGCAGATCTAACTCCAGATGCCAAAAAGCAGAGGTCAAATCAACCTTTGTAAACACACGTGCATCTGTCAAGTCAGGTAACATATCGTCAATAACAAGAATTTGATAATGTTCCCTCTTCAAAACAGCATTAAGTGGTCTCGGGTCGATACAAACACGAAGCTCACCGGACTTCTTTACAGCTACAACAATCTGACTGACCCACTCGGTCGGTTCGTCAACAGGCGTGATGACCTTGAGACGTTCCAGTCTTTGGAGTTCCTCTTTAAACTTCTCACGAACAGACACCGGTACCTTTTTTGCTGGAAGAACAACGGGTTTGCAATCCGGGGTCAATTTGGAGGTGCACTTTTCCCAGAAGTGTTCCAAGACCATTGTCAAAAACATCTGCATATTTAACTGTAAGATAATCACTGGAATCCTCCACGACACTTACGAAGTTTTCCTTGTGAACGGTTAGCAGCTTCATTTTCTGCGTCGCATTTAAGCCACGCAGAGGTGTCAAATCCTCTTTCACGACTAGAAATCTGACTTTGTACTTCTCCTCACTTTTGTGGTTCACGACTGGCAACGCACAGGTTCCAACAGGCTTGAGTTTGGCACCATTCCACATGACCAGCGTTTGCGAACACGGTTCGAGCTCTTGTCCTTCAGCATACTTGAGTGGTAAAATATTTGCACTTGCACCACAGTCAACTTGAAATTTAACAGGTTGCTGGCTCACGAGCATTTCACGTGCAACTTCGCAAACTTTGGCGCCTCAATCTACGATGCTTCATCACGTTTCACCACCTCAGTATCTTGATCTGAGACACAGCGGAGAAAATGACAACCTTAACTTTTAGGCCCCGTCCACACTAATCCGTTTTCAAACGAAAACGGAGCTGTTTTGCTCCGTTTTCAAAAAGATTTGCGTCCACATTTATCGTTTTCGTATCGTTTTCGCCCGTCCACATTACAACGCCGTATTGGTTTGAAAACGCTTTGATACCCTAAGCGCGCATGCTCAAATGAACTCTACGCATGCGCATTTCAATATATCGGCCCGCGAAATTGGCGCCATTCTTGATTCTTTGTTGTTGAGTGTTGTTTTGGTTTAGAATTCTTCGATATTTTCCTTCTAAACGATGCCAAGAACAGCTGGAAAGCAACCAAAGCCTAAAACAGACTGTTTCGCATGAACTGATGATGAAGTCGAGCTACTTCTGAAAGTCACAAACGAATACAAAGTGCAGAAAAGCACCGAGAGTGTAGACTGGGAGTCAGTCCAGTCGAAGTATGGCGACATCTTGGATATGTTTCACGGTCGAATGGTCTGGCTATTTTGATGACGTAACCGTTTTCAGATAGCATCGTTTTCTCCGTCCACACCAGAAAACAGCGTTTTCAAAAAGCATCGTTTTCAAATCGCTCCACTCTGGAGAGCGTTTTCGAATCGCTCCGTTTTCAGTGGTCGTTTTCGGCGTTGTAGTGTGGACGATAGCCGTATCCGGAGCAAAACAGCTCCGTTTTTGTTTGAAAACGGATTAGTGTGGACGGGGCCTTAATGACAACCTTAACTTTTAACTTTTGCAAATTTCTCTCGTTTGACCGCGGTTGATCTTTACCGTTTCGTTCTTGGTCTTGCCTTAAGTGGAAGGGTCGTCCCCAAGGTTATGGGAAGGCCATGCGGGACTATTCTGATTTACTCTAGCGCAGCCGACAAATTATAGTTTCGGCTCTGAGTTTTCTTTCTTTTTTTTATCGTGTCACATTAGTGCATGCAAATTTATTCACATGGACTCAGGGATAAGACCGTTTGATATTGTATTCGCCGCTTATTGCTGTGGGATTTTGTTTCGGCAAGTTCTTGTGTTTTTTAAAACTTGCCATTTCAGTTAGCGATCGTGGTTTCAAGTGTCGGCTACTGAATGTAGTGTAGTGTTACTTTTAGACATGATTCATTTAAGTTTATGTTTCTCAGTAAAAGTACTCAAAACACTCGGGGATTAATACTGCAATGGGTTAAGGATGCCACGAGTTCAAGCTGTGCACAGCTTCTTGTTTGGCATGGCCTTTCGCAGCTGTCCGGAGGCAAAGTAAGTTCGCCAAGAAATCAGGCAAATAGTGATATTTTTTTATTTGGCGATAGTCCATTAGCCGAGTAAATTCAAGGAAATTTTAAGTCAGGACGAAATCTGTGTCCGATTTACAGATATTCACTTAGAAATTCATTTCTTTTGTATTTTCCTTTTTTAATTATTAAGAAAAAAATCAACAAAATATTGAAAGCTAGGTCGATCACAAAGGCGATAAGTATGCAAAAATTGAGAACATAAAAGGATGAACTACACAACAGTTTATGTTCAAGCATGGCGATCTCTTATTCAAGCCAGCCGGTTGGCTTTAGTTTTTGCAAAGTCAATCAGGGTACCCGTCTGGCTTGAAAGGGCTTGGGAAAACAGTGAGATTAGCGGTTGGGCTCCTCATTCGGTTATCAAAAATAGGTGATTAAACATCAATCAATAGCCGAAGCTTTTAATTTCCCAATCCGAAAATTAGCGAATCGCAGGCGTGCCTCTTTGATTTGTCTTGAAACAAAAGCTTTCAATCTCCGCAAGCAGTACAAATGACCGTCAAACAGCTGCGTATAGGCTTCGCAGAGACCGGTAACAAACCTGTCATATCCATCAGTCTTCGACATATGACGCCGTCTTCTACTACACGAGAAATATGTGCGTGAAAATCAACATACGCTTGTCTACATTGTGGTAGGTAAGTCACTCGTTTATCTCTGCAAATAAATCTTAAGTGATAGTTTATTCTTAAAGCGATGATTGCAAATTTGTAGGTTTAATCAACAGCAATTTTAATAGCAATTGCTGTTTTGATTTGCTGTGTTGAGCAAATTCGACAAAACAAAAATAATAAATCAGTGTTAGAAATCAAAGAATCGATTTTTGGAAAAATCTGTCACTGAATTGGCAGTTGCTCGCCATCCTCTGGTCTGGTCCATGTTGTACTGTGCATATGTAATGGCCTTATCGCTTTATTTTACTAGCCTCACTTAAGGCGAAATTTAGGGCTCCTAAAACTTATAAAAATCAAAAACTCTTAAAATCACTGTCATGGTGTTGAACTTTGTTTTTCTGTATTTATTTTCGTGATTTGTGGCTCGCGAAAGCGGTATTTTTAAAAATAACGGCTAAACACAGGAAAACAAAGTAGTTTTCTATCATTTTCATTAGCTTTAAGAGTCTTAAATTTTGCCTTTAGCGAGGTTAGTTTTACAAACCGATACGGCCATCACTCTGAAAGGGTTTAAGTGAATTGCTGACGGCAATTAACATTTGAAAAAGTCGTGGTCATCTGTTACCAACAAAATCAATTAATATTTTAAGATCGATGGCTTTAATAACCAAACAAGGCTATTATCTTTAGGTTTTCTGTGATGCAAATATTCCTCTAACTTTAAAATAGCCTGCTTGGCAGGCGTTTGAAGGAGAAGGGGAAGAATTCAGGCGCGCCCTTCGCGTTCTTGCGCGCCTGAATTCTTCCCCTTCCCCTTCGAACGCCTGCCACGCAGGCTAATTTTAAAAGTGACAATCCAAATTAACAGCCTTACATACACTCTTTTATAATAACGTCTAAGTTTTGACTTGAGGTGAGCTCATGGGACTGAACATTCTTATTTACTTTTTTGGCGATTTGAGCCTGAAACTACCTCGTTCCCAGGGTCTCTCATCTTCCCGCCCCCTGAAGCAAGAGAAGAGGCGGGAAGATGAGATACACTGGGAACGAGGTTGAGCCTGAAAACGTTCGTACAATGTTCTTAAGTTAATGTGAAGACAGGTTTTCTGGCACTAAGGACAATTCACTATCTGGGACGGCTCTTGGGGGAGCACTCGCTGGCGTCGGGAAGTCCGGGATCTGTTACAGCACATAATATCTCCGAGACAAATGGTACAGACGGAACTTTGGTCCAACGTAGTTTATGTTACTTGTACTCAAGAACATAGCCAAAATACAACCAGAGTGTAACCATAGTGTAACCGGCAACTCGACCATCAGGGGTATAGCCCCACCGGGCGTATTCCGACTCACGTCTTATAAAGTACTTGTATTTGAGACTAACCTAACACACAACTTGAATTACATCCTAACAAAAAATTAAAAGTCTTGTTTGAAAACATAAACAAACATTTCAGAAGCCTTATTGGATGAGACTTAAACCAAGCTTTGCAACATTAATTACTTTCAAACTTACACAGGTACTAACAACTTAACAAAAGGACTTTTGCAGGTTCTTACACTTTACAGCTAAGGCTATGTTCACACTTGGTGCCCGAGCACAGCACAGTGCCCAGTAAAAGATTATCGTTGGGCACTAATGTGAACACACCTTTTTTCTTTCAAGTACCCACGCCAGAATTCGGGCACGTTGCCCGTTCCCGAGTACAAGGTCGAGACCTTGTTCTCGGGCACTAAAGTGAGCACCGGTTCCCAGTGTGCACGCGTTTTGCGTTAGTTCCGAGGAACTTTACCTACAAACCAGTGCTTGTTGTGTACTCACAATTCCCTGGTACACTCTAGTGTGAACACGTTGATATCTTATGTACCCAGTGTCTGAACACAGCACCATTTTGTGCCGGTACCCAGGCACTTGTGCTTGGGCCCCCCGGCTATGTTCACACTTGGTGCCCGAGCACTAGTGCCTGGGTACCGGCACAAAATGGTGCTCTGTTCAGACACTGGGTACCCAAGATATCAACATGTTCACATTCTGAGTGTACAAGGGAATTGTGGGTATGCAAAGCAGTAGTTTGTGGGTATAGTGCATCGAAACTAACGTAAAACGCGTGCACACTGGGAACCGGTACCCACTTTAGTGTCCGAGTACAAGGTCAAGACTTTGTACTCGGGCACGGGCACCGTGCCCAAATTCTGGCGTGGGTACTTGAAAGAAAGGTATGTTCACATTAATGCCCAGCGATAATCGTACTCGGGCACCGTGCTCGGGCACCAAGTGTGAACATAGCCTTTTACTCCTAAGGTTGGGCGAGAACAGTTTACGCTAACCTTAACAGCAGGTGTTAAGGTTATCGTACTGGAAAACTATAAGAGAAAATAATTATACGCTGGATTTTTATATTTTTACACAGCAAAGCAAGCGAAACTAAATAACAATAATTCCCGGCTGTTATCACAATAAACTGTGCAGTAATTTTCAGTAAATCATATTTCTGAGTGAAAAGAAAGAAGAACAGGCCATCCCGCCAAGTTCTACCAATTCCCTAAATTTGATATACATATTTATTATTTTAAAATGGAAATCAAGCATTTTGGACTCAGTTGTACTGTAAATTTTCTCTGACCGTATTATTATACTTTATTGTTTGACATAGCATTCTAGAGTACAAATATGCATCAAAACGAGTGCAAATATGATATGTTATTACACTCTTCTGACCGCGCGCAAGGAAAACACTTTTACGAGAAGTCTACTGTCGTATAATAATTTATTCGCCTAAACTCGTAATAATACTCAGCCATATTACACAACTTTTCACCGAATAACCTCATGTATTTTTTATTCTTAGTTTATTGTAAAAACAAGAGGACAGAATAAAGACATTGTTAACAAAATCTCAGCCCGGGTAGGTTTCTTCAAATTTTGGCCATTCCCAGTCTCAACGTTCTTATATATAATAACAGAGTGACTGTATACATTAAAGTTGAAATGTAGAATTAACGACAGCGAACGAACCTGAAATCATTCGCGAAATGAAACTCCAAGTTGTCCATAGACACCGGTAACGATAGTAACCAATAAATCCCAGCCATCAGCCTCGTTTTCAAAACGAGGCTGACATATATGTTGGTATCGTATGCGACCGTGACAAAATCCTCAGGTCCGTAGCCAGTATGAGGCAAACCGAAGCACTTGCCTCAGTCATTTTTTTTTCGTGGAAAGAAAGATTTCTTTTTGAAGGAGAAAGTAAGACACTACCAGCAAATAACCATGGATATTGCCTTAGTCCTTATTTTTGTCTGGCTACGGCCCTGATCCTACATGGTGTTACAATTCAATAGGCCATTTCCGAGTTGCCTTTAGCCTCTCTATCAAAGCGAGGTTACGTGCGAAACCTTTCATATGAAAATGAGTTTTCATTCACATGCAAATTAGTTTTATTTGCATGTAAATGAAAACTCATTTTCATATGAAAGGTTTCGCACCTAGCCTCGCTTTGATAGAGAGGCCACTTTTTTTGTTCGTTTTTCAATATTTTACAAAATAAAATTTGAGAGTTTTTTGAATTTTGATTTTTGGCACTCTTGGGAGTTTTAAAGGGTTAATAATTTTCTTATCCTTTTTCTTCCTCTTTGGTGGTATTTTGGGAGCATTTCATGTGTGATTGGGGGTTCTTGCATGTAGCTATAATTAGTACAGTATTGACAAAACAGAATCCAAGTGTCCCTTAATTTTCTTAACACGTATAAGTTGTTCTTGACTTGGCTCTGTACATAATATATTAGGGGTTTTTTTTACGTTCCTATTTAAAGACTTCAACTTATTACTTACGCAAATGCTAATGGCCCATGGAGTGATTTTAGCACTTTTCCCTAAACTCAATGAATAATTCATTCTTCGCCTTATTGACACACCTGTCGCTCAAGTGTCTGTTGTTGCATGATATCTGTTTGGATAGACATCGCCACGTGATATTAATCAGTGCCAAATTTCATGGTCTTGCAGTGCAATCTTTCATTTCAATTGAGACCTTGTGTAAACCAGCTACTCCGCCCGGCGTCGAGTATCGTTAGCTATTTTTTTTTTTACCGTTTTACGTGAAAACTACATTCTACGAAAATTGAAACAGAGTCAAAAGCCTCAAGTTTGGAAGGTAAGAATGGAGTCTTAGTATAGGCTTTTTTCTTATGACAATTCTAGGTGATTCGTTTTGGTCGATGGTAGTCAGCATGGGGTACTGATTCTAGTCGGATACTGAGGAGATTTAACAGTTTCTTTTCCTTGTTTACTCTGCATAGTTGTTTTTTTCGGAATGAAAACCGGACTGCGGTCATTTTATTTTTTTAAAAAAAATTAAACCTGGCGAGCAATACTTTTATTTTTCTGTACAAGGCCTAATGTTTTAAATTGAAGATGAAATTCTAAGTGCGCGCCTGTTAAAATAAAAGCCCTGCTTCTGCTGTATTTTCCCTCGGTGCGGTTTAGTCTTTGGATGAAATCCGAAAGTGAGACCACAAGCTGCTAAGCAATGGTTTCGATCCCGTGGTGCTGTTTATTAATTTTAGAAAAATGTATAAAATGAAATGTGGAGCTTTCTTTTGAGTTCGAACTTGGACGCCTTTGGGAGCAAAAATGAACGGCAAGACAGGCACAAACTATTAAATAGTAAATGGATATCAGCAGGAATATATATTTTATTGTCACTGAAGCGGTAAATGAATGGCAGGCTGATAGTTTGAAGTGTCAAATATTTTTTCACTACAGACTGGCAGGCTCAGAAACAAGGAAAACGACGGAGGAGCCCCCAGCGTTAAATGAATGAATTATATTTTAATTTAGCCTGCACTGAGCCAACAAATTAGGATTATCGTTTCAAGTCTCCAATCGATGAAACTTTAACAAACAAGCGACAAATCGAGCCAAAAAAAGCGGTCATCATCTTTTATTTAAAAACACGGGATCACATTCATTACAAAAATCGTCTTCCAGTGAGCTGTGGGCAACTACATACAATAAATACAAATAGTGATCGTCAAAAAAAAAAAAACAGCCATTTGCCATTTGCATCCACTGAACGCGTGTTACATAAGATATCCAATCTACACAATTCCACTAAAAATGTTTGTTGTATGCCTGACTAGTTAAACTTAATTATTTTCAGTTTCCATTAGCAGATTTGTCATGTTTATCATAACTTTCATTTGAATTATTCATTTAGCCTGTATAAAAATCAGATTTTAAAAGTGTCAGTCTTGTTTGTTTTTTTTTTCTGTTTTTTCGTCCCAGTTTCTAACCCTATGAAATCAAGGCTTGCGCTTTTCTCTATAAGTTTAATATTAGAACATTTGAAGAAACAAAACAACAACAAAACACAGATCTTGAAATCATAGCTTCCCGAGTATTTGTACGAAAAATTGCCAAAGGCAATAAATCATGATAATTACTCGAAATGTAGGGAAAAAATAACTTGCAGAATTATGAACGGATACATTAGGTGCTGCCGTATTATTGGATAACGGTGAAAAAAATGTAATTAAAGCTTTTAAGGGGCTCTTTCCTGTTAGTGGCAATATCAAGTAACAGAGTGTTTCCGTAAGAAGGAAATTTGATTTGATCAAATTCATATTGGGTATTGATAACGGATGCATGTGTGAACAAGTGCACAAGTTTCTCAGAAAAAAGAAAATAAAACCAACAATAACGTTATTTTTATAAAGAAAGTTATTTAGGGACATGTTCAGGGCTGCTCACCATTTGGGATGACCGTGTTAAATAATGGAAAATTTTTTTCCAAAATCAGCATTCGGTCGAAACAACCGAAAGAAATGTCGCTTGCCATTTACAACTGATACGTTTTCCTGTTTTTGTGTTCCCCTTGTTAAAGGATTGGAACCGGAGGAAATAATCACTGAATATTTCGGTTCGTTCATATCAACTGGGATGAAAGGACTACCGCAGAACGGACTCCACAATTTCTAAAAATGAACTGTTCCATTTGTTTTCAAGCCGAAATTTCGGGGATTTTTGTTAAATGGCATAAGCACCCCATGAAAGGTCATCAACAGCGCAGGTTATGTTTCAACCAATATTCAGAGTTATTGCGAACAGTAGAAAAGCTTTTAAGCGTTTAAAAGTGAATGCACTTGTTTACAAATTACGCACTGTTGTGTCAGCAACAATAAGCTCCCCATGAAAGGTCATCATAAACACGCAGGTTATGTTTTAACCAATATTCAGAGTTATCAGGAACAGTATAAAAGCTTTTAAGCTTTTAAAAGTAAATGCACTTGTTTACAAAATACGAACTGTTCGGTCTCAGCAACAATAACTTTATCTCGTAAATGAAAATTTAAACACACGTAAAAACTGTACCTGAGAATGTTAGGGATTTTTAAGGATTTTGATAAGTTATATATATATATACCTGGATTTTTGAAAAGGTGATCAACGAAAATTACAGCAATTTCACTACAACTAGCCCAAACAAGGGTTTTTATGAACCCAATCAGCCCGAAAATCACAGAGAAGAGAGGGAAGATGGGAAAGGTTGCGTGGGCGAGAGAAGAAAACACTCTGTAATTTTCGGGCTGATTGGGGTCATAAAAACCGTTTTTTGGCTATTTCTAGTGAAATTGCTGTAATTTTCGTTGACCACCTTTTCAAAAATCCAGGTATATATATATATATGTTTTTTTTTTTTTTTGGGGGGGGGGGGGGGGAGGAGGGGGGAGACTCGAGTGATGTGAAATACTGATTCGACCACAGGGGAGATTATGTTCACTATGATATTTGTATGCCTTCGTATTAGCACCATTATCTAAAACCTAATTAGCGGTTTGAACTTCATAACATCGCCTTCCCCACTTTAATGAGACCACCTGGCAGTTTTTTTTTAATGTTTTTGTAAATTGAGCTCTGGCAGACACAAATTGACACTCCATCTGGAAAGAGCACCTTCAAGTTAGCAAGCCTCAGACTTATTTCTCAGCTGATTACTTGCCTACTTCTTATACAAGCAATCGCTAACACCATGCATGCAGTGTACAACTGTAAAAATTCACTGACCAAAATCTTCACGTCCAAACAAGATATAATAACGTTCTAAATTAATGACGAGAACACAAAGGAAATCACTGAGACCCTGCCAGGGGGGATCCCCTGTCGCTTGTCTGAATTTTATAATGTCTCGTGTCGGTGTTTTATCAATGTTTCACGTTGCTGTTGGAAATTGAAAGAACATTTGTCTTTTGTCGCGATTTCATTTTACGTGCTGTCGCTACTTTTTGGGTCATGTCGCCTGTCGGAATTTACCCTGGCAGGGCCTCATCACTACCGTGAAGGAGTCTAAATTTGCATAGAGTTGGACGAAATTATTCCTTCGTTTTCTCCCCATTTAATGGTTATTTTGAGAAGCTTTATCAAACACTCGAAAGAGTGTTTCATAAGATATCCAAACACCTCGAAGTGGGTCAAAAAAAAAACTCGGCTGCGCCTCGTTTTCCAATCAACCCACTTCTCGGCCGGTGTTTGGATATACTGATGAAACACTGATATATTACGTTTCTAAAATTTTCAAGATGTTGCTCATTTGAAGGTGCTCTACTTTCGAGCAGTATCAATTGTTGAAACATTCTAAAACAAAAATTTCTAAACTAAAAATGAAGTTATAATAGCTAATAATCTAGTCCTTAGCTTTCAGGGTACGAAAGTTAATTTTACATACGCACAGGCGACAAACCTTTTATTGATACAGCTGGAGTTTGCTTTTATTCGGTTTTTTTTTTGGCCTGCGTAAATAATATCGTACTCAATTTACATATCTTGAAAGCTTCATCATATTTTAAGTTTATTGGAAATTCCAAATATTAAAACGTTATTACCGGCTTTGAAGCCCACCTTCATGTCTCAAATTTGAACAGAAAAGTATTTCACCTGGCATGTTATCTGAAGTTTTAATTAGTTTTATTTTTAAGTTTTAATTTTTCAATATTTCAAATTTTATAATCTAGGAAAGTATTCGTCTCGATACTTGGGCTTTCCCCACACAAACACTGCATTTCTCGCGCTGTTTGACTCCTTTTAAAAATGGGGGATTTTACTGCAAATTTAATAATAAAGGTTTATTTTTCAATAACAGGATCAGCAATCAATATTTTTCCTAATTGTTTACAGTTATATTTATTATCTAGAACATTCCAGATTTATTATATATATTTATACAAACAAACAAACAAACAAACAATATCAAGTAATATGTGATCTAAATTTCTCTGAGTCGTGTCTTCCCGTTTAAAAATTTTGTTTATGAACTTCCTTGTTATATTTTAAAATTATATTATTATGATCATTACCCACTGGAAATGAGTGCTTCAAAACTAATAAAAACATAAAATTAAACATCCTTAGGGTAACTAAACGAGGAAATTGAAATCAGTGTAGATAGTCCTCGATTTTCTGCATCCAATATATGTTTCGTGATCAGGGCCTTTTAAAGGGACACCGGTCCGCCAAAATAACAAAATTTTGCTTACTTAATTTCCATCTTATATCGCCAAATATACAACAAAATTGGATGAAAAGGTTCTACAGATCAAAACAAAAGCATTAGTTTGGAGAAAAAGTGTAGGATTGCAAGGATGGAATTAAAGTGGATTACAGTTCATCAAATTTGATTTCGTGACGGGCGGTCAAGAAATCGGCAAAATTACAATTCTGGTTGAATTCTTTCCCTTTAGTACATATTTCTTCGCTTTCATCGCTTTTGGCGATGTTTTTTCCTATTTCAAGACTAATAAAGCAAGTTTAAAGCAAGCTCCTGGCCATAATCATGAAAACACGATATATCAGCAGGGAAAGTGCATCGAATAGCTTTTTAAAATAATGCACTGTGAACGGGATTTTCGAGGAAACGTGATTATAGGCAGCTGATAAGTTTTCCGAGTGAGTGAATTGCCTACACAGTTTTTCTTAGCAATTTAAATAGCATTTTTGATCTCTCCACTGATTGCAAGACATTTTTTCCTGTGCATTACCGAAAACTACCGCATGTCAAAGATGGGTTTTTTGAAGCAAACATACTCCGTGCTTTGCCGCAGGAAAACAAAACAAAAGCGTTTTTCCAAGCTTGTTGTCGATGGAACCATCAACAGTCTGAACTGCATCTTAAGCGATGACGTTACAATATGAGTGTCGAGCGATGACTTAATAATGTCGATATAAAAAGGAATGCCGAGTATCGGCAAATATCTTAACTGGTAGCTTCATGCTTTAAAAAAAGCCCTATCGTCCCACCCTTATCGTCAACCTAACATTCCAATTGTTTTCCACAGACTAACACCATGGAGAACCTGACAAATCTTGCAGATGAAGCAAGTGAAAGATCTAACAAAACTTCCGTCAACGATGACTCAGAAAAACACGATGATTGGACTCCAATGACATTATTCATAGCAGTTTTTCTCTCGTTCCTTGTTTTACTCACCACAGCCGGGAACCTTGTGGTATGCCGTCTTGTCTGGGTTTGTCGACGCATGCATATTACGTCCTTTTATTTTGTGGTCAGCATGTCGCTTTCTGATTTCCTCATGGGCGTGTTAGTCATCCCTATGAGCTTGGCATATCATATCACCTTCCAAACAACAGGTAACCAAACTGCCAAGACTTAAAATGATATCAACGTTTGCAAGCTTCGTAGAATTCCCTAAAACAAACAACACCACAGGAAAGTACGGCGAAAGCGCTTTTATATTTGATTCGTTACAGTCGGGGATTTTATCAAAGACTCGAAAGTTAAACACACATACGAAAACTCATGGAAGGTTTATATATAACAACTGTTATATATAACTGTTATATATGTTATATATATATGTTATATATATACTGTTATATATATTATATAACAGTTTAATGATATTGAATATGAGTATACAGTAAACGCTCTTAAGAAGGATACCCCCTTTTTCATTTTTCTGTTAGCCCCTGAAGAAGGTTTGTTTTCAAACCGAAATATTGGGCAAATTCGTTTAAATATAAATTTTGTTTTATTCTTTTATTTACTCCTTCATCGCCTTGCCGTAAGGATCAGTTTGCCTTTTTCTGATTTTACCCCCTGTAAGCCAGACACATCTCTAAGACGGACATTAATTATTGGCTGGCTCTGTCCGAATTTCACTGGTTCGTGTGTAACTGAACTCTCTAAATGGTGGACACCTCTTTAAGGTGAACAGCTAGAGCTGTTCCCGAGGGTGACCCGAGGGTGCCTGACTTAGACAGAGTTTCACTGTATACCAAACCGCGCGCTCAACTGGCTACACAAACTCACCTCCAGATCTCTCCAGGCATTGTTCTGGATTTCGCGCAAGGTTTTGTTTGTATCTGTCAGAAAAAAAAGGAGTATGAATTTTCGGCTGGTTATCCACTGGTTTGGTATATACTAAAACAATTATTTACTTCAGTGTCGGTGAAGAGTAGATATTTACCTCCACTTTGCTAACTGGATGTGACACAGAGTCATGTTGCAAGTTGCGCGGTATTTCTTTTTTTGCACTATGTCGTTACAACAGAGCTTACAACAGAGTTAAGTGAAACACCACAGACGTGCTGAACTTGAATTCCAAAAATTTTCTTTTTCAAACAAATTCACAAACATTTTAATGTAAACCTGATCAAACCATAATAAACGTAGCTAAAACTTTCTTCATTCCTGTAGGCCGATGGATTTTTGGCTCGTTCTCCTGCGATCTATGGCTATTCCTCAACTTCATTCTGTGTAGCGCCTCCATTTACAACCTGTGTGTGGTCAGCGGAGACCGATACCTTGCAGTGACGTCACCATTAAAGTACGTGTCGCAGATGAGTAACCGTAGAGTCAAGCAAATCATTGGAATCTCCTGGTGCTGCGCATCGATTTTGGCTGGTTTTCTAACTTACGGTATAAATGCTTCCAAGGATAACACCGACAACTGCTCGATTTGGGGTTTGCGTTACGAATACTTAGTCGTTTTGGCCGTAGCTGGATATATTCTGCCAGTGTTATTTATTGTGTTTGTGAACGGCAAAGTCTTCGTAATTGCTCGTTCCCATATGAACAGAATTCACGCACAAGAGTTTTCTCTCGCTTCTTGTTCGGTTAACCCCGAGGCTGTCAGCACTGCATCACAGCAAGGAGCAACAACGAAAAACAGCCAGAGACCTTCAAGATCGAGAATTAAACAGGAGATAAGGATATTCAAAACGTTTGTTATTGTGACATGCGCTTTCTTGTTTTCCTGGACTCCATTTGTTGTCATCCTTTCGATGGATTCAATTTTTAACGTACCGACACTTATCAGACATTCATCGATTATCCTTTTATATTGCAACAGCGCTCTGAATCCATTCATATACGGTTTCTTTAATGCTGAATTTAGAAAAGCTTTATCTCAAAGCTTAGGTTGTAAGTAATTTCGCAATAACATAGATTAAAAGCTACGCGCACTCTAATTGGCTAAAAGTCCATGTTTAATCTTGCTTTCTTCATGCGTGTCGCATGAAAAAAATATTTAGTGAATAGACAGCTGTAAATTATATAAGAATGTAGACGACTGCTTTTAAAATTACAGAAAGACCAAACAGCGAAACAGTATAAAGTTTCCTAAACTCGATTTATTTTAGTTTTCGCAGTTCTACCTTTGAGTTCTATTCCGTGAAGTTTATGAAGACCTAAACACAGGGCCGGAACATGTGTAATATTGACATAAAACACGATATGGCATTCAAGAAGATAAGGGAAATGTATAAAAAAGCACTGTTTTTTGCCTTGTTATTTGAGTATACGTCGAAAACCATCTGCACGGTGCTTTTTTAAATTGATCAAAAATAATATAAGTTTGAGCAGTGATTATGATGCATCTAAAGTGTGAAAATAAACGGTAAAGTCGTACACGGTTCCCTTTGCTAAAGCGTATCACTAAGCGCTAGCAGTAGACATCGGTTTTTGAATATCTTTACGGTTGTCAACTTACCTAGTCAACTCAGTTGATAAGTGCAGTTAGTCTCCCACGCAGCCGTTATCTGTCTCGTCACGCAATGCTCCTCCCCACTAACGGCTGCTCAAACCTGGACCACATACCTTTCACGATTTAAGCCAATCACAGTTGCAGTGCCATTTTCGGAACTTGCTCGCGCCAAATTCTCTACGCGTGACTCGTCCAATCATAGCCTGCGTTTTATCGTTGACTACGTTGGATGGCGACGCTGAATGAAGGTTTTCGTGCAGTGTCGTCAATGTTTAAAATACCCGATCTAAATGTTCACCAGGAGCAGGCCATTCGTAAAATTATTATTGACAAGGAATACTTATTTGTTGACTTGCGGACGGGCTTCGGAAAATCATTAATCTTCCAAGCTCTCCAGCTCGTGTTTGGCCATGTTTCCGAACAGACGGGTCACATCATTGTCGTGGTCTCACCTTTGGTTCGAAGATCGAGAAAGGCGAATATTCTGTCATGTGTGGCTCAACAGAAGCGTGGTTGTTATAAAAGATGACAGGCATAGCACAAATCCTGCTTGTCGCTAAAAACATTTTAGCCCAGCTTTAGAATAAGTCTACCCCAAGTACGTGCCTTAGAGATTTTTCCTTTTAGACCAAAATAAAGATATAACGGGACTGTTGTTCTAAATGTTTTGAAAATGTTGTCGTTTCTTTGATCTGAGGAAAAAATCTCTAGCTGTGATACTGACAGGAGGAATTTCCAGAGCCGTTGGATTATTTAGTTATGCCGTCGTTTATTTGCTAGCTCTTGGCATAACAATGGAGTTTTTTTGGCTCATTTTGAAAAAGTTGCAAGATAAAAAGGAATTATTTCCTGCTTAGGATCAGTTCATTACTCATTCCGTGATTTAATGTGAGCGTGATGATACATGATTGGTTCGCTGAATTAATCGCAAACACAATAGACAAGGCATGTGGTCCAGAGAGCCGTTTCTCGAAAGACCCGGTAATTACCGGGCCCGGAAAGCTGTTTTATTTTCATTGAAGATCGAGGTTTCAAAAAAGTTTTGCAAATAATACGATAAAACTATCAGTTAGCAAAACAAAATGGACTGGTTTGCACAGGGAGCAGAGGAGCCAAATTTGACCTAATACGGTTAATACGCGTTCCATCTTTGAGCTTTATACGCGTGCTGTGTCTTGCGTTATTCGATCTGTTGTTTTCGAGAGACCCCAAGCGTAATCGGGCTGCGTAACGATTTTGTGGCGCCCACAGTCAGCAATTTGCGGTTACCCAACGGAAAGTTCCGATTACGCTTGGGGTCCCGCTGGGGCGAAAACCAGACTCGTAAACAACAGATCGAAGATCTAACGCGTAAAGGTCACATTTGGCTCCTCTGCTCCCTGTGGGTTTGTTCGCTAGGACCCGCGCTTTTATTCTTCAGATTCTGATTTCAATATTATTTTGGCTTCAGGCCCGAAAAGTTACCGGGAGTTTCGAGAAACGGGCCTCAGGTTTGAGCAGCCGTTCGTGAAGAGGAGCATTGCGTGACGGGACAAATAACGGCTGCGTGGGAGACTACAGTGCAGTGTGCCGCCATGATTCGCGTGTCACATTCGCCAGACATGATTCGCTCACCATGATTTGTCCATTGTCAAGAAATGGTGAAACATTTTTCCGTATATATCAAAGAAATAAAAACGCGCCGAGTGCATTATTGAGTTATATAAGCACGCGGGAATTTTAAAGAACACGAGAGAATCCGGCCCGACCTAAGTTTGTCAATAAGTATTTTATCATATGACCAATTTGGAGGCAAAATAAGTCGAAATCTTTACGTGCGAGGCCGCGTCCGCTTTTGTAGTAGGGCCGTACGGCTTTTTATCATATGGCCGTACGGCCCTGCGAACCTTTTCTTTGGAAAACCATTGATGAAAGTCCCGTATGAGGGCCGTACGCATCTGCGCGAGCGGGGCCGGAAAAAGGCGTGCGGCCCTACTACAAAAGCAGACGACCTCGCGCGTTAAAATTTCAAGTACTTTTGTCTCCAAATTGGTCATATGATGAAATACTTATTGACTAAGTTAGGTCGGGCCGGATGGGAAAATATTTGGCTCTCGGTCATGGCGCACGGACCTCGCTGCGCTTGGTCCGTACGCCATGACCTCGAGCCAAATATTTTCCCATCCGGCCCTCCCACTTAGTCAATAAGTACATATTCCGGCCCCGCTCGCGCAAATGCGTACGGCCCTCATACGGGACTTTCGTTAATGGTTTTGCAAAGAAAAGGTTCGCAGGGCCGTACGGGTCATATGATAATGAACCTTACGTCACGCGAGTGCTTCATCGAGTTATTGGGGGGAGGATTTTGCCGGTAGTCTCATTTTATGGTTTTCATTATCGGAGACTTGGGAATCAGGGATATAGTTTGTTGGTAACAGAAAAGAACCACAATGTAAGAATTTCATTTATATTTCTAAGTTTAATCCTCGTTTCTCGTCCTTAGAAAATATCATTTTCCGCTCGCAGGAAAATAGCGATCATCCCCGAAAATATCACGAAAGTGCAGTTGTACCTCCTCCTTAACCGAAGCGTCACTTGTATTTTAACATAAATAACGTATTCCTTAATATCATAACGACTTAAAACATCAGATCCCTCCAAGGTTTTAAAACCAAACTAGGCCGTGAAAGGTTTCGTTATTTTGTTGGGTTCCGATTGTTGCGAGAGAAAGGCTACTGCAAACACGTAATTTTCGCACGGTAGGTGTCTTTGTATGTCGGAATAAGAATTCGCTCGAAAACTGTTATTTCACTGAAAAGGAATTAATGTATCCCTCCACCACCCCCAAATGGATATTCGGTTTAACCAATCATAGCGCGCGCATTTCCTTGAGCATTTTATTAAAGAAATAAAAAACGCGCCGAGTGCATTATTGAGTTATAAAGCACGCGGGAATTTTTAAGAACACGAGAGAAGTGCAGAGAAGCACGAGCCAAAGGCGAGTGCTTCTCGCACTTCTCGAGTGTTCTTAAAAATTCCCGCGTGCTTTATAACTCATTATAAAATGCTCAAGGAAATGCGCGCGCTATGATTGGTTCCCGCAAGTTCATTATAACTCGATAAAGCACGCGCGTGACGTAAGATTCATTATAACCGTTTTTATTTTATAAAAGAAATAAAAAAACTTGTTCCTCGTGCATTGTTGAGTTATATAAGCACTTGGGAATTTTTAAGAACACGCGAGAAGTGCGAGAAGCACTCGCCTTTGGCTCGTGCTTCTCTGCACTTCTCTCGTGTTCTTAAAAATTCCCGCGTGCTTATATAACTCAATAATGCACTCGGCGCGTTTTTTATTTCTTTAATAATGCACGAGGAACAAGTTTTTTTATTTCTTTTATAAAATGAAAACGGTTTTAATGAAGCTTACGTCACGCGCGTGTTTTATCGAGTTATAATGAACTCGGTTTGACCAATCATAGCGCGCGCATTTCCTTGAGCATTTTATAAAATAGCTTATATTGTTCTTTACGTATGTTACTATTTCAGGAAGTACGTAAGTATTTACTCTATGAGTTCATTTTATTGGCCAATTTCTTCACCATTATCTTATCATGGGAGAATCATGACGGGCGATCGAATCATAACCAGCGAATTTTGTAATTTGGGACAACCCGGGTCAGTACACAGCAGTAAAATCGGTTGTAACCTAGCAACTGTTCAGCTTTATATACGGCCTCATGTGTTTTATTTCGTTTGAGGTAAGCGCGCGCTTCAGATCATTCACTTGCGCGAACATTCAACATTCGCGTAAGAACTCCAACGGTCATTCCAAGGAACAGTATGTCACGAATTCGTCACGCTCAGTACGAATCACTATGCTCGTTCGAGCATTCTGTTAAAGGTAAGTGTTTGTTAGCATGTTTCCGAATTTTCGTGAAATTCAAACGGTTGTAAATCTTGGAAATGTTAAGTGCACAGAAATATTATTGTTATTTAGAATTTAGGGTCATTTATATAAAATAACTTTCAACCAGGTGCCATATTTTAAAATTTCTCCTTAAAGTTGAGCTATTTTGTTTCCCTCGGAGACCGATTATGTGTGTAAAGAAACTCGTTGTTTGCTGTTAAAATAAGAAATTTATCTAGATCTGATGTATAGCTGAGCAAACTACAAAAATGTACCTGTAGATTGAACAAAATAATTGAACCTCTCTTTTAACAGCGACGGCAATGCTTGTGATTTAGTCGGGTCTCACGGCATAAAACTAGTACCGACCACATGAAACTTTTGGATAAAACTAATTGCATTTTTATGACTGCTAATGTAAAGGCTTTCTAATAGCCGCATATAAAAAATTATTGGTTGTTCCTTAGAGATAAAACGAATGCTTTGCGACTCGAAAACATCTTTGCGCGCGCTTGTTTGAACTGTTGTCAGTGGTCTGTTGGTGACGCATTTCGAACGACATTACGAAACAAAGGAATCCGAGATCCTGTATCAAAGACATCTCAATCATGGCGTCCAATGACTGGGAGCTTAGTCAAGTTAGCAAGTCCATCGAGGTGGATAACCAAAGGTACACAGAAGTTATTCAAATGGCGGAACGAAGAAGAACCGCCGAAAAGTACATAAAAATTCAAAAGATACGTGAGGAGTTCACGGTTGGTGTCAGGCTGACAAAGACTGTTTTGATTGGAAAGAAAGGTAATCAGTTCGGCTACAGAACCTTCGTACTATTGGAGCTTGTTCCTCCTCCGCAACTGTATTTAACAGACAGAGAATTCTACATCACCTTTAGCGGAACTCCATTCCACTTGCCGGATGGCTACAAATTCAAATTTTATGAAAATGCAGTGGAATGCTGGACACATAACAACATTTTTCAAGATAAGAAACAAGTGAAAATCTTAGTTAAAGCAAACTTCGACAAATTTCTTAAAGCACTACAGAACCTTACCAGACCAACAGCAACAAGGACCTCCTTTAACTACAGTTTCTGTGTCAGCAATATATCACCATTTTCTGAATCCGACTCCGAGTACGAAAGCGAGAGCGAATCGGAATCTGAACAAGAACGTGAGAATGACATTGAGAAAGAGTTCTTTATCACTTTTAAAGGGACTCCATTACAGCTGCCGGATAGTTATCAATTCAAGTTTTATGAAAATGCAGTAGAATGCTGGAAGCACAATGTGCTTTTACAAGATGAAAAACAAGCGAAAATCCTGGTGAAATCAAACTTTGACAAATTCCTTAAGGCACTAGAGAACCTTTCCAGACCAACAGCAACAACAACCTCTTTTAATTACAATATTTGTGTCTGCAATATCTCCTCCTTCCTAGAATCGGACTCCGAGTACGAAAGCGATTCGGAATCCGAGGAAGAAGACCAGGAAACAACTGATAAACAAATGCAAAATGGAACTGATAAAAAACTGCAGATTGCCACTGATGTAGTACTACAGAATGCAACTGATGAAGAACTGGAAAATGCCATTAATGATGAACTGCAGAATGCTACTGATGAAGAACTGCAGAATGCAACTGACAAAGAACTGCAGAATGCAGAAGACGAGCGAAACACCACTGATGAAGAACTGCAAAGTACCACTGACGAAGAACTGCAGAATGTTACTGCAGAACTGCAGAATGTTACTGATGTACTGCATATTACCAGTGATGAAAAAATCCCTACTGACGAAGAAGACCAAAAAACTACTGACGAAGAACTGCAGAATGTCACTGATGAAGAACTGCAGAATGCTACTGATGAAGAAGAGCAAAATACCACTGATGAAGAACTACAAAGTACCACTGATGAAGAACTGCAGAATGCCACTGAGGAAGAACTGCAGAATGCCACTGATGAAGAACTGCAGAATGCTACTGATGACGAATTGCAGAATGCCACTGATGAAGAACTGCAGAATGCCACTGATGAAGAACTGCAGAATTGTACTGATGAAGAACTGCAGAATGCTACTGATGAAGAACTGCAGAATGCTACTGATGACGAATTGCAGAATGCCACTGATGAAGAACTGCAGAATGCCACTGATGAAGAACTGCAGAATGCCACTGATGAAGAACTGCAGAATTCTACTGATGAAGAACTGCAGAATGCTACTGATGAAGAACTGCAGAATGCTACTGATGAAGAACTGCAGAATGTCACTGATGAAGAACTGCAGAATGCTACTGATGAAGAAGAGCAAAATACCACTGATGAAGAACTACAAAGTACCACTGATGAAGAACTGCAAAATGCCACTGATGTAGAACTGCACTGGAATGCCACTGATGAAGAACTACAACATTCCACTGATGAAGAATTGCAGAATGCTACTGATGAAGAACTGCAGTATGCCACTGTTGAAGAACTACAGAATACCAGTGAGGTAAAATGCCACAATAGCAGTAAGCAAGAACATCACTGGAATAACTCTAAAAAAGAAAGCCAGAATAACGCTAAGAAAGAACATCAGAACATCATAACACCAGGATACCAGAATAAAACTAAGAAAAACACGAACAAAAGGAAAATAAAGCAAAGACAAAACATATTCATGGGCTGGCTTAGTGCCGGATTAGTGAAGGTATTTTCCAAAGGCGTTCTTATCTGTTTGTTACCTTATAAATAACTTTCAGAATGTTAGGCTGTTTTGTTTTTATTTCTCTGTTTTAACCAACTTTTTAATCTCTTAGAATATTCCTCTTTTTATCTCTGAGAGAATATCGTTGTGTTTCATCACTTTGTATATCGATCTTTCAGCTCTTAGAAAATCCTTTCTTTCTCTCTTGGGATATCGCTGTGTTTTAACGAGCAACTGTTGGAATATAATGTTTCTTTTTTTGGCTTTTATAATAGCCATCTTTTATGTTGTACAATATCGCTGTGTTTTATCACTTAAGCTTGGTTCCCACTAGCGACGTAAGCGACGTAAGCGGAATCGTAAGCGGAATTCGAATCGCAAAAACCTTACGATCTAGTGGAAATCAAAACGACGGAAGCGGATAGTAAGCGACGGAAGCAGAAGCGGAGTCGGAAGATAAAGGAAACCTTCTGATCCTTCCGATTCCGATTCCGTCGAGCTTCCGATTCCGATTCCATTTTTTAATTTACACTAGAACGTAAGGCTCCTTACGCTTCCGACTCCGACTCCGCTTCCGATTACGTCGCTAGCGGGAACCAGCCCTCAGTATATCGATCTTTTATCTCTTAGAATATCCCTGCTGTTAACTCTTATACCATATCGGTGTGTTCCAGCAGTTGTTCCATCAGTTTATTATACCAAAGGTCTTTTCTCTCTTGATAGAAAATTTTGAAGGGCACAGATTGCGAAAACATGACGTTAAAAAGATCAAAAAAATAAAAACATAATAATATTACATCACTTTAGAATACCACTAAAACTACAGTGAAGGCATGTTTAATTTTACACTTGTTTAATTGCATTAATTACATATTATGACAACAATTTCAAGTTTTACAATTGGCGCATTTCTATATTTCTGGGGTGGAGGGAGGAGGTGGTGTAGGGAGGTTGTCTCTTTTGGTACAAAAAATAATAAGAAAAGAATATACAGCTATACTTCCTTTCTCCTTTTTAAAACACCCATGCTTCTGAAAAAATGCAATTTTTTCACTCAGAGTGTTTTTCTAGTCTTTTTAAACACTCGTCGGATTTATAAATGTTGGTTACGAGAAACACTCGTGATTTATTGAAGTCTGTGCGCCGCAGTTGTTTGGTAATGCAAACATATAATTGGTTTTGCTCTATTTTAGATGACAAGATTAAAATTGAGTGCTTTCCGTGTAATTTGTATCCAGCTTTTGTTACCTCTTCAGATTCTTTGACAAAATTGCTATCCTTTCAGTTCCCAGTCTATATTTGCTATTTCGGAAATACTAAAACTTTAAATTTGGCTACCTTTTCTTATACTTAGAGCAAAACCATTCCAAACACGAAATCCACTTCTTACTACGTCGTCATAAAATGAACTTGTAGATCACCTGCTGAACTTTTTACACATTGTAGTTTTAACCCTGTAACTCCATCCCAAGAGTGCCAAATATCAAAATTCAAGAAAACTTCTATTTTAATTTTGTTAAATATTGAAAAACAAATGGTAGCACGCAAAAGTACGACTGAAAAGGATTTATAATTTGAATGGTCACATCATAGGATTTCATTAACAGACTCAAAAGTTAGAACTATACTGCATGTCTCCATAATTGACTCTTGGAGTGAAATGGTTAAGTAATATGTGTAGAATATTCAGAAGGTGATCCACAGAGGATATTGTAAAAATATAACGACTCTAAGTGATAAACTGAGATACAAAAATCGGGATATTCTATGGAAAACGAGGATATTCATAGCGCGATGTTAAAAGAAAACATGTTCTAAAAGATACAAGAAGAAATATACTAGTAAAGAAATATTTTTCGTTTGTCTCACGATGTAGTCACTTCCGATGTGGATCGCGACGTTTCGACTGCATACTGCTAGTCTTCTTCAGGCGATGGGGTCGACTGGTTACGCGTCACCTTATGAAGCACGATGCTCTGCTGTGATTGGTTGGTTTTCAACAGCTGTGACTAGTGCATTTTGATCCTCGTTGTTTCGGCGAATTGAAGAAGACTAGCAGTATGCTAGAAGACTAGAAGACTAGCAGTATGCAGTATGCACGAAACGTCGCGATCCACATCGGAAGTGACTACATCAGTAGTGGTGTGCGCTACTATCCTACCATTTTTGCGCGAAAATTTCAACCAATCAGAGAGCAGGAGAGAACAATAGGCCTATAACCCTATTAGCATATTAACCCTAAGAATTACAGCTGCGCATGTCCTAATAACCCTAACCCTATTAGCATATTAACCCTAAGAATTACAGCTGCGCATGTCCTAATAACCCTAACCCTATTAGCATATTAACCCTAAGAATTACAGCTGCGCATGTCCTAATAACCCTAATTCAAAATGGCGGATGTCATTGTTTATTCAAAATGGCGAAATTGAGACAAATATTCAAAATGGCGGAACTTATGAAATATTCAAAATGGCGAAGTTGAGTAAAGTATTCAAAATGGAGGATCTCATGATTTATTCATCAAAGTCAGGGGGGCCCATCCAGTTCAAGGCGGGCCCCGCCAGTGCAAAAACGACCAAAGTCGTGTATTTGCTTACCTAACCTCGAATTCTAAGATCCCTTTATAAGGACACAAGTTCTCTTCCATGTGGGACAACATGGTTGGGACACTTTGGATTTTTCAACCAGTACGCATGCGCAGTAGGGTTTTTTGGTCTAAATGGGTTCAAATTCAATTACAAACATGATTGTCACCCAAGATCTCTTCCATGTGGGACACATGTAGTAAACTTAACGGATTTTTAGCGACAGCGCATGCGCAGTATCCTTTCTTAGTTTGATGTTAAAGTTTTTAGCCGAAAGTCTCACACATGTTTTTAACAAACATCTATATCAGAGCTCCCCTTGATTCTATTTGGCCCATCGTAGATAGCGTGAATGATTCGATTCTGAAGATTACCGTCAAAGAAGGAAAGGATGTTTTGGATCAAAAACCAAAGAAAGATGACCTTAAAATGGAACCAGTCAAAAGCAAGGGCTAAATGTCTTGGAGTCAATAACCAAACGTCAAGTCAAACCGAAAAAGCGAAAGCTGTCAACTTTGAAAGTTGAGATTCCCAAACGACCAAAACTTCACAGACAACACGGAGTTTTATATTTGTGTGTGCTTTAAGTTTTGATAACAAGACCTTCCGGTAGCTTCAAAGTTCAAACGTTTAATTATGCGAATTCTGAACTATTAATTTGCATGGAAAATTAGCACCTCGGTCAAAAAACAAAGCCACACGTTTAATGTTAACAAACCTCATCAAAGTTAAGTCAACCAAAGCGGTTTTTATTTACAACCATTCAAATCCACGCACAGCAAAGCACAGTCAAATGATAAGGAAATCAAACTTAACGATGGAACTGATCGTCTTCTTTCTTGAAATACTTTCGGCCATATCAATCAGTGAAGCCGAGTTCGCACTTTTACGTTTATCATTCGATAAATGAACTTGTTGGATTCGAGGCTGTTTTCGGAAACCTTTACCATATTTATTTATCATAAAGTAACCAGATAACCAAAGCAAAGTTGCATGTCCAAACATTAATTTATATTAAATTTAACAACTTTACTCGAAAGAAAAGTAACTGGGCTGCGATAGTTTAAAGCGTGACGAATGAACGTTCAATTAGCGATAACAGTTTACGAACGAATTAACAATGCTTTTCTTGAAGTCAATGAATGCGCAGCGCTATTCGCGTACCAACGAACCTTTTCTGTCATTTGAATTTAAGCGGCCATTTATAAAAACATAATGAACTAAAACAAATTCTGTTTAAACAACGTTTAAACGCAACCGTTGCTTCAAACATGGCGAAAGCATGTTTGCATGGAATGGAAAAAATATAAGCTACATGAAGTGATATTATACGCAGCGAAACCTTGCGAGTGTTCTGCTGTTTATTTGTGGAACTTCTTTAGACAAGTTAAACAATAAACTTAAAAGCCATTGTAATTATCAATTGCCAACTTTGAGGGTGACTGACATGCAGAGGAAACGTTTAGGAAACGCGAGGCTTGTTATTGGGAAAGCAGGACAATTTTTTTTTATTTGGTTTCACAGGGAGATATTTTCTTTAGAACGTGATTGACCATAACAACAACACTATGTATTTGAGCAAACGCTAAAATGTTCTCTATTTTAACAAGCTTTAATAAGCACTGAAACAAAGTTAACAATGTCTTTAAAGTAATTTACTGTGAATACTATTTACAACAACCGAAACGGCCATTCATCATTCGAAAAGTCTGCTTTCCAACTAAAAGCCTTTTTCTGCGGTACGATTAGAGAATCCAAAAAACGTAAGGCAAAGTTACATGTTCAAACGAATAACAGCAAACAATGTACCCGCTTTATAATTTACCAACATACACATCACAAGTTTACTTTACGCAACAGAAAAGTAACTGGGCTGTGATTCTTTTTGCGGTAACGAGTTAAGGGTCAATTAATGATAACAGTTTAGGGACGAATAAGTCAAGGATTGTTTGGATGCACAGCGCTATCCGCGTGCTAAAGAGAAACGACACGAGTTTAAAATACTCTTTTTAATTACAATTAAGCTGTCTCAAGGGTAATTGAACTATTCATTTGTATTTACATACTGTTGAAAACATGAGATTGTAATAAGACATTACATAATGTTTTCGTAAAAAATATGTGATTTTGTTGGTCCGTATTACCGTTCACACTAAATTTTTGCGGGTTCTAATTTTTCTAATTTATATTCCCGCAACATTTTCTCCTTAAAAACGTTCGGCTCCGCTGTCGAAGCTATATACAAACTTATCATTATTTAGTAATTAACGTAATGTAAAATCGTGTTGGTGCCCATTTATTAAATAAACGTCTCTTTCGTTAAGAAAATGCCACTGATAACTCAGGTGATAATGTATGAAATGGTTCCGTTGCTATTGCTGATCGATCCACTGCCAGAGAATCAAGTCAGCCACACAGCTGACTAGGGCACAAAAGTAAGTTTCTGCAAAACATCAAAATTTAAGTTACTGAAACGACAAACAATAGATTGGAGTCATTCAGCGCGAATTCAAGAGCAACTTAGACCGACCCCTGGAGTAGCTCATTGTAACTCAGAGCAACTCAGAACATTTGAGTAAGAAACTCAGAGCACTTGAGCGAGCAACTCAGACCATACAACGTAGACCAACCCCCTAGAGTAGCTCATTGTAACTCAGAGCAACTCAAAGCATTTGAGTAAGAAACTCAGAGCACTTGAGCAAGCAACTCAGACCATTTGATTGAGCAACTTAGAGCAACTCGGAGCAACTCGGAGCAACTCAGAGCAACTCAGAGTAACTCAGAGCAACTCAGACCATTTGATTGAGCAACTTAGAGCAACTCGGAGCAACTCGGAGCAACTCGGAGCAATTCACACGATGATACAGGGTCGATAACAGATGAATTTGACCTCCTTGTCGATCTGTTTAGTCAGTTTGAGCAGAGGTCAAAGACTATAATCAGCAGAGGTCACAGCAGAGGTCAAAGACTACAATACCCAATATTTCAAGAATGACATTTATTAAAGACAATTGCAAAATAATGCATTACAGAAAATCACGTTGTATAAAAACTATCGTAATATTTTCTCTTTTTTGCTGTGTAAGTCAAGTCTTCATCTTCATTCGCCGTTTCTTTAGGTACTAGATCCTCCTGGTCAAACAGTCTGTTCAATAAATATTTTCGTGTATTGACTGCTGCTTCAGCGGCTTCCGCATAATCCATGTCATCATCTTCCATAAAGCTATGTAATGTTTTCATGACCTTTTTATGCAGTGGGTCAGTTCTAAGATCACGATACCACTTTAGATAGTTCAGATACAACCATCGTAGCCTCTTTCTGTAAACAGGGAGTAAAAGATTGGATGCTTGAACCTCCGCAACGTCTTGTGGCAAACCCTGCATCGTGTTCTCTTTCACCTGCTCTTCCCAGGTTGAGCTAAGGTCATTAATAACTTGCTCACGTAACTTATCCCAAGGATCAGTATCATCATTTTCAGCGTCACTAGCTATGCTTTTCTGGTCTTCGCTTTCGTCATCGTCACTATTGCCATCATCATCATCATCATCATCATCATCTTTCTCTTCTTTTTCTTCTTCTTCTTCTTCTGCTTTCTCCATCCGACGTATTGCCTTTTCATATTCTTCAAATGGGTTCTCATCATTACAAGTATCTGGAGAATTCTCTCCCGTTCTATACTGGTTGGTCATCTCTTCTTGTTGTTGCTCTGAACGTTTATTACAACATTGTTCCTCGTGCCTATCTCTGTTGTATTTTCGGCTAAATACTCTTTCACAGAATTGACAAGAATGCATATTGATCCTCGATGGTTACTCGATGATGACTTGTTGTAAAATGAGCACAAACACATCACCTTGCTTATTTATATAGTTGAGTCACTCAAAAGGGTTTTGTAAATTGAGCATGTCATTTTGTTACAAAAAGAGGTTTTACTTGACCTTAAGCCAAATTAAACAAATAAAAACTATACATACAACGCGTTCCAAAATAATAAATAAACAAATAAAAATTAACAATTATCACACGGGGTGGAAGGCATGTGAAGCATCAGGGTGAGTAGATGCCCAACATTTTTCAAGCCTTGCTACTGTCTTCCCCTTGCATTCCCAGTCTTCCCTACATTATCAATGCTTTACAATTTGGTCTTCCTGCATTTTTACTTCGATTTCCTCCTCCTTTCAAAACATTAGAAAAAATGGGCTTGCCCCGTGTCAGAATGCCCACACGGACTAGTTTCGCTTTGCTTCAAAACAAAACAGTTACTAAGATCAAAACAATAATTATGCCTTGACAAGGATTCGAACCTGGGTTACTACGGCCACAACGCAGTGTATTAACCACTAGCCATCAAAGCGGTGGCTACTATAGCTGGTTAATTTAAAAATATTTATAAGTTTAAATAATTTATTGAACAGACTGTTTGACCAGGAGGAT
This sequence comes from Cladopsammia gracilis, assembly GCA_022457155.1. NCBI lineage: Eukaryota > Metazoa > Cnidaria > Anthozoa > Scleractinia > Dendrophylliidae > Cladopsammia > Cladopsammia gracilis. The sequence goes on from JAJGOT010000194.1 coordinate 46,198, forward strand.
CTAGTACCTAAAGAAACGGCGAATGAAGATGAAGACTTGACTTACACAGCAAAAAAGAGAAAATATTACGATAGTTTTTATACAACGTGATTTTTTGTAATGCATTATTTTGCAATTGTCTTTAATAAATGTCATTCTTGAAATATTGAGTATTGTAGTCTTTGACCTCTGCTGTGACCTCTGCTGATTATAGTCTTTGACCTCTGCTCAAACTGACTAAACAGATCGACAAGGAGGTCAAATTCATCTGTTATCGACCCTATATCATCGTGTGAATTGCTCCGAGTTGCTCCGAGTTGCTCTAAGTTGCTCAATCAAATGGTCTGAGTTGCTCTGAGTTACTCTGAGTTGCTCTGAGTTGCTCCGAGTTGCTCCGAGTTGCTCTAAGTTGCTCAGTCAAATGGTCTGAGTTGCTTGCTCAAGTGCTCTGAGTTTCTTACTCAAATGCTCTGAGTTGCTCTGAGTTACAATGAGCTACTCTAGGGGGTTGGTCTAAGTTGTATGGTCTGAGTTGCTCGCTCAAGTGCTCTGAGTTTCTTACTCAAATGTTCTGAGTTGCTCTGAGTTACAATGAGCTACTCCAGGGGTCGGTCTAAGTTGCTCTTGAATTCGCGCTGAATGACTCCAATCTATTGTTTGTCGTTTCAGTAACTTAAATTTTGATGTTTTGCAGAAACTTACTTTTGTGCCCTAGTCAGCTGTGTGGCTGACTTGATTCTCTGGCAGTGGATCGATCAGCAATAGCAACGGAACCATTTCATACATTATCACCTGAGTTATCAGTGGCATTTTCTTAACGAAAGAGACGTTTATTTAATAAATGGGCACCAACACGATTTTACATTACGTTAATTACTAAATAATGATCAGTTTGTATATAGCTTCGACAGCGGAGCCGAACGTTTTTAAGGAGAAAATGTTGCGGGAATATAAATTAGAAAAATTAGAACCCGCAAAAATTTAGTGTGAACGGTAATACGGACCAACAAAATCACATATTTTTTACGAAAACATTATGTAATGTCTTATTACAATCTCATGTTTTCAACAGTATGTAAATACAAATGAATAGTTCAATTACCCTTGAGACAGCTTAATTGTAATTAAAAAGAGTATTTTAAACTCGTGTCGTTTCTCTTTAGCACGCGGATAGCGCTGTGCATCCAAACAATCCTTGACTTATTCGTCCCTAAACTGTTATCATTAATTGACCCTTAACTCGTTACCGCAAAAAGAATCACAGCCCAGTTACTTTTCTGTTGCGTAAAGTAAACTTGTGATGTGTATGTTGGTAAATTATAAAGCGGGTACATTGTTTGCTGTTATTCGTTTGAACATGTAACTTTGCCTTACGTTTTTTGGATTCTCTAATCGTACCGCAGAAAAAGGCTTTTAGTTGGAAAGCAGACTTTTCGAATGATGAATGGCCGTTTCGGTTGTTGTAAATAGTATTCACAGTAAATTACTTTAAAGACATTGTTAACTTTGTTTTAGTGCTTATTAAAGCTTGTTAAAATAGAGAACATTTTAGCGTTTGCTCAAATACATAGTGTTGTTGTTATGGTCAATCACGTTCTAAAGAAAATATCTCCCTGTGAAACCAAATAAAAAAAAATTGTCCTGCTTTCCCAATAACAAGCCTCGCGTTTCCTAAACGTTTCCTCTGCATGTCAGTCACCCTCAAAGTTGGCAATTGATAATTACAATGGCTTTTAAGTTTATTGTTTAACTTGTCTAAAGAAGTTCCACAAATAAACAGCAGAACACTCGCAAGGTTTCGCTGCGTATAATATCACTTCATGTAGCTTATATTTTTTCCATTCCATGCAAACATGCTTTCGCCATGTTTGAAGCAACGGTTGCGTTTAAACGTTGTTTAAACAGAATTTGTTTTAGTTCATTATGTTTTTATAAATGGCCGCTTAAATTCAAATGACAGAAAAGGTTCGTTGGTACGCGAATAGCGCTGCGCATTCATTGACTTCAAGAAAAGCATTGTTAATTCGTTCGTAAACTGTTATCGCTAATTGAACGTTCATTCGTCACGCTTTAAACTATCGCAGCCCAGTTACTTTTCTTTCGAGTAAAGTTGTTAAATTTAATATAAATTAATGTTTGGACATGCAACTTTGCTTTGGTTATCTGGTTACTTTATGATAAATAAATATGGTAAAGGTTTCCGAAAACAGCCTCGAATCCAACAAGTTCATTTATCGAATGATAAACGTAAAAGTGCGAACTCGGCTTCACTGATTGATATGGCCGAAAGTATTTCAAGAAAGAAGACGATCAGTTCCATCGTTAAGTTTGATTTCCTTATCATTTGACTGTGCTTTGCTGTGCGTGGATTTGAATGGTTGTAAATAAAAACCGCTTTGGTTGACTTAACTTTGATGAGGTTTGTTAACATTAAACGTGTGGCTTTGTTTTTTGACCGAGGTGCTAATTTTCCATGCAAATTAATAGTTCAGAATTCGCATAATTAAACGTTTGAACTTTGAAGCTACCGGAAGGTCTTGTTATCAAAACTTAAAGCACACACAAATATAAAACTCCGTGTTGTCTGTGAAGTTTTGGTCGTTTGGGAATCTCAACTTTCAAAGTTGACAGCTTTCGCTTTTTCGGTTTGACTTGACGTTTGGTTATTGACTCCAAGACATTTAGCCCTTGCTTTTGACTGGTTCCATTTTAAGGTCATCTTTCTTTGGTTTTTGATCCAAAACATCCTTTCCTTCTTTGACGGTAATCTTCAGAATCGAATCATTCACGCTATCTACGATGGGCCAAATAGAATCAAGGGGAGCTCTGATATAGATGTTTGTTAAAAACATGTGTGAGACTTTCGGCTAAAAACTTTAACATCAAACTAAGAAAGGATACTGCGCATGCGCTGTCGCTAAAAATCCGTTAAGTTTACTACATGTGTCCCACATGGAAGAGATCTTGGGTGACAATCATGTTTGTAATTGAATTTGAACCCATTTAGACCAAAAAACCCTACTGCGCATGCGTACTGGTTGAAAAATCCAAAGTGTCCCAACCATGTTGTCCCACATGGAAGAGAACTTGTGTCCTTATAAAGGGATCTTAGAATTCGAGGTTAGGTAAGCAAATACACGACTTTGGTCGTTTTTGCACTGGCGGGGCCCGCCTTGAACTGGATGGGCCCCCCTGACTTTGATGAATAAATCATGAGATCCTCCATTTTGAATACTTTACTCAACTTCGCCATTTTGAATATTTCATAAGTTCCGCCATTTTGAATATTTGTCTCAATTTCGCCATTTTGAATAAACAATGACATCCGCCATTTTGAATTAGGGTTATTAGGACATGCGCAGCTGTAATTCTTAGGGTTAATATGCTAATAGGGTTAGGGTTATTAGGACATGCGCAGCTGTAATTCTTAGGGTTAATATGCTAATAGGGTTAGGGTTATTAGGACATGCGCAGCTGTAATTCTTAGGGTTAATATGCTAATAGGGTTATAGGCCTATTGTTCTCTCCTGCTCTCTGATTGGTTGAAATTTTCGCGCAAAAATGGTAGGATAGTAGCGCACACCACTACTTACATCGTGAGACAAACGAAAAATATTTCTTTACTAGTGTGTTCACCACGATGAACAACAACCCTTATTACGATATTAAGAAGAAATATGTAGAACCAATGTAACGATAACGAGTTTCAATTTTTATTTTGCTTTGATACTTTTACCAAAAAATACAAGGGAGGTGGGCAAAACTGCCACAAGTAAAATTTTGAATCTTGTAAATCTTGTTAAGTAAAATTTTGAATCTATCATCATAATATTTAAAATTAAAATATTTGTAATAAGAAGTATTGTATATTGTAAAACCATGGTTACGCTTAATCAAGACCCACTTGGTAGCTTGTATATCAAAATGAATTTATTGAAAGCTCTCGTGTAAAATAGTTTCACCAGAAACAAATTGCTTTCTGTTGAATTAATAGTAATATAATAATAAAAAAGAACGGATTATTGTTAAAAAAACTTGTGCCTTCTCTTTGTCTCAGTGAATTCCATTTTTAAGGGACACTGTTCTGCAAGAATAAAATGACAAAATTTGGCTTATTTTTCTCTCCTGCCAACTTTTTTCGAGTGATAGGCGTGAGAATTTGTTCGTGGGAGTGCCAGGATTTCCGAAGGCGACCCGACCAAATCCGAAAAGGACCCGATCTATTCCGAAGATATCCGAAGATGTTACGAAGAATTCGGAAGTTTCCATGGACCACAGACCTCCCACAGACCTCTGTAATTGTAATGTTCAGAACGATAAAAACCTACAATAAAGTGCCATATTTTCATGAACGTAACTATATTTTTAATTGGATCACGCGATCAGTTAAGGCTGATAGCTCAAATCTGTAAGTCAGGCGTGAGAAATTGCTCCATAAGCGTGAGTAGACGTGAGATCGGAGTTTTGGACTCGCAGGCGTGAGACTCACGTCTAAGGCGTGAGACTTGGCAGGTCTATGTTATATCGCCAAATGCCACCAAATATATAACTGAAATTAATATGATAAAAAGATTCTATAGAGCAAAACAGAAGCAGTGGCTTGAAGATAAAGTGCAGGATTGCAAGGATGGAAGTGGATTACAGTTCATCAAACTTGATTTCGCGACAGGCGGCAAAGAAATTAAAATTGTCATTCAGGTGGAATTCACTCTTGACTTATTTGGCCGTTATTTTGTCTCCTTTTCAATACTTTTGGCTATTTGTTATTCCTATTTGTTATTAACAAAACAAGCTTAAAGGCCCAACTTCACCCAAAATACTGTGCGCGCCGTGATCACTTTCTATGCTGAATTTCGCGCAACACGAAATTCACGCTTGAATGCGTGCAACCAATCAGATCACGCGTATGAACAATGGAGCATTTTAAAACAAAAACAAACGACAGCAACGTCGTTTGGGTGAAGGTGGGCCTTTAAAGCAAGCGCCTGGTCATATCCATGAAAACACTATCTATCAGCATTATAGAAATAAACAGTAATAAATAAAATAGAATCCACGTAAGGGTACACGAAAATACTGGCTATAGAGTAGATTTCCCGCTATGCCGTCCACTGGGGAACATTTTCAATTTACTCGTCGCGGATTGCAAGTAAAATGTCCATGATCTAAAATAACCCTGGGGGGTACTCAACAAAGTTTTGTACGGGGATGCTCCGCCCCGAGGTCCAAACCCTTACCCTTTCATGCATATACCGTTTTTGACAGAAAAGGTACCCCTTTCATATACCTTTCATTGAAAATGGTACCCCATTCATATACCTTTCATTGAAAATGGTACCCCTTTCATATACCTTTCATTGATAATGTTATCTTTTTCATATAGCCTTTACGTGCGTCTGTTTGATATATTTTGAAAGGCGCTTTTAATAATACTTAAATGGCAGTTTTCCCTGCCCTTTTATAATTCAACTCGTGTTTTCGCTACCCTTTCCTAGTCTATTCTTTGTGAAATCCCTACCCTTTCATATACTCCAACTCGTGAAATCGCTACCCTTTCATATACCTCCAGCCTCAAAACGGTACCCCTTTCGGGCGGAGCATCCCCGTATAGCTCATCATAGGGATTACCCCCCCCCGGGAAAATAACGCCCGGGGGAGGGGTTATCATTTAAAAGTGATGGAGGTGCTCGTCAGAAACTTTCGACCCTAAAAGATACCAGAATCCTCGTTGGATGAGCGTGGCTTAAATAGATTCTTGCCCTTTTTAATAGACACATTAGAGGTACCAATTCTAAAACAACACATGTCATATTCTGTAATATGTTTTTAGGCTCAATGCCCTAAAATGTGCCGCGATAAATCTAACGGTTGTCGATCGTTTTAGATTTTAGCACCCTAAGCAGAAGCACAAATTTTGAGGTACGACAAGCACCCGAGGTACGACAAGCACCCGAGAGTCCAACCCCCCTCCCCCCTTCCCCCCATGCACCACTCCCGCACCGGCAAATTACAGTGACGGCCATGCATGGAAAATGAACTCTATTCAGACAGGGCTCTTTTTGTGGTATTTCTGGTAGCGGGCCGGGATTCCCCCGCCATTTTGAAAGCGGAGAAAACCTGAGAACGAGGGACGATTGAGCCCGCATTTCGCATCAGTTCATAAACAAAATGGCGCCGAGTTCGATGCACACGAAAATTCAGCGTTTTTGTGCTATGACATAGAAACATGATAAAAACCAACAAGCTGCTCAGGCTCAAGACCAAAAATGGCCGACTACTGGACGTTGTGCGTGAACACTATCTACGAAATGATGTCCCCTGCCACAGTGAAATTTGCACTGATTGTGTACAAGGTCAGGAATAAAATGGGGTTTCATTACCTCGGTGTAAAAACCTGCCAAACTCACGAGTGACGTGAAACAGAGAAAGTAGGGCTAAACTACAGAATACAGGGCCACTTATTTGCATCTCATCGAATAACAAAAGTGCCTATATTGTATTATACCTCGTTCTACAAAGATTTCTGACACATGTAAATGAGGTGGACGAAAGTGGCCCTGCATTCTGTATTTGCTCCCAAATTTACAATATACTGTAAAAACTGTCGTATAAGCCACATTTGCCCAAAGTTTTTGCTCAAAATTGGAGGTGCGGCTTATCTGGGGGAACATCTGCAATAGATTATACTTTCCGGTGATATAAGTTGACCAGACTTTTTTAGCTTTGAAATTGAACATTCTATTTATTTAAGGTGTACAACGCAACGTGGAGCAAACATAATTCTTTAACTTTAGATGGTGTTACAGTGTTTCTGCAACAGAGCTGCCAAAGTGCCTCTGAGACCAAAAATCACATGAAACACGTATTTTCGTAATGCACGAACGTGAACGTTGTGTTTAAAAATTGTAAAATTTAGCCTCAAATTGTCAAAATACCTGTGTTGAAAGAGTGCGCCCTATCTTTGTTGGACATTTTGAAGCTTTTAGCAACAAAGGAACACCGAACACGAACATCTTGCCATCTTGGTTATCCTTAGTAACCAGTCTAAATAAAAACGTGCTCAAGAAATTTGCATGGTCGGGAAACGGTTAAGTTTATGAGTGACAAGAAACAGACATTTGCGGAAGTCCAGAGACGCTTGGGAAACGTAGAACTCAGTGAATAACGAGACAAACTTCTCCTGGTAAATAATTATTGTACTCGTCCTGTCGGATAAGTGCTTTTGGAAATCCACTTGTCCGAGACCAAGAAGTACTCGTCTCAGACGACAGACAAGTGGAAGTTTTTTGCCCTGTAGAAATAATTTTATTAAAAAAAACTGCACTATGAGCTAGCCAAATGTGCCAGCCAACTCGTGAACCATGTGGATCGAGAGAGCCACAATGTGACCAGGAATGAAATATCTATGTAGTCGATTTCATAAGGCCAGGAATAAGGTCAATGATATGTGATACAAAACTAATTATTGCAATTTTGAGACAGCAATACTGCATTATATTGATGGCATTGTTTTTTTTCTTCCAGCTAGCTGTCAATATAATGCAGTATTGCCATCTCAAAATTGCAATTACTTTATACGATTTTAGTGACAACAAAGTCAAATTTCATTAGGGGTAAGGATGTCTGATGTCTGTGTAGGAGGCTAACATGCAATAAGACTGCGAGAATTTGGCAAAAGGGGCCCTAAATGTGAATGCAATAAGAAATTGTACAATTGTTCACCAACAAGCAAGCTAACATTCATTTATGTACGCCTCGAATACCCTGTGTGGAAGATCTTGGATATAGAGCAAAATAGGTGGACCATTTCCGTCTTCTTACAATGTAGTTAATGTAGTGTTATCACACAACAATATTTTCTGATATTGAAATAATTATAAGTCAAATAAAACAGTTGTTAATATGTTATACTTCACAGTGGAGAAAAGAGAGATCTGATATGGTGGTTTTTTTTTAAATTTTTGATACCAAACAATTTACTTGTCAGCTTGCAGCTTGCATTTTTCTGCTTGCATGCTCCCCACATCCCCTCCTGGCAATGACTGTAAATGCCTGTTCATGACAAATGTTTTTGCATTAAACTTATATTATTGTATTGTTTAGGCAGTGGAAGCCAGCTTTCCTCTTGTTTGACTCATTATGTCGTGCCTGACTGTCAGGTATGTGTTGCATACCGGTAGTTAACAACCTTTCCAAATTACCTACACTGTACAACTAGACCAAACTAAAGTAATAAGCCAGGATATGCCCATATTTCTGGCATTTGAGCAAAGATTTACATCTATACATGTCTGCCACACCAGTTTGCATTTTGTGTGAATCTCATGCCAAAGATGTATGCCAACACTTTCACAATCTATGCCAAGCAGCAAAAATATTTAAAACCTAAAGAATGAATCAATCAACAAACACATGTCAGAATATGCTGAAGACTAAAAAAAATATACCATTACATTTCCGTACATCATGAGCTTGACCTTATGGACAGAACTGAGGAAAATTAACCGTCGGTGTTTTCATTCTCCACAAAACCTGATTCGTGGTTGCTTTTAAGTTCCCATTGCCATAGCTGTAGCAATAATGCATTATGGGGGGTACTTGATCACCTGCATTTACCACAGGATGGCAAATTTTGGTATTTATTTACAAGTCATGTTGTCCCTGGTGGGTGGAACTTTCAGATTTTGTTGGAAAATGTCAAAATCCCCACCCCTTGCTGCCCCTACTCCACTGGCTTAACATTGACAGGTGCATAATTAATACCTGTTGTGGTTCAAATTTTTGAAAATTTTCAAACCAGTTTAATTTTTATTTTCCGTTGTCCGAGATTCATTATCATTAGGAAAAAAAATCAAACTTGTTTGAAATTTTTCAAACCGGACCATAACATACTCCTGTGCTATTAAAGAATCTGACCCACCCAGTTTGTTTGCATTGCGCGCCTATGTTGGTTCATCTGCCATTTTCAGGGCCCCCGAAAGTACATACTGTATTGTAGATGAGAAATTCACTCGTGCAAGAGGTGATATGCTTGCCCAATGTTATTATGGAATAGAGCCGTATCATAACAATAAGAGAAGCGCGCAATGCAAACTGGGTGGGTCAGACTCTTTAAAATGCAATATTGTTAGAATGTGCCAATAATTATTTTATTTATGATTTTGTATTTCAGGTTTCAAAGCTGTTCTTGGAAATATTTGAGTGTCTAGAAATTCAGGGAGTTATTTTCCTTCAGACAGTTGTCAATTTTGTGAGTATCCCACTTTACAGATATAATTTGTTCCCCATGATGATCAGTCTGTTTGCTCAATTTCCTGGGGCAAGTAAAGTGACTTACCGGGCAAGTAAAATTCAGACCTGTACAACTTAAGGTGATTCCTCAGAAATAAAAGTTGTCGAACGATTTTTTTTAAATTTTCCCTAACAGCTCCCTACCATAAGTTGTTTCGAAAAATTCAATAAAAAAGATAGGTCACCGTGCTCGGTAAAGAGATATGATGGACCAATGTTGCCCCATTTATGCCTATAGCAATACCGATCACGCACGTCATTATTTGATCGGTTCATGTTTCTTTTCCCGGTAACTCGTGAAAGTAAAGTTTACAATTCTTCAAAAAAACTTGATAGGTTAAAGTCTCCACCATATAGGAACACTTTAAAATAAAATTTATGAAAAAGTCACACAACTTCAAATGACACGTACTCAAAACGTTCCTCGCGTCCATGTTTTCAAGGTCAACAATTTGCTCCCACGAGTAACTGATTTGAGAACGTTTTTAGCGATATCTTTTTTTCTTATCGAGGAATTTTTTTTTAACTTTGTTAACTTAAAAAGCATTAATTTAACATCAAAATGATGCAATAAAAAATATAGGTCACCATGCTCGTTAGAGAGAAAAAGACAGTCGTATTTTCTAACGAGCTTGCGGGCCTTTGATAAAAAACATTCCATCCTCCGAAATGTGCGCACGCTCATTTTGCTCAACCGCGCACGCTCATTGCTTATAAATTATGGTAATTCTCCTTTTGAAAAATACTCGTAAGAAAATTAAATTTCCAGCTGCGTGTTTTAAAAAACCGTTCACTAAAAAGAGTGTTGTTATCAACTGGCTGCCATGAAAGGACTATTACGTGTTATGCGCAGTACAGGATGCGCAGTGCAATACTGAGGAATCACCTTAAATGATTTGCAGTTATGTTTACTTTGGAGATCATTGGTGGGCCAAGCTGGGGGATCATTATGTGGGCCAGGGATCATTGCAAGCTTTTACACAGTGCAGTGCATTGCAGTACAGTACATGTACATGTACATGTACATGTACAGTGCAGTACAATACAATATGTACAATACAATTTAGTTTTACAGTAAGGTGCATTGCAGTGCAGTGCAGTACGGTACGAAACTTTGGTCAATGAGCATAATACACTGTATATGTAATATACAGTATCACACTGTAGTTATCCACAGATAATGTATTTCCCTTGGGGCACGCATAACGGAATGCGTGCCATATGCACAGGAGTGGTATTTATACCACTCCTTGATTCACAGTTGTCATTGAAGCCTACCAGTATTCTTACGACGAGGTTGTACCTCGGGTTTTCATGGCTACTACAGAAGATTTAGATTCTTTGAAGACATTTATTCTTAAAGAGCTGAAAGATCACAGGGATATTTTGGCAACGCAGCTATCAAAGGCTAACGACTGTGCAGAGTCGGCTCTGTCTATTTCACAACAGATTAAGAAGAGCGCCGATATCAACTTTAGAAGTATTCATAACGAGAAGAACTATAAGTTCAACCTCGAAACCATAGACAAGGCCAAGGCAGCCGCTTCTGCTGAGGACATACAACAGAAGAACGACTTGATCGGCGAGTTAATATTGTTTATCGAAGAAAGGAATCGAAAGATTAGGATTGCTGACTCCTCCGACGCCGGTTGGCTAACGGTTAAACATTATGAGAGCAACGCTGTTGCTCTTGATATTGACGATGACAAGAAGATACGAGCCGCCGAGAAAGAAGCCATCAGAGAACGAGCCTCTCGTAACAGATCCAAGAGAAACGTGGAGCGCTTTCAGAGCAGAAATTCACAATACTCTACAGCCCCCCGAGGTCTTTCCAACTATCAGCGAGGGTTCAGACAACCCTATCAGCCCCACTATGGTCCACAACCCTGGACCCAAGATCAGTTCAGGAATGGCTGCCGTTTCTGCGGTAGTTCAACACACTGGGTCCGTGATTGCCCCGTTCGCTTCGCGAAATCCACTCTTGGAAACTCCACCTCTACCTCGACCAGAGCTCCCTTTTACGGAAACTACGACCGCTAGTTGCCATAATGGACCACGGAGTCCTATAGAGCAAGAAATGGATGAGTTAATATCAGATAAGTTTATTGATGATCACCTCATTGACTATTATAGAAACAATTTATACGAATACGAACAGGGTACTTCAGTGCCTATTGTTAAAGGCCGGTTAAGAGCACATTTACCATTTTGGATCCAGTTGGGCGCTTCTGATTGGGTATTGAATATAATTAAGCATGGTTATTTCATTCCTTTTCTTTCCACGCCCACAAGCGTTGTGTTGCCTAACAATAAGTCTGCTAGGGTTAATTCAGCGTTTGTTTCGGAAGCCGTTTCATCCTTGTTAGACTTAGGTTTAATTACTGAAGTTTTTTCGGCGTCTACGGTTGTTAACCCATTGTCTGTTTCATTCAACTCGGATCATAAGCCTAGGTTAATTCTTGACCTCAGGCATGTTAATCAATTTGTGGCTAAGGAGAGGTTTAAAATGGACGATTGGAAGGTTTTTGTTCAGTATGCAGTTCCAGGCGGTTTTATGTTCAAATTTGATATGAAGTCTGGGTATCATCACATTGATATCGCTCACGCACACCAACAATTTTTAGGTTTCTCTTGGCCACTCGGTTCGGATAAGCCGAGATATTTTTGTTTCAACGTTCTCCTGTTCGGTTTGTCTTCGGCTCCGTATTTGTTTACCAAATTGTTTCGTCCTCTCGTCAAACGATGGAGAGCACAGGGTTTTCATTTCGTATTATATCTGGATGACGGTGCGGGCTGCGAGGCGGATTTTGATAGTACCTCCTCAGTTTCTGAAAGCATTCGTTCTGACTTGGCTAACGCTGGCGTTGTTGCTAATCACGCGAAATCAGTTTGGTTGCCGACCCAGGTTTTGGAATGGTTAGGTTTGTTATGGAACCTGCGTGATGGTATTCTGTCTATTCCACACGCCAGGATAGATAAGCTCAAAAACGCTCTGCTATCGCTTAGAAGTTCCGTGCATAGTATTACTCCGCGTACGCTCGCTTCGGTTGTTGGTAAGATTATCTCTTTAGCGCCAGGCGTAGGTAATGTTACTCTCATCATGTCCAGATATTTACAGTCCGCCGTTAATTTTCGAGGTGAATCCTGGGAGATTCCTATCGATTTAACTAAGTATCAATTTTTCTCACATTGCATGGATGAGATCGAATTTTGGCTGCTTAATTGTTCTAAGATCAACGGTAAATCACTTCTTCATTATTCCGCACCCGTTGTTATTATTCATACAGATGCCAGTGCGTTTGCGTGCGGGGGTCATGGCCTGCGGGTCGATTCAGAGGAATTCGAGCTTTATTTCCAAGCTTTCACGTCCATGCAGAAAATGCACGATAGCAACGCTAGGGAATTATTGGCTATTCTATATGGGCTCCAATCATTCAAGCCAATGGTTCAAGGGAAAACCGTGAAGGTTTTCACTGACAATAAAAACGCAGTGGTCATAGCCAAAAAAGGAAGCATGTCTTTTCGTTTACACGATTTGGCTATCAGGATCTTTAGATTTTGCGTACGTAACAATGTTTCATTAGAGATTGAATGGATCCCCAGATCCCTGAACGATTTCGCAGACTGCATGAGCAGGATTGTCGATTATGATGATTGGCGTCTTTCTACACAATTCTTTGATTACATTAGTTTAATTTTCGGTCCATTCTCTGTAGATCGCTTTGCTTCTTCTGACAATACCAAGTGTGCCAAATTTTTCTCTAAGTTTTGGTGTCCCGGTTCTTCAGGCGTAGACGCGTTCAGCGCCAGTTGGGCAGGCGAGAATAATTGGCTCGTGCCACCTGTTTACCTCATCTCGCGTGCTATTTTTCACTTAGAGGCTACTAGAGCTCGCGGTGCCTTAGTGGTCCCGAATTGGTCCTCAGCGGTTTTTTGGCCCGTTCTGTTCCCCCGACACCATTATCGGCCATCAGTCAGTCAAGTTCTCGAGTTCGCGGATCCTTCATGGATTTTTTCTCACTATCAGCCTATCCCGAACACAGTCTTTTCGCCCACTCGGTTCAAATCCTCGGTTCTTGTCATTCTTCTTGATGCCACTTAGTTCATTTTTTATCTTAGGGCGGAAAGGGGCTTATTTGGTTCAATTGATGTTGCATTACACTGCCACGGGTGGCAGAATCGAGATTGAACGACAAGTGTTATTTATTCGGAAGCGTCTATTTTATTATATTTGTCGCCACGGGCGAGAGTTCGTAAGGACATGGGTTGTGTATACGTATTATATTTTTGCCGCCACGGGCGGGAGCACCAAAGCCTATGGGTTGTGCATACTTATTATGTTTGTCGCCACGGGCGAAATTGGGCAGGCCATGGGCCATGCGTATGTGTTATGTTTGCCCCCACGGGCGAAAGCATGAAGGCCACGGGCCGTGCATTTTTCTTATATTTTGTCGCCACGGGCGTAAGTTCGAAAGGCCACGGGCCGCGGAAATGTATTACTTTTGCTTCCACGGGTGAAAGCATGAAATGTCAAGGGCGTTGTCTGTATGCATTAATCTTCGGTTCGCTTCTGCGCTTATTAACATACAACTTTTCTCTTTCTTTTACAAATCGCTTCAGATTTATTTCGAACCCTACATTGAGAAGTCTAGCAGCGGAAGCATCTACCACACTTGCCAAAAGTAGAGCTCCATCCACGCTCAAAGGATACCTACAGCATTTTCAAAAGTGGAAGGCCTGGACCTTGATGTTTCCAGAATGTCAGTATTTTCCCGCCAACGATACCTTTTTGGCGCTTTATTTAATTAACATCGCCCAGTCGGGTTATTCGTTTTCGTATTTATCCTCCGCGTTTTATGCTATAAGCTTTTTTCATAAGTCATGCGCTGTTTTGAATCCATGCGATTCTGCGTTTACTAAGCTCATATTAGAAGGCTGCAAAAGAAGACTCGCATTGTCGGTTTCACACAGTAAAAGATCGCCTATTCTTCCCATTCATTTACATCAGCTTGTAGACAAATTTGCTACAGCCGATGCTACCCTTTCGGACATTAGAGATGTTTGTTTTTGCTTAATTGCTTTTGCAGCGTTTTTACGCTATGATGAGGTATCTAATTTAAAGTGGTCCGACATTCATTTTGAGGCCACTTATTTTTCCATCTTTATTTCTAAGAGTAAGGCCGACCAATATCGGGAAGGTTGCACCAGACTAGTCGCCAAAACAGGCAGATCTACGTGCCCACATGCTATGCTCAACCGATATGCTAATTTGGCTCAAGATAATGTTCACTCCGACGAATATGTATTTCGTTCTCTGGGTGGCAGCAAGGCGAGAGGATATTTCCTCAGACCTGGAACCAAATTTTCTTACTCTAGGGCTAGAGAGGTTATATTAGGCAAACTTAAAGCCATTGGTTTGGATACCTCCTATTTTGGTTTACATTCACTCAGGATTGGGGGGGCTACTGCCGCTGCTAACAATGATATACCTGATAGAGTCGTTAAGAAACACGGTAGATGGAAAAGTGAGAGATCAAAAGATCTTTACTGTCGTGAGGACATTAAACACCAATTGTTGGTCAGTCTCAACTTGGACATATAGTCATGATAGTGGTCAGCAATCGGCATTATTGATCCACTTCCGACACCCGGTTCTTTGGGTTTGAGATTACTGGCGGGCCCTCCTCCAACTCGTGTGAGTGTTACATTGGAAATGATTTCTGTGCGGCTAAGCGTAGCGCAAGAGAACAGAAATGTATTTCCCTTGGGGCACGCATAACGGAATGCGTGCCATATGCACAGGAGTGGTATTTATACCACTCCTTGATTCACAGTTGTCATTGAAGCCTACCAGTATTCTTACGACGAGGTTGTACCTCGGGGGTACTTTTCGTATCTGCATGTTTTCCAGCACGGGTTATTATCATTATATACACCAGTTATGTACAAATTGTGTTTACGAGTACTGCAATCGCAGCATGTATTTCATTTTAGGTAGAATACATCATATTTATATTGTATCTTTGATATATGTACACATTTTGATATATGTACACATTCTGTAGCAATAAAGATTACTGGCGGGCCCTCCTCCAACTCGTGTGAGTGTTACATTGGAAATGATTTCTGTGCGGCTAAGCGTAGCGCAAGAGAACAGAATAATGAACTTATTTCTTGCTCTTCCTTTCAGGTCCAGCACCAAGGTGGAAGGAAGCTTCATTCGCAGCTCAAAAATCTTGTTAATGATAACAGACAACAGTGCATCATATTCAGCAATGAGTTCTGTGATGGTGCATATTCCCCTCGGGAGCCAGGGGAGTCTTTAGAAGACTGGCAATGGAGGTGAGGATACTCTCTCAGACTCTTTTTGTCAAGAAGAAGTACAGTAATCTAAACTTGAATACCATATTTTCTCCGTTGAACGCCAAATTTAAGGTTTATTGAACATTTATTTGAACCCCGGTGTTAATTCGAGGCCTGCCATTTATTAAATGTGGGTAATTTTTCAGGATCACATTTTACGCCTTTTATTCCTAATTATTTCTGATTCAAAAGCTAAACTGATCAAAATGTTCCTAAAATCTTGATGGAAACAAGAGCGAGAAGTCCCAAAGAGAATATATAGTCATTAAACTGTTTTTTTTTTTACTTCAACTTTCTTTTATTATTAATAATAATTATCACTATTTACAAGTGATCTAACCTTAAATAATAGTATTTACATTTTTAACAGATAATAAATATACTGGAACATATTTGCAAAAAAAAATTAATGTTAATGAGTGTGTGAACAGTGATCAGAGTGGAGGTTTGTCAGGAGTTTGTCAACTTTAGATTGTGATGTGAACAGGGCTTTAATGTGCGGACTTTTTTGCAGATCTGTTTATAGTGGTGCTGTCTGGTATCATAGCCACTTAAAACAAATGATTCCACTTGTCATTCTCACAGAGGACCAACAGGTACTAGTCCTACATGTGCGTCTCTCAAATAAACAGGGCTTCTGAAAGGGTGTGAAAAAAAAGACAAATTATTCAGCATTTTCAGGCAAATATGTGGCAAGAAGGGCCTTTAATGCAGCAAATTATGCAATTTTTTCTGAGCTACTTTAAGGTCTCAGAGGAAGAAAACTACTTTTATGCTGTTCAAAAGCCAATTAAGAGCATAAAGTAACAATAATTAAGCATGTACATGTAAATTGGGATAAAATAGATAAGCATATGGTAAAAGGTCTAAACGTTTCACTCAAAATCAGGGGTGCGGCTTATCTGCGAGAACATCAGCTGTAAATGGTTACCCATACTTTTCAGTGATATACATGTAAATCAACCAGACTTTATAAAGCAAGGATGTCATGCATACAGAAACAACTGGCTTGTGAGAGAACTGTGGTTGTGTTTCTTTATACATTTGGTGTTGTCTTCTAGACTTTTCTGTGTGTGTATGGTTAGTACTGTATGTTCATTTGACTGTACACTGTAAGTCTTGCCTTTGCCTTTTTTCCTTGCTTGCATTTCCATGGTTCATAAGTACACTTGTCTTGCCTTCTTGACATTTTTCTGTACCCGGGAATGATCATGCATGAGCAGTATTTTTATTGTAAATGGTTTGAACCCAGGAGTATCAGTAGTCTGTTGTTTGTGATCGTCCGGGTGAGTGTAGTTCTGAAAAGAACTGTTGTTGTTGACAATGACTGACGTTTCGACAACCTGAGCGGAAGTCATCTTCAGAGTCATGTGAATTGTGAATGGTCAGTTGATGTTATATACGTCTGGTTATAACTGTCATTGGTCAGTTTAGCCGTGATGTTATTGGCTGTAGAGACTCAAGTCAGTGATAGGTGCGTTTCGATCCGGGTATTGTTAGTGTAATTTCTGTAGTCGTATTGTTAGTCAAATTTGTCAGTGAGTTCAGTCTATTGTTCGTCTGTTTTGTTGACAAGTCGTTTGTAAGCCGCAGGTAGCTGTTGGCATCTGTTCAGTGGTGTCTGTTCTAAGTTAGTAAACCAACTTTCTAGAGTGAGTCGTTTGTAGTAGTCCGTACTGTAGGTAACGCATTCGGCAGAGTCCCAGTCAATTCTGTGATTCGTGCGTAAATGGTGTTCAGCAATGTGATTGTTGATGTCACCATTTTTTGTCGCCCGTTTGTGTTCAGTCAGTCGTATGTTCAGATTCCTGCCAGTCTCACCGATGTAAGAGGCCTGGCAGTCGCAGCATTTGATCTTGTATACTGCTCCTTGTCTGTCGTTAGGTTCGTCCTTGTCTTTAACGTTTGTGAGAAGCTGTCGTAAAGTAGCAATGGGACACGGATGTTGTAAGGTTGTAAGATCCGTGCAATAGTCTCAGAAGTGCCCTTGATATTTTTATGTTTAGAACAATTTGTAGCAAACTTTCTTCCCTTTGGTGGGCCCTTTATTTTGTCCAATTTACTCATAACATATTGTTTTATTTCAAGCCACAAATTACAGTAAATGCTTTTTGAATAATTGGTTCATGATTTACTCAATTTTATTTCCATGCTACAAGATTTTGGCAGATTATGAAAACAAGAATGTTGGCATGTTTGTTATGAGTACTGAGAACTACCTCACTAATTTCTATCCTGGCATTCAAACTGTATGTGAATTGTACTACTCCCTGGCTGCTGTGAATACGGAACTAAAAGAATCAGGTAAATGCATTTGCCAATATTTACTACAAGTAGCACGACAATAGTGTGGAGGTGTAGTGGTGAGAAAGTTGGACTTCAGATCTTTTTATTATTACTATTATTAACTAATATTTTAATAGGATTCTCTTTTCATAACATGATTTTCAAAGAGGTCCTACAAAATATAATCAATTATCTAAACACATAAATTAATAAATATAAATTTAAGGTCGAGGCCGAACGTGTTACGGGGCAAAACAGTTGTTGTAAAAGTTAGTTTTAAAAGAAGCGCTAGTAGTACTGTTTCTTACATATAAAGCTTGAGAGTTCCAGTCTTTATGGCCTTGGTCCAAGGTCTGCTCTCCTTCACCATGTTGTTTCCTTAGGGTAGCTGTAATGTTTAGTCACTAACGCACACAATCGACATGTTTAGACTCAAGATGTTTTTTTTTTAAGATCCCAGTAGTTTTACATAATCACATGCACCACTAACGTATGCTAATTTACATGATGTATGCTAATTAAACACAATCATGACATCTCCCTTTTTTTAAGAAGGAGTTAAACCAATCATCCATGTGACAACATTGCTGGAAACTGCTTAGAAAAGGACTTTTATGAATATTAATGTTGCCACTGCTATAAATTTATATAAAGTTTCAACTGGAACAAGTTCATAATCAAACATAAACATGCCCTGTAAGCAACTGTAAGGGCCAATAGTCAATAAAAGCCAAAAGCAAATTTGGCGCAAATGTTTGTTCACTGTCATAATTTACACAGTTCAGTTCATGATATAATCTTCTCGAAATCTCACTGGTAATCTGACAGTCCGGCCACTAGAAGTACACTTTGTAGGTGTCTGTGAAGGATTTCTGTCATTAGTGGAACCTGGAGCTAGTGACTCAGCATTCCTGGCAGCAACCGGGGGTGTGACAGCAACTGGGGGTGTAACTGGTTCATCATAGGCTGGTCCTGTGATCACCAGCGCGGACTCGTCTGTTGGCAGCAGGTGATGACGGTTTCGTCTGTATGCAGTGCCATCAGGTGTTGTGACTATGAAGGATTTTGGGGCTGTATGCTTTGCAGTGACGATGGCAGGCTCCCAAGTTTTTCCTTTTCTTATTCGGATTGTCTCACGTTCCTTAATCTGAGGTAAGAGTTTCGCATTCCGATCGTAGTACGTCGTCTGCTTATGACTCCGTTCCTCCAGCTTTTCGTTTGCCTTCTCGACGACTTTTGGTTTAAGGAGGGACGCTGAAGTAGGCAATCTAGATTTCAGCATTCTGCTCATTAACAGCTGCACGGGAGACTCCTTTAGTCCTGAGACAGTGTTTCTGTATTCAAGGAGAGCTACAAACTGTATGTAGGGGTCATTTCCATCTTCACATGCCTTCCTAAGAAGGTTCTTGATGGTTTGGATTGCTCTTTCACTCATCCCGTTGAACTGCAGGTAGCTGGGACTTGACGAAGAGACTTTGAATCCCCAAGCCCTTGCAAAATGACAGAAAATTTTGCTTGAGAAGGGCATATTATCAGCAACAACTTCATCCAGAATCCCATGACGGGCAAATATCGATTTCATGCTAGTTATAACAGAACCAGCTGTCTTGTCTTTTAACAGACAAAGTTCAGGATACTTTGAGTAATAGTCAACTACAACCATGTAGGAGTTAGAGTTCAGTTCAAAAATGTCTGCACCAAGCTTTTGCCATGGCCTCTGAGGTACAATGTACTTCATGAGGTAATAGGGGCTCCTTCTGATTCTCTCTCTGGTGCTTGAGACATACTGAGCACTTAGCAACCATTCTTTCAGTAGGCTCGATTTCCGCCGCTTTCTCGCGTCCGGTCTAGGAGCGCGGGCTCGTTTCCCGAACAGCGGCTGGCTATCGAGCCTATTCTTTCAGTTGCTGTAGACATTCCAAGCCATTAAACCAATGCAGTTCAACACGTCTTGCCTCATTTCTTGTGGAATGATAAGCTTCTCGCCTAGGAATAATAAACCTTCGGCTTCATGAACTTCACCACGTAAGTGCCAGTAGTGTGCAATTGATGAGGGTACTTTGCTTCTGAGAGAAGGCCAACAATTCTTGACAACTTTAAGTAATTCCTGAAGCGCATCATCATAAGCTTCTCTTCTGTCATGGGAAGCTTTTTTACAAGACTGTGGACCACTACTTCCATGTCATCGTTTAGTTCAACATCTGTAGGCTTCTCATTCAAAGAGGCTCTCGAGGGAGTGTCTGCTATATGCACGTACTTGCCAGGAACATAGGCAATGTTGATGTCATACTTCTGGAGTCTTAGAAGCAGCCGCTGAAGCCTTGGAGGGGATTTGACCAGTGGCTTCTGGTCAGAGTCAACATCAACTGGTCTGCCATACACACAGTGGTTAAATCTCTCACATCCGAATACAACTGCAAGAAGTTCTTTCTCTATCCGAGAATAGTTTTCTTCAGCTTGGGTGAGGGATCGCGAAGCGTACACTATTGGGTGTCCATCGTGGAGGATGCATGCTCTCAGACCTGACTAGAGGCATCCACTTGCAACTTGACTGGCTTGGTAAAATCAAAGAACTTTAGAACAGGCTGACTTGACAGGATTTGCTTGAGATGCTCGACTGATTGTGTGTGTTCGTGTGACCAGGTCCACACTGCTGCTTTCTTCAAGAGGTGTCGCAATGGTGCAGTAATTTCCGACTGATTGGGAATAAACTGGGAGAAATAATTCACCATTCCCAAGAATCTCTGCAATTCTTCCTTGCTCTGTGGAGTGGGCATCTGAATTATTATGGCATGCACTTTCTCAACATCTGGTTTCAGCCCTGACTCCGACACGATGTTTCCCATGTACTTGACTTCGCTGACTTCGTACTGGAACTTTGCTGTATTGAACTTGACGTTTGCCTCTCGGGCTCTTTATAACAGCTTTCTCATGATCTGATCATGCTCCTGCTCATCTGCGACAGCGACGATAATGTCATCAAATATGACTTCCACACCTTCAATGTCTCCGAATATGGATTCATTCTTCTTCTGGAAAACCTCTGGGGTAGACATAATTCCAAAGGACATCCTTTTAAAACGATAACGCCCGTATGGAGTATTGAATGTGCAAAGGTGGGAGCTTTCATCATCTAGCGGTACCTGCCAGAAGCCATCTTTTTCATCCACGATGAAACGACTTTCTTGCCACTAAGCCGACTTGCTATGTCCTCTGCAGTGGGAATTCTGTGGTGCTCGCGGCGAATTGCCTTGTTAAGATCTCTTGGATCCAAACATAATCTCAGTGACCCATCACGCTTTTCTACAATGACTAGACTGTTCACCCAGGGAGTGGGCCTGTCCACGTTCTGTATTACATCCTTCACCTCTAGCTCTTGGAGTTTCTGTTTCAACTTCCCGAGCAGACTATACGGCACTCTTCGAGGTGGATGAATGACGGGCTCAACATTGTCATCTAATTTGATGTGATACTCGCCTTCCATGTAGCCCAATCCAGTAAACACATCAGGAAACTCCTCGGTAATTTCTTTCTTTGTGAGCGGGACCTGGGCAGCACTTTCAACTCTTCTGACTAGATTTAATTTCTGGCAAGCAGAAAGTCCTAGAATTGGTGGGGACTCAACAGCAGCGACGGAAAACGGAAGGTTTTCTTTTACTCCCTGAGCTTCACAGCTCAGTTTCAGTGTTCCTTCAGGTTTCACCTTGAAGTCTCCATACGATGAAAGAACAACGCTTGTTTTCAGAAAAGGTGTTTTGTTCTTGAGTTTGGAGTAAATACTGAGTGGCAATACATTGGCTTCAGCTCCTGTATCCAGTTTGAATTTAACCGATGTTCCGCCGACAAGTAAATTGGAAAACCAAGCCGAATCTTCAACATTTCGTGGACCAGTCAATGTTCCGATAAATAATTCCCCCGATGCGACCTGTTCACCAATAGTGTCATCTTTGCTCGGGGTGACGGTGTGGACCCGAGAATTCTTTTGTGGGCACATTTGGCGTAGTGATTTTTCCCTTTACGGTAGAGACTAAGCCTTCCAAATGCTGGACAAGATTTCGGCAAATGCTTAGTTCCACATTTCTTGCAGTTAAACTGCTATTGTTGACGCGGTTTTGATTTCGGTTTCACAACATGCACGGGCTTCTTTTCCAAAGTTTGCAATTCCTTCAGTTGAGTCTTGCTAGCTTCGGCTGCTCTGCAAAGATTTGCCGCTTTTTCCAATGTAAGATCCGATGATTCACGAAGTAGTCGCTCTTTTAGTTGAGTATCGCTCACACCAAACACAATTCGATCTCTAATCATGCTATCATTCTGTCCCGGTTGTTCAAAAGGTGGATAGCGCTATCCACCGGATAAATCACTATCCATTGGATAACGCAATTGGTTTTGTTAATGCTTATCCGCTGGATAGTGATTTATCCGATGGATAGCGCTATCCACCTTTTGAACAACCGGGGCCTGGTCGCCAAATTCGCAGGACTTCGCACGTGTTTTCAATTCAGTGATAAACGGGTCGATCGTTTCGCCTTCTTGTTGCTTGTACTCCCAAAATTTGTATCTCTCAAACACAGTGTTTTTTCTCGGATTCACATACTCCTCGAACTTCGATTTTAGAACATCAAGCTTGTGACGATCCTCTTCGTTGACGAATTTGAAAGTATTGTATATCTCCAGCGCTTCTTCGCCGACCACATGGAGCAGAATCGCGCACTGAACATCCGCTTTCTCCCTTATCTTTCCGGACGCCGTCAAATATAGGTCAAACCGTTGGACCTACCTTCTCCAGTTTTCACGGAGATTCCCTTGATGCGACAAAGCTTCTGGAGGCTTGAATAACTCCATTATTTTCCTCCTGGTACCATGTAATGTTTAGTCACTAACGCACACAAGCGACATGTTTAGACTCAAGATGTTTTTTTTTAAAGATCCCAGTAGTTTTACATAATCACGTGCAACACTAACTTATGCTAATGTACATAATGTTGCTAATTAAACACAATCGTGACAGTAGCAACTTTGCTCCAAACTGTCTCTCTAAATGGGTACCAGCGACATAATACTGTGGGTTGCCCTGCCAAATTTCTATATATTGTTTTATTAATTATTTTTATGTGATAAAGGAAAGTGAGCATTTTTGCTTTCAAATTCTGAATAATTTTCAGCTGCCATTGAATAACCACGTTCCTTTACTTGCGGGCAAGGAAGGTTTTTTCTGTGCATAATGTTCACATTATTTTATTTCAAGATTCAAATTTTGATGCATACTCAAAAACCATTACTTTTCTAAGCTCGGTAATTTCCCTTGCGGGGACTAAACTTCATTTCAGTGGCTGAGATAGGTACAGACTGTACAGCTGTATATCCACCTCTGATCAGTGGTAATGAATGTATTTTTTTGATTGTAGTAGCACTTGAAATATGGAGAAAACGAAGGGATTAAATCTAAAAAAAAATTATACTTTTTAATTTGTGAATTTTAGCCAAGGAGGCGGTAATAAAGGAGTATTTTGAGTACTTACCAGTAGAAGTTCTGGAAGCTGGAATAAAATCCGTGAGTAAAAGATACATATGATTATTATCTTAGAGGTGATATGGTAGTAAGGAAAAATGAAGAATGACCAAACTGGTTTACAGATAAAGTACAGAATAAGGAAAATGAAAGTTGCTGTGGGGACTTTGTAAAACATACGTCCTTTTATACTAGCTTATCCTACTTATCCTAGCACCTCATCAACCTCTGCTGACCTCGTGTGTTTCACATGTGGCAGACACTTTCATGCCTGGATTGGTCTCTTCAGCCACCTCCGGACTCACAGAATGTAATCAACGGCGTCGAGGAAGAGGTCATGGTCATCATCCTTGTCGATGGACGAACGAACATCCTATGTGCAAACTGTCCATGAATTTTAGCCGACGTCCCTGTCTGGTTTAGAAATATTAGGCAAGAAACAAGCACCTACACAGTTTTTTTTTTACAAAGTTTCCCTAACCTATGGAAGTTTGTAATTAAGCCCTGCTCAACATCTAACATTAGTTTAACTGTCAAGTAGTATCCTCAGTACATTTGTAGGTGTTTAACCCTTAACTCCCAAGAGTGCCAAAGATCAAAATTAAAAAGAAAACCCCAAATTTCGTTTTGTAAAGTATTGAAAAACAAATGGTACCTTGCAAAAGTATTGCTGAAGAGGTTTCATATGAATGGTCACACCGTAGGATTTTGTCCACAGACTCAAAAGTTAGTACTTGTGTCTCCATAATTGACTCTGGGAGTGAAAGGCTTAAAGCGATTGCTATTTAGGAAGGATTTTCTAGATATGTACATAATACATAAGTGAAGTTGTTATAGACAATACCTTCTAAAAGAAGGATTTCAATTACGATAATCTGCAAAATTAAAGTGGGCGCGGAAATTAGTCAAATAAATTTGACAATTAAAAATCAGGATGATCTGACTGCTTTTAAGTAGTCAAAGTAAATATGAGCAGGAAATCTGGAAATGGACGCAGCTCGCCATTGTTATTATTAAATATACATACAGTGATGCTGCGAATAATATTTCTATTTTGCTAATAAAAGAACAATTACAGCAATTCAGCTTAGCTTATTAGCATTCCTATTAGTATTCTGTATTAATGATAAAGTATAGCTGTTCTGTATTAGGATTATGAAATTCATTTTATAATAACAAGTAGTATTTTATTTGACTTGTCCCATAGGGTCGCTTCTTACAGGGCTGTCTAAACGTCAACAAACATTGTGCACAGGATGAGGCATTTGTTCAGAAATCAGGGTACATGTTTTAATTCGATTTTGCTTGAAGTATGTATCTACACAACAAGAAAGATGGAATGTTTAGCACGTCACAAACATTGGACAAAGAAAAGATCGCCAACAGCAGCCTCTGAGCTACTGGTATAATGTAGCTGCTATATATTATTATAATTCAACACATTGATACACTGCCCAAATATGGTAAAAAAGTTATCGATATACGCTATGTCTACATGACGTATATCCAACGATGGCGGTAAATTTCGCATTTTTGACAAGAGAATGCAAAAATGACGGACCGGCCTCGATATTTTTTCTTCAAACTGTGCTTTGTTATCAATGTGTTGAATTATTCTTTGTTATCAATGTGTTGAGGCCTACGGCCTCGTCGGCTAAGAATTAGGCGATATCACGCGCGCTTTTGCGCTATAATAGTTAAATATTGCCAGTTTTGTATTGTTGAATAAAAAAACTCCACCATCTCCTTTTTGACATTTGCAATTGGCATGTGGCAGTTTCTATGGACTAGCTGTTTTCTAAATGGTTTGAATTTGTTTCTTAGGGAAAGTATTTCAAGCAGCAAAGACTCCTTAGATTCGGATGTGTTAATTTCTGGCATGGTGAATAGGTAAAATCCACGTAAAAACTTGTAGTTTCATTTATTCACATTTGAAAGGCTGTGTGCGAAAAGGGCATATGTCGCAGATTTTGGCTAAAACATGGGATACATGTAAAAGGCTCCAAACCTGCCCATTGTTTGCATGTGCTTTAATTTAACATTGATCTGTGTCATTTTGTTGCCGGAAGGCTAATTTCCTTAATATTTCTCCGTCGTTTTTTGTACTGCTCGCTCATCTTAGTCTTCCAGCTAAACACTAAAATCAGTAAGAGTTAAAGTCGCACACGAGCCAAATAGGAGCTTAACCCGGTTTCTGTAGCATGAAGCGACTAGGAATTTTGCTACTCCCCCCTGGATGGGATGCTAGTCCATCGCAGGGTTACCCCCAGCATTTTGTCGCCGGTACCCATTTATACACCTGGGTGGAGAGAGACAGTGTGGAGTAAAGTTTCTTGTCTAAGGAAACAACACGACGGCAGAGACCAGGCTTCGAACCACCGACCTTCAGGTTGGGAGTCCGACGCGCTAACCACTAGACCACCGTGTCTCCACCTAAACACTAAAATCAGAGCAATGTTTGATACACAAAATCCACACTGCATTCAAACCATGGGCAAGTCTGGAGTAAAAACTGAGATATACGCGCTTTTCGCACCAAACCCTTCATTTATCCGATGTCCTGAAGAATACAGCTTGCGAGAAGACTGCAATGTCGTTAAATCCTCTGTGGTAATATATTGCCAACAGGTATTTTTCATTCAGCTGAGGATGGGCGAGTTTGTAAACGCAAGAGTCAACACATGTTTTAACTTTTGTAAGAATGCCAGATTTATTGATAAACCTTCGTAGATCTATTGAGCGTAACTGTCAACAGCAAGACAAACAATCGTTTATGAATAGACGCACTCCAAGTCGCTTGGATTTTTTTTTTAGCAGGGATGGGACAAAAGAGTGTAAGACGCGTGCGCAATATGTGCGCGTACATCATAAGAAGCACGCGGTGCAAGCTAAATCCGCGAATTTCTGCGAAACAAACTCGCTGCCATTGTGTTTTAGAACCGGTGCGCGAAGGTTAACCAGTGGATCGAGCAATCTGCTGCTAGTCTGGTTTATTACGAACACTCGGCAAATTGTTTTTCTTTGTGCACACTCTGTGGTTGTTTAATTTATACACAATCGGCTAAAGGTTTACAACACATTACATGTGTGTACACAAAGAAGAATCAAGCTTTTTAAGAACACAGTGGTGCAATACCCATCCTCCATTTGGTTGGATCTGATAGTAATTTTTGTGCATGCAGTTACAATTGCACATACCCAGAGTACGGTACATACAAGGCAGTGAGTCAGGGTCAGGGTGGGACGAAGTTTATAAGAATGAGTGAATGAGCCCCTGGATCTCCAAGGATGGGTACATACTAAACGTGAACGGTTTGTCTCTACTCTACAACAAGGCTAATACTGTTGTGGCTTATAGGAACCGAGCAGTCCATGGCGATATTGTAGTGGTAGAACTGCTGCATAAATCTCAATGGAAAGGCAGATCAGTATCACTTAAGAACAGAGATGAAGGTATGGCTAGACTTTACAATACCCGGCCACTTATTTGCATCTCATTGAATAAGAATGGATTCTTTTGTTTTCATATGGCTAGTTCTAACAAACATTTAGGGATATGTAAATAAGTGGCCGGGTATTGTAAAATCGCTCCGAAGGTATTATTATAGTAGTTATGTTCAATAGCTGTAGACCCTATTTTATCCCCGATTACAAAATAATTCCTTTTGAATTGAAATACTAAATCAAATTACTGCAGCTGCACTGACAAAGACAGCTGCAACACTTCAAAAGTAAAGCATGTGTGGTACTGCTGCCTTTCTCCCTCTTTCCTTCACATGTACCGATATACCACTTGTTTTAGTATAGTTCTCGCTTTTTAATATGTTCAATAGTTCCAAATTTCGTTTCCATTGAAAGGCATTATTTTGCTTAGGTGAACAACTGCCTGGTGAAGAACAGAGTGATGCTGTGCCTTCTGGGCGAGTTGTTGGAGTATTGCAAAGAAATTGGAGAGATTACGTAGCAAGTTTTGCCGAGAATGAGGTATTATTATAGCATACGCATTGATATTAAGTTTATACTTCACTGTATCTTTCCAAGTACAGTATCAATTAGGTCAAAAAAAAATAGAAACACGTACGTGAACAGTGTTTCATGGGTTTCCTAAAACAGCAGAGTCGTCAGGAAAGTCGTGAACCAAAGAAAGTACACGGATGAATTATTTACTCTGAGAGTTTATTTTACGTGACTGCGCGATGCAGTTAATCAGTGTGTTCATTGGCGTACCTGTGGTTGGGTGATCCTATCCGTGTGTCATACATAGCCCACATTTGACCGTTCCTCGTCACAAGAGTTCTCAGTAGCTCAGTGGTAAGAGCACCCGACTAGAATACGGAAGGTCGTGGGTTCAAATCCCATCTGGAACACAGAATTTCTTCTGAGTTTGTTCTCTCCACAGTCACTCATATTCATATATATTTCATTGTTTTCGTGACTGCGCGATGCAGTTATTCATATATTTTGCGGTATCCAACAGAAATTCGAAGCAGTAAAAATTGGAAAATTCTGAACCTTGTTGACGGGCAGAGAACAGGTTTTTGAATAAGTAAGACACGCAAACAATTTACCCGCGGTTTCCATCGCAATTCCACCTTACTTTCTGCCGTTTTA
Source organism: Cladopsammia gracilis (assembly GCA_022457155.1). Classification (NCBI taxonomy): domain Eukaryota; kingdom Metazoa; phylum Cnidaria; class Anthozoa; order Scleractinia; family Dendrophylliidae; genus Cladopsammia; species Cladopsammia gracilis. Next base: position 74,237 of record JAJGOT010000194.1, read on the forward strand.
GAAAACCAATGGAACGCTTCCATCTGCGTACTTTCTTTGGCTTGCCTGGCAAAATTTCAACTAAAAAAAGACTTACGAAATTCGTCGCAATGTGTTTTAAATTTACTTTGCAAACACAATAAATCTCGGAGACGTACGTGATGTAATGATATTTCATTCAGGGAGGGGGGAAAATAGAACTACAGTGTACTTGTAATTACCTGGCAGTTTCGGCCACTGTGTGTATTACAAAAGCAGGAGTTTAATTCGTAAAGCCTCAATAGTGATTAGCATCACATTTCTCCTTGTAATATCCATGCTTAATCGATGAGACAGGTCGTGAGAATTAACGACATGATCACCCAAGATGAATTCTCTTGATTTTTTAACAAATTCTCCCCACTTCTTCTACAAGAAACGTATGGGGACAAGAAAGGAGAATCTGCATTTTGATACTGGGGATTAAATGTTTAATGCTTGTTTGCGTGATATTCTTAGGAAACTCAAGGAACAAGGAAAACGGCTGGAAAGGTACATGCGCAGTCATGTTTGTGAATGGTCCACTAGGGTGAAATCTTTAGTAGTTTTGGTAATAGTGAAACTCTCCAATATCCTCATCAATTTGTCTATTTATTTCATTTGCCAATTGCATAGATTCTAGCACTTTGAGGAAGATTCTAGTAACATACCCTTATCACTTCCAATGGATTTTTCTTAGTGATATATTTCGTGCAGCTTTAGTGTTTCGTCAATATCTATTTAGAGTGCTGCTATGATCATAATTTTGCCCTCCCATTTCTGTACAGTTTTGGAAAGCAGAAGTGCTTCCCATGCCAAATTTTTAGTCCAAATTCCAACGTGAAGACCACTTATTTGAAGCGTCGTAAAGTTCAGTGATATGTAATGGTCATCTGCCCTACCCATGGGGATGGCGTTGGAGGGGAGGGTGTTAACTTAGACGCAAGGGGTAATGGCTCGGTGAAGCAAAACGCATAGGAGGGGTGAGGGTCGGTGGACATTGAGCCCGCGTTATGTATTGGTCACTTGCCTTATCCATGGGGATGGTGTTGGTCGGAGAGAAGGCTGGGAGGTTGGACGCAGGGGGTGGGGTGTCGGTGAAACAAAACGTCTAGGGTAGGGGAGGGTCGTAACGTTTCGTGTTTACGAGTTGGTTCATAGGAGCCTTTGGTTTTAGTGGTTCTATCTAGAGCCTACTTTACGGCGAAGATGTTTTGGTAAACATGCAAGAAGATACTTACACGTGAGACCGCTTTAGAATAATTGCAGACGCGAGCGTTGCGAACTGACTAATGGCAGACGGGGTTTCGACGGTTATCACTCAGCTATTTGTAGGCTCAGGCTCGTTATAAATTATATTTGTTTTATTATGAACCCATTGAATGAATTGAAGTACATGTACAAACAAGTCGAAAAAAAAATTTCGTCGTTGTAGCACTCATGATGTCTTTAAAGATAACGCTGAGATATGATCCAATTCTTTTTTAGGCTTAGTCTGTTCCCTGTGATCTCATGAATATTTTAAACGATAGATCCATTGAATTTCCATGAGATAACCTTAATAGATGATCTTGTTAACATCTCACCAACCATTCCACACGGGAATTTTCTGAATTTCTGATGTTTTTAATATTCTGCAATACTGTATAATCGTACCTGTGGAAGGTGAAATTTTCATGGTGTAGTGTTGTCATCACAGAACGCCATGAACATTGTACACAAAGTAAATGCGTATAAAAACTTACATACAACGTTTTGGTTGGCTAAAGAGCTTTGTGTTAATCAGGTGGTTGTTGTGCCCTGGGATTATCGTATTCCAAAGATACGGATCAGCACAAGACAAGTTGACAGCTTACGAGATCAAAGGTAAGTACAATGTTTTTAAGATAGCAAACAGGACTGCCTTTAAACAGCAAACTGCATGGACTACCTTAAAATACATTTTAAATCGGAAACTGGACAACCTTAAAAATAGTTTAAAATAGCAAAATGGACAACCTTAAAATACCTTTTAAATAGCAAACTGGTCGACCTTAAGGTTACAGTGTACCTTCGGGGGTGTCTCCAGTATAACAGCTCTAGCGTCTTAAGATTACACTTAATATACCTAAACCCAGATATCAAATTAAAGCTTATAGAGCTGGCTATCTAAATATGGAAACCATTTGGTAATAAAATGAATTGTCGAATTTTTTACGACGTCTAAACTCGAACGTCCGAATCAGCTTTAAAACGCTATAACTCAAAGCGATTATTATATTTTGCTAATTTGATTTGTTCTCGGGTTTCCGGACACGAAGCGGTAAAAAAACGTGTCGGCGATTTTCCATATTCAATTGCAGTGAAAAGTTACAGAATATTTTCGAAAAGGGGAGAAAAAAAATTGGAATGATCGCACGGAAATGCCTCTTGACGAAAAAGTTTTCGGAATTAAGAAATTCGCCGACACTTTTTTGTTGATTATATGTTAGCCTAGCTTCTGTCCAAATTTAAGGAAAATCGAACAAATTCCCTTTGAGTTGTAGCTCTTTTAAGTGTCCCCAACAAGCGAAAAATTAACTTTGAGAAAACGGCGCTTAAAAAAACATATCGCTTAATAAACAAGCTCCGCCCACAAAAGTTATACCGTCATTTCTCTGTCAATTTTCACTATTTTCGATACTTTTTTTTGGATGAAAGTTCATTCTGAAAACTTTATTTTAACGCCAAAAAAACAATTTCAATAAATTTTCGATCTGAAGGTACACTGTAACCTTAAAATAGGTGTAAACTAGAGAGCTGCACAGCCTTAAAATAGATTAAAAATAGGAGAGTGGACTGCCTTTAAATAGCTTTAAAATAGCGAATTGGGCAATCTTAAAATAGCTTTCAAATAGCGAGCTGGATTACCTTTCAATAGCTTTAAAATAGCGAATTGGGCAACTTAAAAATAGCTTTAAGATAGCGAACTGCACAGTTTTAAAAAGCTTTAAAATTGAGAACTGGTCAACCTTAAAATACCCTTAAAATAGATAACAATAGCTTTAAAATAAGAGAGTGGACTACCTTAGAATACTTTTAAAATAGCGAATTGGGCAACTTTAACATAGCTTTAAAATAGCGAACTGGATTACCTTAAAATAGCTTTAAAATAGCGAATTGGGCAACCTCAAAATAGCCTTAAAATAGCAAACTGGTCAACCTTTAAATAGCTTTAAAATAGCAAACTGGTCAAGCTTTAAATAGCTTTTAAATAACGAACTGGTCAACCTTTAAATAGCTTTAAAATAGCAAACTGGTCAACCTTTAAATAGCTTTAAAATAGAGAACTGCACAGCCTTAAAAGAGCTTTAAAATAGCAAACTGGACAACCTTTAAATAGCTTTAAAATAGCAAAGTGGACAACCTTTAAATAGCTTTAAAATAGCGAATTGGAAACCTTAAAATAGCTTTAAAATAGCGAACTGGGCAACCTTAAAATAACGTTAAAATAGCTTTAACATAAGAGAGGAGTCAACCTTAAAAAAGCTTTAAAACAGCAAACTGGACAACCCTAAAGTGCCTATGAAATGAAATTTTCGACCCGTTTCTTATACTAAAAAATTGATTCCCATGTTCCACTGTTTCATAATTTTCCAATTTAAGTTATGATCAAGCAACGAAAAAGGCAACCTTGAAATAGCTTTAAAATAGCGAACTACACACTCTTAAAATAGCTTTAAAACAGCAAACTGGACAACCGTAAAATAGCTTTAAAATAGGTTCAAAATTTTGAGGTATTCTGTTTTTGGAATGGGAAGAATATGCGCCCTTAAAACAGCTTTAAAATAGGAAAGTGGACTATCTTTAAATAGCTTTAAAACACTTAGGAAAGTGTACTTCGTCCTTAAAATAGCTCTGATATATGAAAGTGACTATCTTAAATTAGCTTTAAAATAGCAAACCAGTTGGACTACCTTAATTATATAAATACTAATAGAATACTAAGAAGAAGATAACATGTGAATTTTCAAATAGAGTATAGACCATAATAAGGGTTTTAACGAATTTTTTACGACACGAGGCGATAAACTTGAAAAAATGGCCCAATTTATCAAAGTTGCAATCTATTTTCTCTGGTCATCTGCAACCCAAGACACCTCTATTTACCCTAAGAGCACTACTAGAATGATTGTTAGCGTGCGTGGCAGGCGTAAACAGGGAGGGGGGAAGGGGGGGGGGAGGGGGTGCAAAAAAGGAGAAGGGGAGAAGGGAAGGAACGCCTGCTATAAGTACAATACAATACAATACATTCACCAATCAGAAACTGGCATGTGCTTTTACGCATGGATGACTTCACGCAGGAATTTACTATTGAAAGGGCACAGACTTGTTTGCCGCCCAGCGCGAATTGGGCAATCAGAATTTTGCGGCCACCAGCGTCCGCAGAAATGAATAAATGGGGTTCTTTATTACAGGCGTCCTTTCCCTCCTTCCCCAGTTCCCTTCTCCCCGACGCCTGCTATACAGACTAAATAATTGTAAACAACATTCGCCCATTATTTTTGTTTTTCTACTGATATAAATATGTATATATATTTTTATAGTAACACTAAAAATTGCGAAAAGCTCCTTTAACATAAAAATGAACGTGCTGAAATCTCAACTGCACATGGCAAACACATTGACCAAATTGCATGAAGTTGTCGTTGCAAGACAACAAACTGACCGTCGTTTGACTGTGCACAGAATCGTAGTGCGCATTGACTTCTGGGAAGTGGATTCCATGTACCCCAATGGCCATTTTGTTCGTTCTCTGGGTCCTATTGGTAACCTAGAAACAGAGATTCAAGCTCTGATGGTGGAGCATTCCTTAGCGGCTCCCTCCTTCACTGAGGCCCAATTGAAGGAGCTTCCCAGTAACACACCTGAGGACCCCTGGGTTATGTCAGAGGAGGAAGTAGCAAAAAGGCGAGATTTACGGTAAGTTGTAACTGACGATCTTTTCGTGCAGTTTTTGTGGCACTTTTGATGCAATTTTTCAGGAGCGCAAGTTGCATCTCCAAATCGAGCGTGTAAACTAGCGGCCATTTGGGCGCGATTGGTCACGTGCTGTCGTAGAGGTTTTGAACATGTTCGACACCTGATGAAACTTGGCAGTAATTTTTGGGAAATCTCGGCAAATCGCGGCAAATTTCGCACCCGAATAATACAAAAATCGCCGCTGGTTTACACTTGACACAAAAGTTGATCAGATTTTTTTCTTTGTCCAACGAGATGAATATTGCACCTTACTTATTTGTTTGTCTCTGTGTTTCTCAGAAAGTCACACTTAGTCTTTAGCATCGATCCAAAAGGTTGCGAGGACGTAGATGATACTCTGTCTGTAAGGTAAGCCTCTTGTAGTGTAGACTTAAAGGGACGGTATGAGACAGTATGAGATGGTATGAGACAGTCCCCACCCCCTAAAATATAGATATATAGCTCTTTGGCATACAAAGCTTTGCTTTCATGTCCAAATTGAGCACTGTATTAGGATGAGTCATTGCTGTAGCATTGCGCATAGCTCACTAGTTTTCTAGTTTGAGCACCCTGGCATGGCTTATATATATATATATATATATATATATATATATATATATATATATATATATATATATATATATATATATATATATATATATATATATATATATATATATATAACTACAGGTGAGTTCCACACTGATGTATCCAGAATAGTGCTCAACAATAATGGAGCGGTTATCGGTCCACGAAACAGAACTGTATTAAAGTCTATATGAAACAACTGTGAGTAATCATACATTGTTATATATATATATATATATATATATATATATATATATATATATATATATATATATATATATATATATATATATATATATATATATATATCGACATTTCTTGTATCTATTTTCCATGTTTTATTGCCAGATGCCACCAAATATACAACTAAGTTGGATAAAAAGCTGGCAAACAAAAAAATAGTGTGATAAATAACCGTTGTTTCAGTTAATTTGGTGTTACGTTTTTGCAAAGAATTGCTGTTGACCATCTGTAGTGTGTATCCTTATATATAGGCGGGGGTATAACCGGAATCGGCATAATCGTTTGTTACCAAACTAATGGGCTCATTACCAAAATGATACGCTGGTCTCATTTCCAGTGCTCAGTGCTGTCTTGTTTTGTCCAAAGGTGGCTTAAACACGGACAGATAGAACTTGGAGTTCACATAGCAGATGTGTCTCACTTTGTCAAACCAGGCTCACTTACAGACACTGAAGCAAGGTCCAGGTATGAATACAGGTTAAAAAGGAATCCATCCAACAATCAGTTGTAACTTTACTTTTTGACATGCATACGGATACTGCGGAATAATAACATCGAATATTGATCTGAATATTTAAACAAGCCCAACAACAGCTGCAGTGACGTTTAAAAAATTGGAATTAATAGAGAATTGAATTGTGTAATTTTTTTATCGCGAATGATAGAGATGACCAATTCTACTAGAGGAGACCTTTGTTTTACGTACTGTACGATGGCAAATGGCAGGCGACAAGCTGACTTTTGCCGTTTGCGGAAAACGTGATGCTTAAAATCCCTGTTCTCAGTAAAAGGCAAACAACAACTTTGCCGTTAATACTTAATCTCTACAGTAGTTAACTACGATGGCAAAAATAGCAGAAAATAGCGTTAAATAAAGTCTTCACAGGACGATTCAAAGTGAAGTTTTCTTTTTTCACAGATCAACCACAGTATATCTAGCGGATCGAAGATTTGACATGTTACCAGAGGTGTTAAGTGCTGATCTGTGTTCATTAATTGGAGGTGTCGATAGGTAAATTACCTTTTTTGTGTGTAACCCTTTAACTCCCAAGAGTGCCAAATATCAAAATTCAATAAAAATCCCAAGTTTCATTTTGTAAAATATTGAAAAACAAATAGTACCATGCAAAAGTACTACCAAAGAAGTTTTATTTCAATGGTCACACCACAGGATTTTGTCCGACAGACTCAAAAGTTAGAACTAAACAAAACTTCTCCACAATTCACTTTGGGAGTGAAAGAGAAGTGGGAAAAAAGGACTGTTGAGAAAACGTTTTAGCTCGCAATTTTGGCCGTCGCAAAAATATGTCATGTTATGCACCTTAGATGTAGGTAGTAGTAGATCCTTTATTTAAACACAATCAGTAATTAAAACAATTAACATGCTTGAGGGGTCGTGTGCAAGACTACAGTAAAACAAGAAAAATATAATACCTTGTTAATATTAACTAAGATTAAAAATATAAGATGATTTGAAGAGGTAATAAACACCAAAACGTACAACTTCAGAAATTTAAATATAAAATGTAAAATCGGACATCTTACGCGCCGACTGAACAGATAAACTGTTAAAATTAAGTTTCCTAAATGAGTGATCTAATTTCACTTTTCTGGAAAATTGTTTAAAATTACAACAGTCATTGAAATAATCCGAAACAAAGTTCCACAGCGCCTAGAGTTTTTCATATAATATGTGGAAAATCGCGGAACGACGGCCTTATTGTTTCCTCTTAGGTTATATGGACTCTTTCTCCATGCAGCTAAATCTGAGATCAACGAGGGCATATTGTCGCTAACTATGTTGTTAATGCTTTTTAGAAAAATAATCCATAACGTTTTGCATATGACAAAATGTTTATTGAGATAAACACATTATCAGACAAGTTGAAACCTTTCTCATTTCTGTCAATCTTCAGTACCCATGAGCACATATTTCTTGTTTTTAACGTCGCCTTAGTAAGTTAAAGAGATCTGAATTTAATAAATAATGCTTATAAGATGACGTCAATTTGTAAATTAAAATATTTATAACTCACTAGCGCGACGTTAACAACAAGAAATATTTCACCATTCGACTATTCAACGTACATAGAGTTGATTCTGAAAATATGTAGTTAAGGGTTAGAGGCACTTTCACGTTCTTCTGGGTGTTTAATTTGGTAGTAAGTAACCATTTTGAAAACAAAGATTGCTGTTGTTTTCTTGGTGATTAAATGTTTTAACTTCAGTCAACTGTACAAGACCCACTGAATTTCCCTAATCTGTTTCCATGTAGATATGCTGTAAGTGTTCTTTGGGTTTTGGACGCGGACTACAACGTTCTCAAGACCTGGTTTGGTCGAACTGTTATTCGCTCCTCATACAAGCTGTTTTATGAGGTACAGTGTTCTGCTATGTGATCGTCTTGGTGTTTTATATAAACCAGGACCCATTGGATAGTGGATTTGTTTTGTTGTTGTTATTTGTTTAGGGTGGGTGGAGGTAATCCTTCAAGGGAAAGGTACATTCGTTGGATCCGTCTGGATGATCACTTTTCCTAATGACCACATACCGTTTGAATCAGTTCTCAGTCGCTCTTTGTACAATTTAAAGGCACACTGTCCCGCCAAAATAACGTAATTTTGCTTAGCTTATTTCCACGTCATATCGCCAAATGCCACCAAATATACAACTTAGTTGGATAAAAAGATTCCATAGAGCAAAACAAAAGCAGTACTTTGGAGATAAAGTGGCAAGGATTGAAGTGGATTACAGTTCATGAAATTTGATTTATTGACAGGCGGTCAAGAAATCAAACATTCCATTCTTGTGAATTTTTGACTTAACTATAGCCGTTATTTTTTCAGATTAGTTCATATTTATTTGCTTCCATCGATTATTTGCTTCCAGCGATGGTTTCTTCCAATTTCAAGACAATAAATAAAACTTAAAGCAAGCTCCTGACCAAAATCATGAAAACACAATATTTCAACCGGGACATTGTCCCTCCACCGTTGGGATAAGAAAAGGGAAATACTTATGAAGAATGGACTCGTTCGAGTCTCGACAGATTCTATATACAGCCTTTGATATGATAAGTTTGCAGTATACAATACTTTGAATCTCCGGGAGTGTTATAGTGACAATGGAATAATAAAACTGTTGACAAAGTTTACGAAAAGGTTACAATGAAACTTAAGAACAGATACATTCAAATGGCTATAAACACGTTTGGTGTCCTCATAGACCCTATTCACAAATGGCGGCTGATTTATTATTCTTTCATATTCATGCTAATTAGCCCAACTAGCCTCGTTAGCATGTGCAAAATTCAAAAGAATTTTTGCTCTAAAATGAGGCTAGTTGGGCTGATTAGCATGAGTATAAAAGAATAATAAAACGGCCGCCATTTGTGAATGGGGTCTATAGGTGGTCCCTTTTGATAAACCTCACTGTACACACTGTATTAATAACGATTATGCATTTATACAGTGCAATTTCCATTGATTAAGTAAAATTATATTCTATATTCTTGCTTTAAAATGTTTAGGCAGCACAAGCCATTGCTGATGGAGAGACTACAGAAGAGGATCTCATTAAAGACATTCCTGAGTTACAGAACATGGAGCTGGCAACAGCCTCAAAAAGGTCTGCGCATTTCTTATACCACTCCAGCCACGTGCATTTCCAGAGCTAATTGATATGCCATATTTACCACCCACCCCCTGAAGATCGGTGGCTCTAGCACTAGAAACGTTGTTCCACATTGTCTCTTTCCACCAACAAGATGTTTAACGACAAAATGCTAGGGGTAACCCTAGAGAAGCAATATTCCTAGGAGGCAGCGTGGTCGAGTGGTTAGGGCGCCGGACTTGAAATCCGGATGTTCCGGGTTCAAGTCCCGTTCTGACCACTAGATGGAGTTGTTTCATGGTAGACCCGAGTTCAACTCCTCGGCCACGCTTGTAAAATAGCCAACTGGTTTGCCTCCTGCCACTTGGGATTTTTAACATGTTTACGTTCGATTTGAATGCTCGACCCCACTATCACTTGTGCTATAAACACTGCCGAGAGGGTAAATAAAGGTTATTTGTTTGTTTGTTTGCTTCATGCCACAAGAACCGGGTAAGCTCCGGCCGTGGGGGTCACCTGTTACTCGTGTACCTCTTAAAAACACATTGCTTATCAATCGGTCCAAAACAATAAACAAAAGCAGTATCTTCGCACCGACCAGCCGTTCCTACATGTTATACTGTACTGGTTATTGCTTCCACGACCAAAATAATACTTAAATTTTTGTAAATGCTGGCATGCTATGATATCCTCTTGTGCTCCATGCTGGTTATCGTCATGGTTCATCGTTCCAGTCACAATCTTCCTCCGTATTCAGTAAAAGCAAATTTCTCTCATTTGTCATAGTTTGTACTCCGTTATCATGTTTCTTTTTTTTTAATTATTTTCTTTTTTCATGAGTTGTTGTTGATGTTATTTAACAACTATTCACCTCAGTGTAGGTGGGTAGTGGTGGATATTTACCCTCGGTAAATATCCACCACTACCCTCCTACACTGAGGTGAATAGTTGTTTTAGTATACCTTATTATAGGAAATTAACGCTCCTATAAATTAAGGTCTTTGAAATTAACGCGACTTAAATTAACGCGAATTGGAGGGAAAATTTCTTTCGAATAAAGGAAATTAATGCGAGAGAGGGGGAAAATTTTCAAAATGAAGAAAATTAACGCGATTATTCATGTCTCTAAAGATATTTTGGCTGACTGTATAGTACAAAAAAAAAACGGATGTCGAGAACCGCTCTTCTGAAAACAAGAATGAACTGGAAATATTGCGGATGACGTATCTTTAAGGCTTTTACATTGTAAAAGATTGAAAAATAGTGTGTAGAAAAGAGAAGGTTATTGTTTCCTAGTTGCTATTTGTGTTCGGACGGTATCCAGAATTTGGGGTGAAATTAAGGTCTCGGAAATTAACGCTCCAGTTAAATAATGTCGCGGAAATTAACGCTTACAAAAATTAACGCGACTTAAATTAACGCGAATTTTAAGAATTCGCGTTAATTTCATGGAGCGTTAATTTTCCTACAATAAGGTATACTGAAACAGTGAGATAATACAACGAAAATGATGCCTTTTAACTCATTTATTCCTGTCAACGATTACAATTTTCGCGCGCAAATTTTCGCGAGTTGCTGGGAGGTGAATAGCACTTGCTATTCCGAGTTTCAGTAGCCAATCAGAGCGCGCCAACAATGCTATCCACTGTTTCAGTATATACTAACTAATTCTATATATTTATATTCAGGTTATCTGAAATTCGTAAATCAGTACTGAAACTTATGGATATTGCAAGAGGGGTAAAAGCAAGGAGAACCGTTCACGGTAAGATCTTTGCGTTGAGATGATAAGTATGACTTGTCCCCTGTAACCAAAAAAAACGCTGATGATGTAGAAGCTTAAAGTGCCTCTAACTCTTAAATAAATATTTTCAAAATCAACTCCATGTACGTCGAATAGTTGAATAGTGAAATATTTCTTGTTTTTAATGTCGCGTTAGTGAGTTATAGAGATTTGAATTTACAAAATGCTTTTAAGGTGACGTCAATTCAGGATAAACTCCGTATTGTTAATGAAGTAGAAGACTCTCTCGATTCGAGGAAATTCAGCAAAAGGCTGTATGATTTGAAATTGTCTAATAATGCTTGTAAACCGCAAAATGTCTTATATTACGTCATGTATGCTATCGGATTGTGTCTCAGGGTAAAGCCAAAATGGCGGATGTCCAAACAATTCGGTAAAAGGTCCGATCAAAAATAGAATTTTAAAAGGATATTTCAGTAAGAAGAATTATTTCCAGCACTGTAAAACTAACAAACGCGCATCTCAAATACTCATTTAAAAATATTACCTTGTAATTCAGGTGCCTTGGAATTAGAAGGTGTTGAAGTTCAGGTCCAACTTGATGATAAAAAAGACATAAAGGATTTGATTCCTAAAAAGGTAAAGTAGATCGTTATACTACACAAACCGCTAAAAACTTAAGAGGTGCGGAACTTTAAAGTCAGTTTCTCGAGAATATTATAAAACGCGAGAACGTTAGTCTCTTTTATTGGATGTCAAGTTTTCGGTGGAGTGAATAAATACTGTAGAAAAGTACGACTCTATTCTATAGTTTGGACGATGTCTAGTGATGTTCTTTGATATCTAGTGATGCCTAGTGACACTAGATGACGATTTAAGTGAAGATATTGTTGTGGGTGTTTCTTTAGTGCACTTGGACACGAACTTATTACTTATAGATGTAGTTCAGTTACCTTGAGTTTTAAAGGGAACCTCCATTGTTATAACAAATTGACGTTAACTTGTTGGAAATAAAGTCTAAATTAAAATTTTTTAAAAAACAGGTGCAAATATAATTTTAGTGTACAAAAAATGGATATGAATATCGCCTATTTTCGCTTTTAAATTTCCCGCGCGCCGCCATTTTGAATATTTATGACGTGTTACGGTTGTCTTATTGTTGTATACAAAAGAACTTCGATTCTTAACAATAGCGGCAGCCGTAACACGTCATAATAATTCAAAATGGCGGCGCGCGGGAAATTTAAAAGCGAAAATAGGCGATATTTATATCCATTTTATTTGTACACTAAAATTATATTTGCACCTGTTCTTTTAAAAATTTAAATTTCGACTTTATTTCCAACAATTTAACGTCAATTTGTTCCGACAATGGAGGTTCCCTTTAAAGCTGATGTCTTAGAAATGGATCAGGCTAGAAGGAAAAGAGAAAGATAGCTACCAAAGGTGCTTTTTCCCTGGTTTCTACAAGTATAAACGTATGGAAAAGTGTCCCATAAGAGGATGCACCATTCCTTTGTTTAAACAACAAGATAGCCAGCCATTTTAATTAGCTATTTAATGTAAGTTACATTTGGAATAATATTTTGTCAATGGTTTGTCAATAATGACAGGTGCAGATGTTGATGATGATATTAGTCACGAACATTTCTGTCTACCCTAAGCACACCATCTTGAAATTAAGTTTTCTTTCTGTTAATGTTTGATCAACTAATACATGTATTCGCCTTGGCTTTGTTTAAATTGAAAGGAAAGAACCAAAATAGTTTCAAGGAATTAAGACAACTTTAAAAAACATAAGTTTTGGATGCGCCAGAGATAACTGAGTAAAAAGACTTAAAAGGAAACTGTCCCATCAAAATAACGAAATTGTGTTTACTTAATTTCCATGTTATATCGCCAAATGCCACCTGTTTCGCGGCTTCGGGATGAGTCGCTACTTTAAATTGAAGGATACACGAACTGATGTATGCCAGACGAATTTTTATTTTGCACTAGATTTGTCCAGATCGTCGCTAGACTGTACGTAGCTGGATCGCTAGTCAACTGAAGCTAGAACGCTAGACAACTGAAGCTGCCAACTGTGAAAGGGGAAAATAAATGACAAGTTACATTCTTGCACAGATTTGAATCTAAACCCTCAAGTTTAAATCTACAAATCCTAAGACGCACTAAGACGTACTAAACAATCTTCTACTTACAATTCTGTGTCATTCTTATCCACATACATTCAGTTGATCTTCTACTTTGTTACTATTAACTTCGCGAATCGTTGTAACTGATTCGATTTACAATATATTTCGATTTTAAGTCAGATTCGAAAAATTCTATCACCTCTTAATTGGTTAGATCTTCGGCCCAGTTCTTCCGCGGTTTTGGGCCCAGTCCTGGCCGCGTTTACGGCGCCCAAAACAATAACAAAAACAACTACAAAATTATGTTCGTGAGAATTACGATCAAAATTCACAACACCACCAAATATACAACAAAATTGGATGAAAAGATTCTATAGAGCAAAACAGAAGCAGTAGTTTGGAGAAAAAGTGCAGGATTGCAATGATTGAAGGGGATAACAGTTACAGCCTATCAATTTTGATTTCGTGACAGGTGGTGGAATTTTTTGCTTCCATCACTTTTGGCCATTTTTCTTCCTATTTTAAGATAATGAAGTAAGCTTAAAGCAAACTCCTGACCATAATCATGAAAAGACAATATTCCAGCCGGGACGCTGTGCCTGTACATGATCTGATCTTTCCTTTGTTTTTAGCCTTTAGAAATTCACGAGACTGTGGCAGAGTGTATGATATTCGCCAATCATTGGGTTGCTAAGAAAATTGCAGAGGCATTTGCTAATGGTGCTCTGGTAAGACTCCGTTTACCCTTTCACAACCTACACTGTTCAAGTAATGTCGTAAATATTTAAAAATAAACATCACCATAAAATAGTACCACTCAATAGCTTTCATTTGAATGCCACACTTATTCATTCATGGACAGACTCCAATGTTAGAACTACCGTATATAGCATAATAAACAGTATCACAGGAGAGTACTCCGTCTACAGCTTAATAAACAGCACGTAAAAAGTACTGCTGAATTAGCGTTCATTTGAATGGTAACATTTTAGGATGTCATAAAAGTTAGAACCACGTAGATGTACCTTGTACAGCGTAATAAACAGTACCGCAATGAAGTACTGCCCAGTAGCTTCCAAATGAATGGTCACAATTTAGGATTTCATCCACAGACTCAAAAGTTAGAACCACCTTGTACAGCATAATAAACAGCACTACAGTGAAGTACTGCTCAATAGCTTTCATTTGAATGGTCACACTTTAGGATTTCATCCGCAGATTCAATCGTAACAATGAGTCCATAGTCGGTTGATGATCAATCTTTTCGAGAGGATAAGGACCTCTCAGGGCCTGGAGATTAGGACCCCATGGAGAGGATTAGGACTTCTCAGTGGCCTGGGAATTAGGACCCCATGTGAGGCTCAGAACTCTCGTTGCCAAGCAACCTAACCTGTATGATCCTTATAGATGGATGTGTATCGGAAACTGTAATACTTCATCCCCTATCCCTTTTCCCCACATAATTCGTTGTCCTGTGTTATTTCATGGGTTGGGATCATCAAGTAGGATTTCATCCACAGACTGAAAAGTGAGAACCACCTTGAACAGCATGATAAACAGCACCATAAGAGAGTACTGCTCAGTAGGTTTCATTTAAATAGTCACGTGACTGTATGATTTCATATCAACAGGCAATTTACCAAACGGTGTTGAATTTTTGCTTGTAGCTGCGTAGGATTTCATATCAACAGATAATTTACCAAACGGTGTTGAATTTTTGCTTGTAGTTGCGTCATCATCCCTTACCAAGGAAACAACACTTCACAAACCTTGTTCATTGTGCAGCGTCCAAAGGATTTTCTATTGACACAAGGTACTATTGCCCGGTATCCCTTCCGGTAGCCCTATTATATTAAAATAATGTCGTTTTATAGAACGGTTTTCACCTAAGTGTCATAAAGCCAAAACCAAAGACATCTGGCACCAAGTGCAGAAAAACGTGTGTGAGTACATCTGTAAGTCAGGATTGGTTTTGGTTTTACTTTACTGTGGTAGCGGAGTCCCCTTCGATCTTCCAAGAAAAATCGGGAAGAGGAAAGGAGACTCTTCTTACCAATTTTTCTAGGAAGATCGAAGGGGACTCTTCTAGCAGAGTAGTTTTACTTCCGATTGGTTGATAAATTAGCGCGATATTTTGTAGCCAATCACAAAGCACCAATCACGAAATTACTTTCGACGTTCAATTGAAAACCGCTCTTTCCTTTAATGAAAATATTTAGTAATTTTTTTTGGAAGGTTACAGATGTGGACAAATGTTGAGGTACTATTTCTTTAATCCTCATACTCCAATATTCAAATTGACCTCCACTGTAGTAAAAACTAATAATTATGTGTTGTTGCTTAATCCATCTGATTCTTCTATATATTGACGTATGTAAATTTACTACGACTTGTATCATTCTTTTCCTTACTTTTCAGCTCAAATAAATCTCTGGCAGACTCGCTGGACGAATGCGTTGATCCAAAAGATCCCAACTTTAACAAGGTACAAAGACTGAATTCTAGTGCACCCCGGTCTCCATTAAACTGGTTGACACGTTTTTCTATAATTTTGTTATAATGTTGACAATCAATTTGCAGATCTTTGGTATTGAAGTAATAAATAAGCAAAACAAATGCCAGTGTTCTTTTTACGATTTCAAAACAAAGTATTACTGATGTTTTCTTCTGTTTTCCGGTGTTGAGAAAACTTGACAAAACGCTATTTAAATTTTTGTAAGTGACTTGTAACTTGACTTTTCAAACCAGCCATTCAGTGAAGGGTAAATTCCCTATGAAAGATTAAATGCAATAATTTGAATATCTTACCATACAGAGTGGCCATGTTGTTTTCTTTTTCTTTGTAGGTTATCCGTTCTCTTGCCACTCAAGCCATGTCCAATGCCCTTTACTTTTCAACTGGCTCATTGTCGCCGGAAAATTTTTTCCACTATGGACTTGCCTTGGATCGCTACACACATTTCACATCGCCAATAAGAAGATACGCTGATGTTATTGTAAGTGACTCTTTTGCGTGCATTTACTATTAATTTTAAGTGTGATTGTTTTAATTTGTTCGAGCCTTTAAAGGGCTACTACGATCAAATTTTTGATTTTCATTTTTTTGCATTTTCGTGTACTATTAGACTTCCTTACTCATCTTGCCAAATTTCAATTCATTAGGCACATCAGAAGTCATTTAATTTTAACATTTATTTCCGAGAATTTACGGCCGCCATTAAAAAACCTTGTTCCAAGGCTTGGTTGCGAATGGGAGAAAGTGACGTAAAAGACTCAAACATACCTCACGGGTTGAAATTATAATAACAATAAGTGTTGAAAATCACGCGAAAAGCAACAAAAACTTTAGACTCGTTCTTCGTGCAATTTTCTATGCTGATTGTTATTATAATTTCAACCCGTGAGGTATGTTTGAGTCTTTTACGTCACTTTCTCCCATTCGCAACCAAGCCTTGGAACAAGGTTTTTTAATGGCGGCCGTAAATTCTCGGAAATAAATGTTAAAATTAAATGACTTCTGATGTGCCTAATGAATTGAAATTTGGCAAGATGAGCTAAGGAAGTCTAATAGTACACGAAAATGTAAAAAAATGAAAATCAAAAATTTGATCGTAGTAGCACTTTAACTTTTCGTTGAATAAGTTGTTTATTTTATGACAGTCATCTTCTCCCAAGCCTATGTTTTTATAAGGTGTTTTCCTAACGATTGCCCAGAAGAGGGAAATAACGTGTCGTTTGGGTGCGAATACGCACCCTAAAATGCTATGCTATTCATTTGTTCTTTGAAGTTAGCCTAAAAATAATTTTCGGTATTTCCACAGAGTTATGTTACATCTTTCTAAACTAATCACAACGCACGTAGTGTCTTGTTTACTTCATTATTTGAAATAGTATTCTGTTTTTGTTAGGTTCATAGACTCTTGATGGCTGCTGTCGAAAATGACAATGTTGCTCAGCTACCAAACAACAAAGAACTACAAGAAACTTGTCATCATATTAACATAAAGCACAGGGTATAACTATTCACATGAACTTTATTTTTCTGGTGATGTACTAAGTTGCTAAGTGTATACTAAATGATATATATGAAATGAATCATATATGAACTGCGGAAATGAAATCAAATGAAGAATGATCCTCGCAGTTGTGAACGCAATTTAAGCAATTGCGAAAAGAAGCCTGAAAAAAATTAAGGACTTCTATCCAACTTTTCTGGACTCATACAGACCAGAGGGAAAGGCACGAACGGGACTCAGGTCCCATGCGAGGTGCCATCCCTTCCAATCCCACAACCCGCAAGGTTGACCACACCACCGGGGTCTACGGCCCCTACTCTTTTCGAATAGTGATGTGGGATCTTTAACGTCCCACAAGAACAAGTCATGGTCACTCACTCACGGGGTTCGAACCCGTGACCTCGCGATACCGGTGCGATGCTCTACCAACTGAGCTATGAAGCCACTGACGTTGGGATCAGGTCAATTGTAGGTTCATATGTTCCCGTGAAAGGAGTGAATATGAAATGATATATATGAAATAAATCATATATGAACTGCGGAAATGAAATCAAATGAAGAATGAGTGTATACTGACAAATATTTCAAATTCCTTTTTGTATGTTAAAAAAGTCAACAGCCTTACAAGGGAGTACTGCTCAGTAGCTTTCATATCAATTGGTATTTCATCACAGACTCAACAGCAAGAACTTCGTCACAGGGCACAGAGGACACAAAGGAGTCTAATTTCACCTCAATTTTCACCGCGCGAATCGATTTTGTCAGAGCAAAACTATGAACATGAGGGAACAAAGTATCAGACAATCGTGTCACGCGTCTGGTAAAATTTTATCCTCAAGCCGAAAGCCGCATACAACAATGGCTGGACGCGTAACACGATCGCCTGATGCTCCTCTGCGCCCTGTGAAGAACGAGAGGTATCTTACCATGTTTAACGCTTTAACTCCCAAGAGTGCCAAAATGCATTTGGTAAAATATTGAAAAACAAATGGTACCATACAAAAGTACTGCCAAAGAGGTTCATTTGAATGGTCACACCATAGGAATTCATCAACGGACTCAAAAGTTAGAACAAATGGTACCATGCAAAAGTACTGCTGAAGAGGTTTCATTTGAATGGTCACACCATAGGATTTCATCAACAGACTCAAAAGTTAGAACAAATGGTACCATGCAAATGTACTGCCAAAGAGGTTCATTTGAATGGTCGCACCATAGGAATTCATCAACAGACTCAAAAGTTAGAACTACGCAAAATGTCTCCATTATTGACTCCGGGAGTGAAAGGGTAAATGATACAGTAGGAGTGGGAAGTTTTTGAAAGAATTGGAAAACATTTTAGAATTCCCATTAAAGGAATGACACCGCGGATAATAAAAAAAAGTTGCTGTTTTTTGATCTTGTTCGTGAAGTGGATAAGGCACCACGGGAGACAATATTTCACGCTATGGTTTTAAGTGACATGGTAATTTAATCAAGTGCTTTTCCCCAACTGGACATTGCTGTGATGATGTACTAAAACAATCTTTTTTTTACACCTTGAAAAACAAATCCACTACAACATGTTTAATGTTAAAAACATGTCCATATTAATAATGATTAAAGAAAAACAAAGAATAAAATTAACATCAATTGACATGGTTAATTGTCAGATTCCAAATTCCAAAACAACAGAAGTAAGCTCAGACGTGACACTTAACTGCAAACTTTACAGCACTGTCAATTACGATCTTATTACTTTTATACTCAGAAAATAATTATTGTGTATCCCAACTGATTTTTTTCTTTTCTCTCTTTCAAGGCTGCTCAAAACGCTCAAAAGGAATCTGTTGATCTTTTTCAAAGCATCTTTTTTCAAGACTTACCAGAAGATGACGAGAGACGGAATTGTGACGCTGTGATTTTCAGTCTCAGAGCGAATGGAGTTCTCGTCTTTGTTCCACGGTAAGTATTCAATTAAATATTTAATAGAACGTTTATGAAGAGCTATAACTAAAAAATTGATTGTGTAAGATAACAACATTGGTAAATATTCAGAAATTTTTCGAGACGCCAAACGACGAACACGAAGCAAAAACTAATCAATTCTAACAGGTTCCATTCCTAGCTGATAGCTAGTATTTATAGCTTTTTCTACTGCATGTAACGTTTCACATTCTACGTGAGACCAATGGAAGTTTTACTTTTAGGATTGTTTTATTACCCTTACCCTTATCCCTTACCCTTAATTCCCTTACCCTTACCCTTAATTACCCTTATCTTGTGTTTCAGTTACAGTTTAAAAGGTCCGGTCTATCTCAAGGACAAAGCAGGACAAGTAGTTACCCCACATGTTAAAGATGATTCTGTTGTTTTTGGTCCAGGTGGGGAGTTAGCATAACATTCAATGTTCAACTGGTATCTAACTGCTCGACATGCGGCCATATAGAAAATAGACAAAAAAAATCAATTTGTAAATAATTGAAAATAATTTAAATAAACAGCACAAAAACAAAGTACAGGGCCCGGTTGTCCTATAGTCGATTAACGCTAACCCAGGATTAAAAATTAACCGAGGATTTAATTTCTTTCGCTTAAAAGGTTTCCAAAAGCTAATTTAAGGTGGTCAGACACGAGGGGTCATGTAGCAGGGACATGTCGCAGCGACATGTAGCAGCGACAAAAATTTGTGTAGTACACACTGAGGGACATGTAGCAGGGACTTACAGCGGGGACATGGAGCAGGGACAAAATCATAGCGCTTGCACACACATGAAAATGTTGCGGGGACATGTCTCAGGGACATGTTGCAGCGACACTTCCCCTCGTGTGAACTGATACTTTCATAATTGTGGAACACCAATTTTGGGGACATTTTGTCCCCGCGACATGTCGCACGGTGTTCAACTTGTTGAACTTCATGTCCCCGCAACAGTTTCATTTGTGTGCAAGCGCTATGATTTTGTCCCTGCTCCATGTCCCCGCTGCACGTCCCTGCTACATGTCCCTCAGTGTGTACTACACAATTTTTTCTTGCTGCTACATGTCGCTGCGACATGACCCTGCTACATGACCCCTCGTGTCTGACCACCTTTAAGCTACCTGTGTGAAGACAACTTAAAACCAAAGCTGAAGGGCAAACATACTTTGGAAAAATTTCCATTGTTTAATTATTGAACTGGAATCAAAATTGACGCTATTCCTGGGTTAGATTAATCGCGCTTTGAACAACCCGGTACTGCTCAGTAACTTTTATTAGAATGGTCACACTTGAGGTTTTTATCCGCAGACTCAAAAGTTATACCCACTTTAAATGGGGGTATTTCTTGTTGTTGCCAAAAAATATTGTTGCTTAACTATTGTGTTGTGGTCTGGGTATCGTTGGTATTCAGTTTAGTGTCTTTTCATTCTTTTGTTTTACGCCTTTTGGTGATCACAACATCCGCAACCCCAAGAAACTGCCGTTAAATGATTTTATAGTGCGACTCTGGAAGCAAAAGCGTCAAGTTATACACCTGACTTGGACAGATGTAAACATTTTATTATGCCTTCATGTCTGCAGGATTGCTTTCACGTCATGAATTTCGCGTGACTGTCAAGAATGCCGCTGGATCCTTTGATTTCCGACTATTTGACCACATCCAGGTTTGTTCAGACGGGTTATGTGTCATATGTGTATTGCTATTTTAACCCTCGGACGTACACGCAAACGTATTACCCTAACCGTGGTACAAGGGGGTGGCTGGGGATCTGTGACGTCACTCAAAATGGCGAACAAGATGGCTGTCATCTTAGATCTTACTCAAAATTTAAATTTAGAAAAAGTGCGGAAAGTGTTATCATCCATTTCAGACTTTTTAAACTTTTCTTTCGAGGTACGAATATTTGTCAACAAATCCCGTGCGCATGCTCAGTCCTTGAAGCTTGAACTGCTGTCCTTAGACACGAGGCAGAGTCCCCCACTTAGTGAAAGAGACGACCAAGATGAAGTTACTCATAAAATGAAGAGAAGTGAGCTTGTTAAGGTACTGTTTTACGTAATGTAAATATGTGAAAATCATATATTTGAACTGCGGATAAACATGAGTGAAATTTGTGATCCTCGCACTGTGCTCTCAACTTAAGCAGTTGAAAAAGCAACCTGAAAAAGGACGAGTGTTTCAACAGTATTTCCGAACACTGAGAAGTGGGTCGAAAAAAAAAAACGAGGTGCAGCCGAATTTTTTCAACCAACTTCGAGGTGTTTGGAAATCCTGATGAAACTCTCTTTCG
The DNA here is from genome assembly GCA_022457155.1 of Cladopsammia gracilis. Lineage (NCBI taxonomy): Eukaryota > Metazoa > Cnidaria > Anthozoa > Scleractinia > Dendrophylliidae > Cladopsammia > Cladopsammia gracilis. The sequence goes on from JAJGOT010000194.1 coordinate 95,803, forward strand.
AGTGTTTGATATAGTTTCTCAAAATGAACATTAAATACAGAGAAAACAAAGGGTAAAAATCGCCAAAATCTGTGCTAATTAAGATCGGGTTTCCAAGCCACCGTCATGTTTATGATCTTTTTTGTTCAAAGTTGATAAAATAAAAATGAGTTTGAGAAAATAATTTTTTTTATCTGATAAAATAAATACTACAGCAGTGGAAATAGAAATTGTGTGTTATATTACTTTAGAGGAAAATCTGTGTAAGGAAAATCTAAACCAAACAGAATAATTGTTATAATTATGTTTATCGTATTGTGACGAGTCGGACTTGCGAATTAAGCTGTACGAATAAACGTAGGATCTCTTCTCAAATGCTTCATACGTTTCGCCCCATACTACCACACAGCTGTTTTATACATTGTTTATTATTTTCTGTTGTAGGATAGATAAGTGTAAGTGATTTGTCAGAAAATAAATTTCGATACAAAAAGATACTATGAGACGCAATTTAATTTGCGTTTTCTGAAATTAATATTTCTCACTCATAAGGAATCATGTAATAACATTGTAATTAATTCTGGTTTCCCTATTTTCACTGTTGTTGTGTTTTTTTTATTAGGAAGTGAAGTCAAGTCGAGAAGAACAGAATAAAGACTTTGGTGCACAAGGACTCGATAATGACTTCGAAAAACTCAAATCGGAATTTGCCCAAACGCATGAGAGTGTTAGCTTTTACTGCCTGATGGAGTTCTTCAGAGAAATGTCCATGAGAGATGATGATAAGAATGACTAAATCGCAGTTGCTATGTGCAGTCGGACTCTTTAATTCCAACAGTTCAAGAGCTCTTGGTCCACTAGAGATCTCACCAAAACACATACAAATTCTACCTGTATAACTACTGTATAGCTGGCAGTCAGCTATGTTCCTTTGATGCATCTGTTATAAAAAGGTTCCACTGCGTATGGTTTGCATATGGAATGCAAAATGCCTCAGTTCCGTGATTATGAGTGTCAACATTGTCTCCAGGCCTACTGGCTTATCAGGCCGGCAACCAGTTTTGGTTTTCAAAGCATAAAACAACCAGTGCTTTGTACCCTGTGATCTGACGTCTTGGTAGCGACCACTTCCCGTTGCATTTTGGGTGGTCGCTTACAGAAGATTCAACTGTGTGTACTAAGTACCAATGATATGTTGACACAGACACTCTCAGGACACAACTCTTATAGGCGGACATCTAACTTAGGTGCACATGGTTACGGAAGGTTCAACTGTGTGTACCAAGTACCAATGATATGTTCACACAGAAACTCTCAGGACACAACTCTTATAGGCGGATATCTAACTAAGGTGCACATGGTTACAGAAGGTTCCACTGTGTGTACCAAGTACCAATGGTATGCATAAACTCTCAGGACACAACTCTTATAGGCGGATATCTTACTAAGGTGCACATGGTTGCATTTTCTTTTGAACATAATTCATACAACTTCCTCTATATCCGAGAAATTGTAAAACGATAATGAGTTTTTACTTTTATACTTTGCATGGTTTATTCCAGTTTTATTTTCTAGAAGAACGTAAAGTTAATGATAATAAGTTATGTTTTTAACAGCGATCCAGTTGGCGAAATGAAAATTAACTTGCAAAACTTACATGTAGACATTTAAGAATGTAAATCACCATAAAAATGTTAACCTACATTTAGTCAAGTTAATTCATTTTGTTTTTCAGAAGACATGGCAGTTATTTTTATTTCTATCAACTACCCACTACCCAGTCTTAACTTCAATATTAAAAATTAATGAAAACTATAATAACAAGGCAAGTACAAGAAACAATATCCTCAAGCCTACAAATAAATGATCAAGTTCCGCTACGAAACCACAGATAAATCCAGGTCTTAGCAGCCTTTTTACAAGAGTAACGTAGATAAAATAACACGAATAGGAAAGAAGCTGCAAGTTAGCTGAAAGCTCAATGAGTTTAAACAACTCAAATCGGAATTTGCCCAAACGCATGAGAGTGCCAGCTTATACTGTGTGATGGAGTTCTCAGAGAAATGTCCATGAGAGATGACAACGAGAATGACTAAATCGCACGTCATGCGTGTTAAGTCATGTCATGTCATGTCATGTCATGTCATGCCAAGTACAGTCGGGTCTCTCTTTATGGACACATCTATAATACCAACACCTAATTTAGTACTTTTGAATGATGTCAGTGATATTCCTTGTGTTATCCAGACTGGCTTATCCTCCAAGTAGGGCTTTGTCTTCAAACGACACCGACAACAAAGCTTCTTCAAGGAATTCAACCGTTCGGAAGCAATAAACAATTGGATTGAGAAAGGAATTGGTGTATTGCAAAGCTACTGTCATTGTTTGGTACAAAAAGTTGTCGTCGTTAGGGTAGTTTGGAATGGCAAGGCTGACACCCGCTGGCAGCCATGTAATTATAGAAATTAGTGTGACGATGTGGAGTGTTTTGGCAAGCTTTTTTGTTGTTCCATGGACATGCTGGTAGTTTTCTGCAGCTGGTTACGTTTCGTTGCTATCCATATCGCAAGGAAGAAAGCAACAGTGGCAAGGATGGAGAAAATTGCTATCGTGGAAAACAAGGTTGTCGCTTAGCGTGCAGCAACGGAAGATAGAAGATAATGCAACACCACTACATTTATGGTAGAAAGTATCCATACAAAGCTAATCGAGGTAATGTAATGCCATGTCTCTTACATCCGATGGCGAAAAGGCCACAATATGGCAAACATTCTCTCTAATGAAATCAAAGATAATGATAAAAGAGAGGCTGTCGACGCTAGAAGATCGATAACAAATGCGCTCTTTCCCACGTTTGAGCTTACGTGTTTTCTCGACATCACAGCAATGCCTTCCCAAAGATATAGCATTATCGCTATGCCCAGTAATAAATCTGCGACTGTAAGAGTAACAAGCAGGCAGCATGTCCGCTTTAGGTGATTTCGAATTGTCATGAAAATAAAAAGTGCGACAGAATTTGCAACCAGAATCATCAGTCCCTCGCTGCTGCCCACAATGGCCCAAGGTAATTCAGAAAATAATGCTACTATCGTCTCGGTGGCATTCATTTTACCAATGCCTGAAACGAAGTAAAAGCATGACAATTTTTTTTAATGATTTACAGTTACATCTTAACTTATTACCTCTTTTGCACGGTTTTTAACTCGTGAATACTTGAAGCGTCAAACGAGTTATTGCAGATGGGGACAATACCCCTAGGTACTTGGTGTATCCCTGACCATAATGCATGGTACTTCATGTATCCCTTATTGTAATGTATTTAGATATATGGCAGTGCAATTTAGGGTCGGATTGCAGTATCTAGGGTTGAAGCACTGATTTTAGTATTTAGGGTTAAGCACTGATTCCAGTATTTCCAGTGTATCGAAAGGGTTAGTTCTTATATATGGTCTGTGCTAGCAGCATATTATCTTATATCCCTTAAAAATTACAATTTCTGGCAGCTAGTCCTCGGTGGTGTAGTGGATAGTGTGCATGGAGCAGATCATACGGCCCGGGTTCGATTCCCTATTCTGCTGCTTTTATCTTCTGTTTCTACTGAAATAAAAACTAAGTGTTCAAATACAAAATAAAGGATACACCAAGGACATACCACAATACCGTTGGTAATTACGCTGACCAGTGCATAAGGCTTGCGCATATATTTTGCCCGTTGCAAATGCGACTGGTAATGGTCAACTGCCTTAACCATGAGGACGGTGTTGGAGGGAGGGGAGGGTGGGGATCCTCGGATGCGGAAGTGAGGGGGGAGGGGTAGGTGGAGCAAAACGCCAAGGTATCCTCGTATTCACGAGTTGGCTCGTAGGAGCCTTTGATTTTTTGACATTTCACCTTTAACCGCCTAACTTTGCTGTCTTAATACTTCAGTCGAAGCTCTACTAACGGCTACCTCTTAGAGCGACCTTGTTTCCTTTTGCCAACTTTCTATTCATTTACTCAAATTCTCTAATTGAAAACTAGAAATCAAGTCACGAGTGGGATATTTCATGGTATAGCACGAAAAAGCATTTCATAACTATTTTATCCCATGCCTTTAAAACTTTCGTACCATTGAAGGTCTTCCGCTAAGATTTCCGACAATTTTCCGAAAATGATTGGTTATTTTTGCAATGCTATTTAAAACTTTTTGATCATTTTCAGAATTTTTTTGAAGTTTACCGAAGACTTCCGACAATTTTTAACGTTTTCGGTCATTGCAAAATTTCCGAAAAGTCACCGAGGAAGATACGATGATGTTTCCAGTTTAGTCCACTTACATTTCTAGTTCAGACCACTTGCTAGTTTAAGGTAGCTCGACTGGGTTTTTGAGTAACGATACCTTTTATCTTTGAGAAACTTGTGTACCACCATTAACGATCCAACGGAAAATCGATTGCCACAGATGTACTAGAGAAAGATTAAAGTTTCAGATGAAGTAAGTTTTATCGAAATCGGAGTTGCCAAAGCAACGTTGTGACGTCATTTCCTGTTTTATATAATACCGAATTACTTGAGATCAAGAGATAATTTTGGAAATTCGACCTGACGTACTTGTCCTAAGGTCCTCCAGACCACTTTATATTCAAGCCAATGTTTAAAAAATTCAAATGGACGATTTCGCAGAGATTTTCACTCAAGGTATTAGGATGGTATAAAATTCATTTCAGACCAAAATAATATTTCATCAAGCCCTGTAGACATAATTTTTAATAACATTTCAAAATTGTTTTGTTTTTGTTGTATTTTAACACCTTAAAACTTCACCCGAAATTTTCTCGAAAACGCTTCCATAGAAATTTGTAAAATTTTGTAGACCTCAAAATCTCTTGGCGACAAGGAATTCGGTGTTACTTAAATGGGAGATGACGTCATTACGTTGCTATGACATCTCCGATTTCCATAAAACTTACCCCATCAGAAACTTTAATCTTTCATTAGTACAGCTGGGACGATCGATTTTCCGTTGGATTGTTTATGGTGGTACACAAGTTTCTCAAAGTTAAAAGGTATCGTCATTTAAAAACCCAGTCGAGCCAACCCAGTCGAGCCACCTTAACAGCGTTAGATACAACCCGTGGCATACCGCAGAACTGATATGCAACGATTTTCCAGCCTTCCGTTTAGCTGTACTCTCCACGGCATGGGATAAATTATAATACCACTGTTTTTTGTTCTTCACACCCCACCTTGACAATTTTGCGCTTGTAATTTAGAACCAATTTCTTTTCCACTTCGACAGTTCTATCTAGTCATTGTCAAACACCATACGGTTGATACGTTGAAATAAACTTCTCACACTTATGAACAGTTAATCAGATGTAAGCAAAATAACAATTGTTCTCACGGCCCAACTTTGCATATCCTGAAAGAAATATTTCTGGATACTGAAAATGACAACAACTGAGCTGTTTTTTAATAGTGTCTGGGTGCACCTTTCTTTGTGGTCAATTGGTTTTCACAATTTTTTCACCGACGACCAATTCATACTATACACATTTAACAGAATCAAATTGAAAACAAGTGAACGAATGCAGAAGAAACGAAGATAATCGAGGGATTTGAACAGCAAATTTTTCAGCTTAAACAGTAATGGACGCTGCTCGAAATGTTCTTCGCTGAGCCAATGTAGATCAAAGGCGGTGAAGACCCCCGACTCATGAAAGAAGAAATAAACCCAAATTAAGTTCCCTTTTAATGCTAGCAGTATTTCCAGAGCTTCATATATATAAATATATATATATTTAATCAACAACCGTACTTTAATCAAAATTCTTGGAACTGGATGTATCCTCTCGTATGCATTAACTGTATTATAGGGGTGTGTCAATTCCGCTGAAGACGTCAAAACATTTGATGATAACTTCGTATTTCTTGGTCGCTTTAATTATAACTCGTAGGGGGGTTGTTTGGTTTAGCAATGCCACCTGTTAATACATTCGCCATGCAAAACTTGATAAATAATTTCGTTTCGTTTCGGTCGTTTGTTGTTTGTTAGTTTTCGTTTTATTGAAATAAGGGAAATGGAACCGGTAAAAAAGAACTTTAAACCTTGACAACATACTCGGTTTATTCATTAAACAGGTCTGACACATGAGAGAATGAAAAGGTTTATTAAACAATAAGTAGCTGTTATTCCGGCAAAGGATACAAGAGATTTTACTAAATGTTACTTGAAATAGAAATTACTTTAAATGGACTGTCCTGTGTTTTTTTTTTTTATTTCTCAAAATCAAAGAGCTACACTATAACCGTTCATGTTTTAATTAGTTTAATGCTAATATCTAAAACGTTTCGATAGCCTTTATCGAATTCAAGGAAACGCCATCGGTAAAACCGTCTGGATTTTCATTAAAAGATAGCCTCTTTCTCGAACAACGACAAAGGAGCTTTTTCAGTGTTTGCTTAAACTCGGGCATCTTGAAGCAGTAGACAACTGGATTCAGGAACGAATTCGCGTATAATGCTACTATGGCGATTTGAAACCCGAATGAATGAAAGTTCAGTTTGTAGTCGTCTAAGGCAAGAGTTATACCATTAGGCAAACATGTAAAAATTGACAAGGCTGTCACAATGAACAGAGTCTTGGCAAGCTTTTTGTTGTGTTCCCTTGTCCTCGAAGTGTTGCAGGGCAGCTTGTTGCGTCTCGTTGAAATCCAAATCGCAAGATATGCGGCAGTGACTACCACGACTGAACTGATAACAGTGATGATCGTCAGAATACTATACCCATTATCAAACTTTATATTTACAATCCCATTTAAAAATGCCAAAAACCAAACGCTTCCTATAGAAACATGGTAGTGCCATTGCCGCAACATTCGATGTTGAAATGGCCACAGAATTGCGAACATTCTTTCCAAAGAAATTAAAACCAATGACAACATGGACGTTATTATTCCTATCACATCAAAGATTATCAATGTAGTTTTTCCTACAGCGTAACTGAGATGTTTTCCCATCATTGCTGCAATACCATCCCAAAGCCAGAAGATGAGGGCTATCCCCACTAACATGTCGGCAACTGCAAGATTGATTAGCAGATAACTGGTGCGCTTCAACCGTTTTCGAAGTTTCCAGAAGATGTAAACTGTGATACAATTTCCAGAAAGGATCAGAGCTGTTTCACAGATATATGCAACCATCCACGGAACTTCACTGAACAAGTGAAATTGGTTTGTCCTTGTGTTATTCATTGCGTTACTGCTCCTAAATTATACGAAAAGTAATTTTGGAGAGCATGCCTGATAAACAGTCCCAAATATATATACATAACATTTTTTCAACCAGAACTGTATGGCAGTTTCAGAATTGAAATAGTACAGTCATGTAAAACGAATGACTTACCTGAATTTGTGTCTGATGTACTTCTCAATGTTAAATTATTTATAGTCCATCTTAACTTTCAATGGCCAACCAACGGCACGTATTTCTTGTAAACACTTATTATGATGTTTTGCACGCTACGAATTATCCTTTGAAAGATAAAATAATGGACATCTTGTGAAATGTTAAATGTCTAGGTATTACCGAAAACATTTAAGAATGTCTTTAAATTTTAGTTTTCATTTTATGAAAAATTATCAGTAACATCGCGAGCCGTTAAATTAGTATGCTTTTGTATGTTAATATTATTAGTAGGAACAGGTCTAGAAATACTTTTAATTTGATGTTATCGGCTTGTGTAGGGCTAAGAAACTGATAAAATCATTTTGCATACAGGTATGTTTAGCAATATTTCTATTTTCAAACATAACCAAACGCTTTATGAGTTATGTTTGCTTAAAGTTGACACATCTAAATTTTGAAGCTGGTTGTTTAGAGCATACATGAGAATCAGTATCCATCTAAAATTGCGAAATATTCGATGATAATATCTAAGTAATACCCCACAGTTTTTGAATCTAAAGTCGCTAGATTTAGAAATACGTCACATTTTAATGCATATATTTTCAAACATTACCAACGCTTTATGAGTTATGTTTTCTTTCAGTCAAGTTAACAGCTAAATTCCAAAGTCGTTTTTGGTTAACAGCCAAAGTAATAGTCCTTGAAATATTTTCGCTTGAATGCGATTGGTCAGTATGCGTCATGTAAGGATATATGTCATCAGTATTCATGTAAGAAAATTATAATTAATTTTGGTTTCCCTATTTTCACTGTTGTTGTGTTTTTTTGTTAGGAGGTGAAGTCAAGTCGAGAAGAACAGAATAAAGACTTTAGTGCACAAGGACTCGATAATGACTTTGAAAAACTCAAATCGGAATTTTCCCAATTGGTATATGTATGTACGTTTAACATATTCAAGTGATTCAAGTGAACGAGTTCGTAAAAGCAGAAACAAAGTGTATAAGGTGTTGAATAATACCGGTATTATTACAAAATAACATGATATAATTTATTAATTGTAAAATGGGAAAAGACGTGTTGATAAAAACGTGAAATGAAAAATGAAATAAACCCAAATTAAGTTCTGTTTCAATGCTGGAAGTTTTCTCAAAACCAACCGTGAATTCATATCGTTGGTTTTTTTAAACAACTGTACTTTAATAAAAATTCTTGGAACTGAATGTATTATCTTGTATGGTTCGGGGCCAAACAACGCGCTGGAGGTGATTAAAAAATACAGTGTTAATTTGGTGAGCAGCAGGTAAAGTAACTGTGCATGTCAAGGTCACCCAAAGTTTTTTCACATCATTTTAGTGCCTTTAAAGGAAATTGTGAAAACTAATGTAGTTTGATTTTTTCGGTTCTTATAGCTGAAAATTTCAGCGACAGAAAATGTTAGGGAAAGAAATCTTATTCACAGAATTTACCAGCTGCTTTCACCTTTCCGAAAATCTAAGCTGACCTTATTTCAGCCAAAACAACATTTTAATTTATCCCAGCGAACACAAAAGGCGTTAAATTGTCCGATGTCAGGAAAGTTTGAGGCGACTTTTTACTTAAGAAAGTCGAACAGCTTCCGAACATTTTCCGAACATTTTCCGAACATTTTCCGAAAACTTTATCCCTTCCTGAAACAAAAGGCGTTTAATTTTCCGATGTTACGAAAGTTTGAGGCGACATTTTACTAAAGAAAACTCTAGTTATTAAATCTAATTTATTACGAGATGACTAAGGCCTACCCGAACAGTTTTCCGCCGAAACGATCAGTTGTGTGCTCCTTAACTGTATTATGGCGGTGTCTCGGTTTCGCTGAAGATGTCAAAAAATGAGATGATAACTGCGTGCGTACATTTCTTGGTTGCTTAATTACAACTCAAAGGGGGTTATTTGCTTTAACAATGCTACTTGTTAATACATTATTCGCCGTGTAAAACGTGACAAATATAATTTCAATTTTATCATAAATCGTTTTCCGAATGGTTTCGTTAAGACGACACCGTTTCCACCTCAACCGGTAACTTTGTCGTTAATTTATCGTTTATTAGTTTCGTTTTATTGAAATAAGGGTAATGGAACTGGGAAAAAAAGAATTTTAAACCTTAACAACATGCTCATGCAGTTTATTCATTATTGAGCAAGTCTGACACCATACACATGAGAGAAAGAAAAGGTTTATCAACAATGTGGTAATGGTAAATCACTCTCCTTTCTATCATCAACGCCAATCAAAAATAGTTTCATGTAAGCCTTGACAAAACGCCTGTAGATTTTTCATTGCTGGCATTTTCACATGATCTGCTTTCTTTAGAAATCACCTTTTATTGCTTCGCACTGCTGAACCATGCACTGAACCATATGGAATCTTGCCCTACGTCCACCCTGTTAATGCGAACACCTTGTCACTTCAGCCATTTGTTTTTGTTTGAATTCTATTAACTCTGCCACCCCCTATAACTATAAATTCATCGATGCCCCCTCGTATTTACAGGGTTAGGTAGTAATCTGTACTATTTCTTTTTATCGAGGTAAGTTTTCATTTTGGCTTAAAACCAAATCATTTCTGGGTTTGCGCTCCATTGTGAAGAAAATGCCGAAAAGATTCATTACACAATAAATGCCTGTTACTCCGGCAAGGGATACATTAGTGATTTTACTGAATGTTATTTGAAACAGAAAAAATCTTTAAAAAGCGCAATTTTCCAGATTGCGAGTAAACCAAATTCCATACGTACAAGAGGTTCTCTCGCGGCACGCTTTCGTGAGAAGTCCGCGGGGCCGGCTTTCAGGCCGACCGACCGGCTGGAAGCCGAAATATAAGAGACCAGAGGCGTGTAATATGTAATTTGTGATAATCTTGATTGGCATAAATTAATATTTTGCCGGCACGGTACAGAGAACCGGGTACTAGTGTAGTGCGCAGGGGCTTACAGTTCGTGAGTTTGAAAAGTGTCCGTTGATAGATTTGTGTCATTCTACGGTCAGCATCGCCGCCTTTTGTACTGTTCAAACAAGTTAACTTTCGTCGTCTTAGTTGTTTATTGTAATACCTTAAGACTTATTATCGGCAGATTTAGCCGCATATTTTAGCCGTTTATTTCTTAGTTAAAAACACCTTAAAACCCTAAAGGTACGTAGCACCAGTGCATAGGTCGGGGGTACACGGTCCCTATTTTTTCCAACGTTTGTTTTTTTGGGTGTTTAAGTGTCCGGCTCTGGTGCGCTTAGAGTTATTGTTATATTATAGTCCTTTGTCAATAATAAAATGTATCGTGGGCCTGGCTTACCAGCTTAGAGTTATTGTAATATTATAGTATAGTATATTATTTAATAGTAATATTGTAATATTATAGTCCTTTGTCAATAATAAAATGTATCGTGGGCCTGGCTGACCAACGCCCCACGCCTCTTAGCCTTGTGTGCTTGTTCGGATGTGTAGTGGAAGTAAAATATGAGAGATGAGAGCGCGAGAAAAGCTTCTGACACCCAGGTAGCGGACTAATCTTAAATGCACAGACTTAAACTTCATTTTTAAAGAACACAATTCTAAAATTCCAAAATAGGTACTAGTAAATCCTTGCGTTTAACATTCATTAGGAATGAAAACATAAGTTGTTCTACTCTTGCATGACTTTCCTCTAGAGCTACCACTCTAATCCTTCAAGTTTTAGTTTGATGGTACCATATCTAAAACGTTTCGATAGCCTTTACCGATTTCAAGGAAAGTCCATCGGTAAAACCGTTTGGATTTTCATTAAAAGAGAGCCTCTTTCTCGAACAACGACAAAGGAGCTTTTTCATTGATTGCTTAAACTCGGGCATCTTGAAGCAGTAGACAGCTGGATTCAGGAACGAATTCGCGTATAATGCTACTGTGGCGATTTGAATCCCGAATGAATGAAAGTCCAGTTTGTAATCGTCCAAGGAAAGAGCTATACCATTAGGCAAACATGTAAAGATTGACACGGCTGTCACAATGAATAGAGTTTTGGCAAGCTTTCTGTTGTGTTCCCTTGTCCTCGAAGTGTTGCAGGGCAGCTTGTTGCATCTTGTTGAAATCCAAATCGCAAGATATGCGGCAGTGACGACCACGACTGAACTGATAACAGTGATCACAATATTAAACCCATCCTCAAAGTTTATATTTACAATCCCATTCAAGAATGCTAAAAACCAAACGCTTCCTATAGAAACATGGTAGTGCCATTGCCGCAACATTCGATGTTGAAATGGCCACAGAATTGCGAACATTCTTTCTAAAGAAATTAAAACCAATGACAACATGGACGTTGTTATTCCCGTTACATCAAAGATTATCAATGTAGTTTTTCCTACAGCGTAACTGAGATGTTTTCCCATCATTGCTGCAATACCATCCCAAAGCCAGAAGATGAGTGCTGTCCCCACTAAGATGTCAGCAACTGCGAGATTGATGAGCAAGTAGCTGGTGCGCTTCAACCGTTTCCGAATGTTCCAGAAAATGTAAACTGTGATACAATTTCCAGAAAGGATCAGAGCTGCTTCACAGGTATATACAACCATCCACGGAACTTCACTGAACAAGTGAAATTGGTTTATCCTTGTGTTGTTCATTGCGTTACTGCTCCTAAATTATACGAAAAGTAATTTTGGAAAGCATGCCTGATAAACAGTCCCAAATATATATACATAATATTTTTTCAACCAGAAGTGCGTTGCAGTTTCAGAATTGAAATAGTACAGTCATGTAAAACGAATGACTTACCTGAATTTGTATGTGTTGTCACTTCTCAATGTTAAATTATTTATAGTCCACTCTAAATTTGAATGGCCAACCGACAGCACCAGTTTCTTAAATGTCTGGGTATTACCTAAAACATACAAGAATGTCTTTAAATTTTATCAGAATTATCAGAAACCAAAGCGAGCCGTTAAATTAGTATGCTTCATGCCCCGGTTGTTCAAAGGTGGATTGCGCTATCCACCGGAAAAATCACTATCCAGTGGATAACATAATTCGTTTTGTTTATGCTTATCCACTAAATAGTGATTTATCCTGTGGATAGCGCTATCCAATTTTTGAACAACCGGGGCCTGTATATTAATATTAGTAGGAACAGATCTAGAAATACTTTTCATTTGATGTTATCGGCAGGTGTAGGACTAAGAAACTGATAAAAAATATATTATTTTTCATACAGGTATGTCTAGCAATATTTCTATTTTCAAACAATACCAACGCTTTATAAGTTTTTCTGTTTGCTTATATTGTTGACACATCTAAATTTTAAAGTGGTTGTTTAGAGCATACACGAGGATCAGTATCCAACTAAACTTGGGAAATATTCGATGATAATATCCAAGTAATACCCCACAGTTTTCAAATCTAAAGTCGGAAGATTTAGAAATACGTCACATTTTAATGCACTTATTTTCAAACATTACCAACGCTTTTTATGAGTTGTTATGTTTTTTTTTCAAGTTGACACAGCTAAATTCCAAAGTCGTTTGTATTTTTAACAACGGAAGTAATCATCCTTGAAATATTTCTGCTTGAATGCGATTTAGTTAATATTCGTGACGTAAGGATATCACGGCGTCAACAGGATTCATGTAAAAAAATTATAACTAATTCTGGTTTCCCTATTCTCACTGTTGATGTGTTTTTTTTATAGGAGGTGAAGGCAAGGCGGAAAGAACAGAAAGACTTTAGTGCACAAGGACTCGATATTCGGAATTTTCCCAATTGGTGTATTACGTACGTATGTACGTTTAACAGATTCAAGTCAAAACATTGAACGGTGAACGAGTTCGTGAAAGCAGAAGCAATGTGTATAAGGTGTTGAATAATACCGGTATTATCACAAAATAACATGGTATAGTTGATAAAATGGAAAAAGACGCCGTTGAAAAAAAAAAAAACGTTCAAGATACTTACCAGAAAGCAAACAAATTGCAAAATATAATCAAGGGGATTTGAACATTAAATGTTTCGGTTTAAACAGTAGTCGACGCTGCCCAAAATGTTATTTTCCTAAAAAACAAAAAACAGGCTTCACTGAACCAATTTTGATCAAAGGCGGCGACTACCCCCACCCATGAAAGAAGAAATAAACCCAAATTAAGTTCTCTTTCAATGCTGGCAATTTTCCCAAAGCCGATCGTGCCTTCATATCGTTGGTTTTTTTAAACAACTGTACTTCAATAAATATTCTTGGAACTGAATGTATTATCTTGTATGGTTCAGGGCCAAACAACCTTCTGGAGGTGATTAAAAAAGAAACCATCACGAGCCGTTCAATTAGTATGCTTCTGTATGTTAATATTATTAGTAGGAACAGATCTAGAAATACTTTTAATTTGATGTTATCGGCTTGTGTAGGACTAAGAAACTGATAAAATCATTTTGCATACAGATGTGTTTAGCAATATTTCTATTTTCAAATATTACCAACGCTTTATGAGTTATGTTTGCTTTTAAAATTGACACATCTTAATTTTAAAGCCGGTTGTTTAGAGCATACATGAGGATCAGTATCCAACTAAAATTGGGAAATATTCGATAACAATTTCAAGTAATACCCCACTGTTTTCAAATTCCGTCTAAAGTCGTTAGATTTAGAAATACGTCACATTTTAATGCATATATTTTCACACATTACCAATGCTTTATGTGTTATGTTTTCTTTTCAAGTTGGCACAGCTAAATTCCAAAGTCGTTTTTGGTTAACAGCAAAAGTAATAATCCTTGAAATTTTATTTTTGAATGCGTTTCGTTAAAATGAGTCAACTGTTAGGATATACGTCATCAGGAATCATGCAAGAGCATTTTGATTAATTCTGGTTTCCCTATTTTCACTCTCGATGTGTTTTGTTTTTATTAGGAAGGGAAGTTAAGTTGTTGAGAACAGAATAAAGACTTTGGTGCACTAGGACTCAAATCGGAATTTTCCAATGGCTGTTCGCAATTTTGGCCGAAGACCAATTTATAATATGCAAGTGTAACAGATTGAAGTCAAAACATTGAACGATGACCGAGTTCGTAAAAGCAGAAGCAAAGTGAATAAGGCGTTGAATATTATCGGTATTATTACAAAATAACATGGTGTGATTTATTTAATGTAAAATGGAAAAGCACGTGTTGAAAAAGTCGTTCAAGATACTTACCAGAAAGCAAACAAATTGCAAAATATAATCAAGGAGATTTGAACATTAAATGTTTCGGTTTAAACAGTAGTCGACGCTGCCCAAAATGTTATTTTCCTAAAAAACAAAAAACAGGCTTCACTGAACCAATTTTGATCAAAGGCGGCGACTACCCCCACCCATGAAAGAAGAAATAAACCCAAATTAAGTTCTGTTTCAATGCTGGCAATTTTCCCAAAGCCGACCGTGCCTTCATATCGTTGTTTTTTTTTAAACAACTGTACTTTAATAAATATTCTTGGAACTGAATGTGTTATCTTGTATGGTTCAGGGCCAAACAACGCGCTGGAGGTGATTAAAAAAGATGTTAATTTGGTGAGTAGCAGATGAAGTATAACTGTTCATGTCAAGGTCACCCGACGGCGAATCTTTACTGTTTTTTCACATCATTTAAGTGCCTTTAAAGGAAACTGTGTGGAAACTAATATAGTTTGATTTTTTTCGGTTCTTATAGCTGAAAATTTCAGCGACAGAAAATGTTAGGGAAAAAAATCTTATTCACTGAATAGACCAATTTCATACTTGGCTCCGAGGCTTGGGGGAATAAAACAAATTTGTTATTGTGAATAAGATTTTTTTCCCTAACATTTTCTGTCGCTGAAATTTTCAGCTATAAGAACCGAAAAAAATCAAACTATATTAGTTTCCACACAGTTTCCTTTAAAGGCACTAAAATGATGTGAAAAAACAGTAAAGATTCGCCGTCGGGTGACCTTGACATGAACAGTTATACTTCATCTGCTACTCACCAAATTAACATCTTTTTTAATCACCTTTTGTTTTATTCCCCAAAGCCTCGGAGCCAAGTATGAATTTTAATATATCGA
The DNA here is from genome assembly GCA_022457155.1 of Cladopsammia gracilis. Lineage (NCBI taxonomy): Eukaryota > Metazoa > Cnidaria > Anthozoa > Scleractinia > Dendrophylliidae > Cladopsammia > Cladopsammia gracilis. The sequence goes on from JAJGOT010000194.1 coordinate 111,216, forward strand.
AATTGGTCAATTTACCAGCTGCTTTCACCTTTTCGAAAATCTAAGCTGACCTTATTTCACCAAAACAACATTTTAATTTATTCCTGCGAAAATAAAAGGCGTTAAATTTTCCGATGTTACGAAAGTTTGAGGCGACATTTTACTAAAGAAAGCCGAAATGCTTCCGAACATCTTCCGAACATTTAACGAACACGTTTATCCATGTTATCCCTTCCGGAAACAAAAGGTGTTACATTTTCCGATGTTGCGAAAGTTTGAGGCGACATTTTACTTAAGAAAACTCTGGTTATTAATCTAATTTATTACGAGATGACAACGGCCTTACCGAACAGTTTTCCGCCGAAACGATTCGTTGTGTGCGATGTCAAAAAATGAGATGATAACTGCGTGCGTACATTTCTTGGTCGCTTAATTACAACTTGCTTTAACAATGCTACCTGTTAATACATTATTTGCCGTACAAAACGTGACAAATAATTTCAATTTTATCATAAATCGTTTTCCGAAAGGTTTCGTTAAGACGACACCGTTTCCACCTCAGCCGGTAACGTTGTCGTTTATTGTTTGTTAGTTTTCGTATTATTTCAATAAGGGTAATGGAGCCAGTGGAAAAAAACCTTAAACCCTGACAACATACTCAGTTTATTTATTAAACAGGCCTGACACTATACACACGAAAAGGGTTATTAACAAAGTATATTTCTGGGAAATCACTCTCCTTTAGCTTTCTTTCTATCGTCAACGCCATTTAAAATTAGCAAACTATGCCCCTAACTGTTTTGGTTACTGTTTCGATTTCGGGTGACAGTGATAGTTTTGGTCTTAATTGTGTCGTCACGACGGACGAACAAAATGAAGAAACTGATTTATCTCAAGTGTCAAGGTTTAATGTTGTTTCCGTTCCTATATTTGAGCATTTCTAGGCTTGTAGCAAGTTTGGAGATAATTTTCTAGTATTAATCCCGTTTACGGTTATTTTTTGTTTCAAAAGTGCAAAGTGCAAAGTATCTTGGAGTTGAACTATCTCATGACCTTAAATGGAATGCCCAGATTGGCAAAGCCACTGCTAGAGCTAATCGCACTTTAGGGTTTCTAAAAAGGAACCTTGGAGTCAAGTCATGTGCATTGAAACAACAAGCATATTTTAGCCTTGTGAGACCTCAGCTTGAGTACTGTTCGAGCATTTGGGATCCAAGGCAGGGCATTGAAAACAACGGATCTTACAGACTGGAGATGGTTCAGCGCCGAGCAGCTAGGTGGGCATTGTGCCGGTATCATCCAACAGCAAGTGTCTCAGACATGCTCCAGGAGCTTGGCTGGCGTTCCCTACTACAGAGGCGACGTGATGCACGTTTGGTTCTACTGTACAAAATAAAAAATGGACTTGTCGCCTGCAACCAAGATAAACTCAAGGATCCAGTTAGAAGATCTCGCCACACCCATGACCACATCATCCGCCCCATAACTTGTAAAACCAGATCACGCTAACTCTCCTTTTTTCCAAGAACTATTTTGCAGTGGAACAATATACCGACAGACTCATTTGTGAACTGTAATTCTAGTGCCATCTTCCGTTCCCGAATCTCGAATTTGACTCATTAATTTAGCTACAGTCCCTTTTATTATTTATTAATTTATTTATTTATTTATTTATTTATTTATTTTATTTATTTCTTTTTTCTCATTCGCTATTTAGTTATTCTGCTTTCTGACCACCCGGCAAATAATCCTCCTTGGAGGGGTTGCTGTAAAGGAAGATAAGATAAAAAGACATTTAACAAAGTACTATTGCAAAGAAAAGAAAATCAAAATAACCCGTCATCAAATGGGAATACCTCAATCAGGTATAAAAGTAATTTGAACTAGATAAACGGCGGTATGCAAAATTGTGTTGCTTTGGGTGACACATTTGATGGGTTGTTATTGTTCAAGCTAGCCAAACTCTAGCTAGCGTAACGCCGGTCTTCTGTTTCTTCTGTCCTTGCCATTGTCTCACACAAATTAAAACTGCACAAAATCCAAAACTCAATTTGTATCGGTAACCAAAGATTTTGCAACTGTCACAGAACTCTTTTTCAGAGCAAAATACACCAACCTGGTTCAGATTGGGGATTAGTGCCACCCTCTATAACAGATTATAAAATTACTTAATAATTCATAACGGTACTAACAAATAGAAATGAGCCATACCAATCACATGGTTAACCCTGTAAATCATGCTCAGATACAACTTACTAGTGAGTTGTATCTGGAATGTAAATTAGATACAACCACTAGTGAGTTGTATCTGGACTGTGAATTTCACAAGTTGTTTACTGCCTTCGCGTCCGTGTTGTATCGGCACTATACATTCACTCGGTTGCGCCTCGTGATTGTATAGGCCGATACAACACTCCCGCTCATGTAGTAAATAGAGGTTGCTTCACGGTTGGTGAGCGCGTACGATTTTTATTCACGAGTTGGGAAGAATCACAAACGGAACGAGCGAGGCTTTGCGAGCGAGTGAGTTTGTGATTCTTCCCTACGAGTGAATAAAAATCATACAAGCGAACGAACCGTGAAGTAATTTGTTTATTATATGCATACTGAGATTTACACAGCAGAAAACAAGACGAAACGATTAAATTATCAACACTTTAGTAGAAGGGTTCTTGGTTTATGGTCAGACTCAACTTTCAAGTTGAAAAATTCACCGAATTCACACATCTAACAAAAATAACTACGACAATATTTTTTCCTAAAACTATAACAAGACTATAAATAATGAGACACTACGACAAAAACAAAGCAAGTTTGCGTACCTGTGTTTTGAAGTTTTTGCCGCCTTGATAACAACAACAATTGGCGAGAGTTCAAACTTGCTAATTGCTTTCTTTCACTTCTTTTAGCCTTATTCTTTCTCCAGTTAGACGTATATTTTCCCTTTCAGCAAAATCTGTTTAAGTTCTTTTCTTTAGGTCCGCAGAAATCCGCATTAAGAATATACACAGTGGAACCTCAATTTAACGAAGTGCCAAGAGACTGGGGAAACTGGTTCGTTATATCGAGGGTTCGTTATATCGAAAATGTCGTTATAACTGTACATCTAATAGATAGCCTGTGATGTGCTCTACAAGATAACGCGAATATTATGGGTTGTGGCGCTGCTGGGGGTCCGTGACGTCATCCAAAATGGCAGCCAAAATGGCCGCCATCTTGGATTTTACTAAAAATTCAAATTTATCGGAGAAATGCGGAAATTTGGTTGTAAGAGTTGCAATATAACATACAATTAAACATTTTGATGCTTTTGGTAAAAAAAGGTGAAAAACATGCATTTTTATTCAAAATGGGTTGACCTCATGTTACTTATGACATCATATCTCGTTACCATAGCAACCGGTTATCGCCAAACTTTACCAAAATGTGTCTTAAGGTGGCTCCCAACAGTTTCCAGCACTTTCCAAGACGTAGATCTTGATGGGTCATTGAAACCACTCTTTATCAGTTGATGCTACAATCATGATATCAAACGAATGCCCAATGATCAGTGAACACGTTGTTATCACTTTTGTATCACAATATGTTACTATAGCAACAGTATAACGTGCTGAAAACACCCATAATTTTAGCTTTAAGTGTTCATAACTCAAAAATGACTCGGTGAACCGCATTTTTTATTGTCGAATTTTGATCAGTAGGATAAGATGCAACTTTTGGCAAAGTTTAAAAAAATTCTGTAGGTGGGGTTCAGAGCTACCTTAACTTTTCGAAAATTTAAACACAAACTGAGACCTTGATAATTATCGCTGTCATGCGAAAACCGAATATAATAATAACAATAATAATAATATAATAACTACAATATTAACTAAAATACATTATATATAACAAAATTACAGAAAATAAATAGGGAATAAAAATCTAATCGTATGCAAGCCTAAAAAGATATGTCTTCAAATCGCGTTTAAAAATATACAAGTTGCTCATCGTGCGTAGATCATTGGGTAATGAGTTCCACAGTTTGGGGGCAGCCACTTTAAAGGCCCTATCACCCAAAGTCACTTTAGTTTTAAAAGAAGGTGGCGCAAGTAAGCCGGCAACGTCGTCAAAGCGTTCTAAGAGCCATCTCGTGAATACGAAATAACGTAAGGTTTAGTCCACAGATCGGTTTTAATTTTCCATACTGAGTTTGAAGTGAAAGCGCTCTAAGAGGCATCTCGTGAATACGAAATAACGTAAGGTTTAGTCCACAGATCGGTTTTAATTTTCCATACTGAGTTTGAAATCAAAGCGCTCTAAGAGCCATCTCGTGAATACGAAATAACGTAAGGTTTAGTCCACAGATCGATTTAATTTTCCATACTGAGTTTGAAGTGAAAGCGCTCTAAGAGGCATCTCGTGAATACGAAATAACGTAAGGTTTAGTCCACAGATCGGTTTTAATTTTCCATACTGAGTTTGAAGTGAAAGCGCTCTAAGAGGCATCTCGTGAATACGAAATAACGTAAGGTTTAGTCCACAGATCGGTTTTAATTTTCCATACTGAGTTTGAAATCAAAGCGTTCTAAGAGCCATCTCGTGAATACGAAATAACGTAAGGTTAAGTCCACAGATCGATTTAATTTTCCATACTGAGTTTAAAGCCAAAGAATTGAAGAGAAAAACAGATTTAAAACGACCAAAACATCTTAGCGTGACATAAATATGCATTGTTTGAAACGAGACTGTCTAGAGACAACTGGATAACGTAATATTGGGGAATTAAAAAAGTTGACATCCCAGTGATCGAGTGAAAATTTGCACATTTCCCACCGTATTATATCTCGTTCAACGCTTCGCGTATCCACGAGATAAAAACAAGACCCTATAACAAACAAGTAGCCAGTTACCGCTTCACAAATGGGCCCTTTGTACTGTGAAATAAAGCATTTTTTCTGCTCAAACCATGACTAACCGGCATAAATATGCACAGAACTGATTGACTTAATCATAGTTAATCGAGGGACTGGTTATGAAACCTTGCAGACTTCAATGGCGATAACAAAGGAGCTACAATTTATGTTGAACCGTACTTGACCGTGCACATATTTTGTTTTTTTTATCACACCCTATGACTGAATAACTTAATAGCACCATTTCTATTGGTCAGTTACTCGAACAAAAGATCAACATCTATTGTGTTGTGCACAAGGCCGAAAAACGATAACAAAAAGATCGAACAAAGACAATTCTCAGGTCTCTCGATTATGCGTTAAATTTGGTGACCTTTACAGGGCTCAGTCTCGTGCAATGATGTGAAGAATGCTTTTTTCTCAAACTTGTAATTTCAAACACGTATTGTTCACCATTCAAATTCTTTCAATAGGAAACATTTCTTTCCATTATACAATTTAAAACAAGCACTGGACAGTGTTATTAATAAAACAGGCATTCAGAAGAATCGGGGATAAAATTTAAGATAAATTAACAATATGCTTATAAACACCCTACGATTCTATAAACTCACGTTTATTTAACCTGTGCCTCAACAACCACGACACATTATGTAAAGGATAACAATGATACCATCTGAACGTTTAAGCAGAAGACTTAGGCTGACTTAGGTTGACTTAGTCTAAGTCTACTTAAGCCGGGGTGTAGTGTGTTGTGTGAATCCACTATACTTATCTTTAAAATCTCGCCCAGGCAAAAACGTAATTTATAACACCGTTTGCAAGTTTGCTTGAACCAACAATTCTCAGATACTGTTCTGTTTAGTCCTATTCCGGAATACGATCAATCGAACTCGCTCTAAGCGTTGATTAAAGAAAACTAAGTGTTCAGTGTAGATACAATAGCCCTTATCGTAGATGAGTACGCCACGCCAACAAATCAGCGGTTTCTCGCTTTCTTGACCCTTTAGTCTCGTTTTGATGTTTACGAGAACCTCTGAGAACGATGAGCGTAAACATCAAAACGAGACTATAGGGTCAAGAAAGCGAGAAACCGCTGATATGTTGGCGTGGCGTACTCATCTACGATAAGGGCTATTTGCTTTCATTGTCTAGAAGACCAATTTTAGGATTGGTATATATATATATATATATATATATATATATATATATATATATATATATACATGTATTTATTGAGTTGGCATTAATTGTTTTTAAATCTTGACCACTCCGAGAGTCCAAGAGTTAAAAAATGATCCAATACTAATAATTCTCTACAGTCTTCAGAGACCTTAAAGTAACACCACTGATGCAAGCATCTGAATAATCATTCAAAGAGGAGCGTTTTCGCTGACATGGACAGCTAAATATATTTTTCACCGACGTCTGAAATTCAGGCATTTTGAAGCTGTAAACAAATGGATTTAGAAACGAATTCGCATATTGTGTTGCAAGGATAATTTGCGCTATGAACAAAGTGTTTTTGTCAGGAACGTAGCTTGTGAAGGCAACTCCGACACCATTAGGCAAACAAGTAATTATTGATAAAATTGTCACAATAAATAGAGTCTTGGCAATCTTTCTGTTCTGTACCATGGATCTGACTGTTGTACTTTCCAGTTGGTTGCGTCTTGTGGAAATCAAAATCGCGAGATATGCTGCAGTGATGACCACGACTAGAATTATAACAGTAATGGCCATCACAAATCTATAGGGATTGTTACTGTTTGTACTAAATACATCAAATTGTACAGTTATAGTTGCATTTATGGATGCAATAAGCCAAACGATTCCCGCAGAGACATGGTAGTGCCACATGTTTAACATGCGATGACGAAATGGCCACAAAATAGCGAACATTCTTTCTAAAGATATCAAAGCCAATGACGATATCGAAGATATTACTCCTAAATATTCAATTACAAGTGCTGTTTGAATTACGATGTTACTAGTCTCTTTTCCCTTTATCGCTGTAATGCCATTCCACACCAAAAAGATGAGTGATATTCCCACTGTGATATCAGCAACTGCAAGATTGATTAGCAGATAGCTGGTGCGCTTCAACCGATTTCGAATGTTCCAGAAGATGTAAATTGTGATACAATTTCCTGTAAGGATCAGAGCTGCTTCACAGGTGTATACAACTATCCAAGGAACGTCCATAAATATCAGAAAGTCATCATTCTGGCTTGTGTTGGTCATTGTGACTGAAAAATTCAATCACACAGTCAACGTTTTACACACCAGCTGTTTTTCAAGGTTATTTCATAGGGCTCTGCCATTTAAACCATAATAGCTCCTTTGACGTTGTAATGTGATTGGATAAGATAGAAGTCTCTATAACAATTAAGCGCTTAGTCTAAAATATGATTGTGCATGGATGTAATTAAACACTGTCTAATCGCACTAAGAAATAGTAGCCAAAAAGCAATATTATAACAAAGTGTTTTCTCTTAATGTGGTTGATTCTGACCACTTTCACTAAGAACATGTCGCCAAATATAAACAGATTACACTATATTGTAAAAGGGGATTTGTAATCATCGAAGCAAATTAACAATGAATTCAGCTTGTGGTCTTCCACTGAAGAAGCTTAGCGACAGTTTTAATTGAATTCTGTAATTATAATGAAAAAAACGCAACAGGAAAGCAACTTTGTAACAATATTTTATCATATTATCCGCGCGGGTTAGATTAGGCTTATTTTCTTTAGTTTTATTTCCTAGGGTCAACGAAGTATTGCTACGGTCTGAGTCGCTACCGCTTTTGTAAAAAGACAGTTTTTAGTTATAATTTGGTCATTTGTGGCAAGAGGAAATGCGGGAAACTGAAATCTGATGTCCTTTGTGGGCCGCGAAGACAAAAATACAATATCTCTTGAAAATATTGCGTTGTTCGATAGCACAAGAACTCAACGAATAGTGAAGCCGGCCGACTTTAAACGTACATAAGAAATTAAGAATTCGAAGTACAGTCAACTCTGTTTAAGACGGACACCATCTGGACCGGCCCCAACTGTCCTTCTTAGAGAGGTGTCCGGTTTATAGAGAGTCGAGGTAACGTGGCAACAGTAATTCTAAGCCGGACAAAAGCTGAACCTATGCGCGATGAATACACGTCTGTTTTAAGTCTGTTTAAAGTCGTTTACTTAAGCAAAACTTACAAACTGAAACAAAAATAATATTAGTTCTCAAGTGTCCGTTGGCGGTTTCTTTTGTCGGTTGTCCGTCTTAGAAAGGTGTCCGTCTTATAGAGAGTTAAGGTGGTTCAATACAGTTTTCTGGAGACCATACCTACATTTTTCAATCGGCTTTTAAGCGGTCTTTCCCAAGTTAGATCAGCGTAAAATTTTCACTATTAACTGGTTTCGAATTGAAGTTTGGCTAAATATATATTCTGGTAAAATCGATATTACCATGACAACGATAAACAAGAAACTTTGAAATCAGTTAAAGTGAAATTTCGCGTGTTTAAGATTTCGCATTGAAAATCCCACATAGACAGCTTAAAATATGGTATATGTCATATATCTTTTGCAAGAATAAAATAATTCTGTATGTTTGATTTCAAATACCGCAATAAAATTTCAAACCTTACTATTTGGATACTGGTACTAAATTGATCGAGTGATTGACACTGGTTTTGTGAAACTACTTCAAGATAGTGTCAAAAAGTAGCTAGATGTCATGTTTGCACATCGTGTAATTTTTATTTACTCTCTCTTTTACGATCTTGAGATTTACCTTTTTTCCTAGCATCGCTCCATGTGCAATTTTTGCGTAAGTTTCGATTTTAATCGCTTTTGCAAAAATCTGAGAAACGGCTCGATGGATTTTTTAAGACGTTTACCACGCATGCTTACCGATGTGAATAATATTATCTGAAAGTTTCATTGACATTGATTCACTGGAACGCCTTTAAAATTAAAAATGAAGACGACTTACGAACCGGCCGAAAAGTTTGCGTTACAAATTCACTTTTTTAAGTTATGCTCAGTAATGATTTCAAATCAATGCGCAATAACATTCCTCCGTGATTTATACAATTCTCGCTCCAGGGGAAGGGAAGAAGAGAGACCCTGGGGATGAGGTTGCAGACTTAGGCTGACTTAGGTTGACTTAGGTTGACTTAGGCCAAGTCTACTTAAGCCGGGGTGTAGTGTGTAGTGTGAACACACTATACTTATCTTCAAATTCTCACCCAGGCAAAAACGTAACTTATAAAACCGGGCTGGTAATGTTCCAGCCCGGTTTAAATATCTTAGTTTTAATTTTAAGAACATTCTAAGTGTTCAACCAAAAAACAAAACAGCATTCATTTATTCAAGATGATTCAAGGGGTGAAATTGCAATCCCAAATTTGTTAGTAATCATGAACACATTCAGCTTAGACGACTGAGTAAAGATAGCTTACACTTAACAAATTATTCGTTTTTGGAAAAGAATATTTAGCGTTAATTAAAGAAACTAACGGTATGTTCGATTGAACGTATTCCGGAATAAGAATTTGAAGAATGGTCACAACAAATCGCGTTGGGAGCTACTGGAAAACTAAACAGCTGCTATTGTTGTATTTTAAGCATGTTTTGCCAGATTAATACTGCAAGTTTGCTTGAACCAACAATTCTCAGAGACTAGTCTGTTTAGTCCTATTCCGGAATACGGTCAATCGAACGCCCTCTAAGCGTTGATTAAAGAAAACTAAGTGTTCAGTGTAGATACAACTCAGACAATTTACTTTCATTGTCTAGAAGGGCAATTTTAGGATTTTTGTAGTTCACTTATATATATTTATTGAGTTGGCGTTAATTACTCATGCGCGTAGCGGCATGAGTTATAAAATGCCCTCCGTTTTTCTTTTTTTTATTATTTTTGTGTGTCACGATTTTGCATGCAAATTTATTCACGCATATTTTAAATTGTGCATTTCCGGTCCACAGCTTTTCTCTTTACACTTCCTGTTTAGTGACTTCCGGCTACTCTCACTTCCGACAAAACATCGTTACTGAAGTGTCACGACAGTTTCTCCTACAACCCCACTCACAATAGTAATGTTCACGTCAGGCATATACATTATACTTTCACAAGAATGACTGGCTTCATTGTGGTACAGCCTTCATTTATAAAACATTCAATGTCGGGGGTCTTCTTATATTGTTTAAATTATTAAAATAGAAATTGCTTCTTTTCTTATGGTACATTGAAATATAAGACAAATGCTTGATACGCATGAGCATGACAAACATTTTCCGTCATTTGGTCTTATTGGTGTATAACTCAGTCCTGTATTTCTCCCATCGAGGTAAACGTTGCTTTTATACACAGCATACAACTTGAGGCCGAATTTGTCGCGATTCTGAAAAACTAAGAGCTATTTTTAATCAGAGTTCTTCCGAGGCAAAAATGCCAAACATCGATCTCTCGCACTGGCAAGCATATTGTCAATTTATTCCCCTTTTACTGCCGATTCTTTACAGTGCCTGTGTCGGAGCAGTGCTCGCAGCCTGTGGTGGGTAATTTCAAGACTTTTAAAGAAAGAACAATAGAAACACACGGCAAAACAGCGTCCTTACTTCAGCCCATCAGATTTAATAAAAAATTTGGACTTCGGGACTGGACTTCTGTGGATTATGGACTATGGAATGCATGTCATATTAATGTCGATTTTTACTGACTTTATTGGTTTTTGTGGTTACTAGGTTACTAGTAACCACTATGTTGTCACCTGTGTAAGTAAGTCCGACTTTCCGAAGCGCGAAGTTGTGCCGAGTTCACCCGATTGCTGTACGATGAGACAGTTCTGATAGCTTCGGATTGGACGACTGGATTGTCAAGGCAGTTCTGTTTGTACGTGCGTGCTTTGGATCCTTGAGAAAGGTAAATGGGGCATTCTCGTTCTTTTTACTGCTTTACCAAGCACAGGCTTCACCAAATGTGGCCAAGTATTGTTTTCAAATATTATTTTAGGTGTTTTCGTGGTTTGGAAAAAGGGTTTAGTGAAACATCGAGCTGTGAATCGAAGTGTTTGTTTGCAGACCAAAGACTATCCGAACTCATGATTCAAACGAGGAAAAGCGAGCACAGAAAAATTGGTAACTTCAATCAACGCGTCTTAGAGTCTCATGCGCATGAGTATAGGGTTAGTGTAGCCTCTTGTTGTTTTTAAATCTCGACCACTCCGAGAGTACAACAGTTAAAAAATGACCCGATACTAATAATTCTCTACAGTCTTCAGAGACCTTAAAGTAACACCACTGATGCAAGCATCTGAATAATCATTCAAAGAGGAGCGTTTTCGCTGACATGGACACCTAAATATATTTTTCACAGACGTCTGAAATTCAGGCATTTTGAAGCTGCAAACAAATGGATTTAGAAACGAATTCGCATATTGTGTTGCAAAGATAATTTGCGCTATGAACAAAGTGTTTTTGTCAGGAACGTAGCTTGTGAAGGCAACTCCGACACCATTAGGCAAACAAGTAATTATTGATAAAATTGTCACAATAAATAGAGTCTTGGCAATCTTTCTGTTCTGTACCATGGATCTGACTGTTGTACTGGCCAGTTGGTTGCGTCTTGTGGAAATCAAAATCGCGAGATATGCTGCAGTGATGACCACGACTAGAATTATAACAGTAATGGCCATCACAAATCTATAGGGATTGTTACTGTTTGTACTATATACATCAAATTGTATAGTTATAGTTGCATTTATGGATGCAATAAGCCAAACGATTCCCGCAGAGACATGGTAGTGCCACATGTTTAACATGCGATGACGAAATGGCCACAAAATAGCGAACATTCTCTCTAAAGATATCAAAGGCAAAGACGATATCGAAGACATTATTCCTAAACATTCAATTACAAGTGCTGTTTGAATTACGATGTTACTAGTATCTTTTCCCATGATCGCTGTAATGCCATTCCACAGCCAAAAGGTGAGTGATATTCCCACTGTGATATCAGCAACTGCAAGATTGATTAGCAGATAGCTGGTGCGCTTCAACCGATTTCGAATGTTCCAGAAGATGTAAACTGTGATACAATTTCCTGTAAGGATCAGAACTACTTCACAGGTGAATACAACTATCCAAGGAACGTCCACAAATATCAGAAAGTTGTAATTCTGGCTTGTGTTGGTCATTGTGACTGAAAAACTAAATTATAGAGTCGACGTTTTACACACCAGCTGTTTTTCAAGGTGATTTCATGGGGTTCGGCTGTCTTACAGTTCCTCCGTTGTTACGTGATTGGATAACATTGAAGTCTCTATAGCAATTAAGCTTTTAGTCTAAAATATGATTGTGCATGCATTTAATTAAACACTGTCTAATCGCAAAGGTTAGCCCAAAGGCAATATTATAAGAAAATGTTCGCTCTTAATGTGGTTGATTCTCACCAGTTTCACTAAGAACATGTCGCCAAATAACAGATAAAACTATCTTGTAAAAGGAAATTGTGATCATCGAAGCAAATTTATTTATTAATTAATTCAGCTTGTGGTCTTCCGCTGAAGAAGCTTAGCGACAGTTTTACTTGAATTCTGTAATTATAATCGCAACAAGAAGAGCAACTTTGTAACAATATTTTATCATTTTATCGGCACGAGGGTTAGGTTAGGCTTCTTTTCTTTAGGACAACTTCACCAGGACTTTTTCCCTATGCTACCATCATATTATTTAAAACTTCATATTGTGGGTCTTCTGAATTGAAAGCTGTCCGTGCTCTTACCCTGCATGCATAAAGCAATTTTACTCTGAATCTTTAAAACATCAAGGGATACTTCTTTAGCGTTCTATTTATAAAAGATTTTTAAAACAATGGCATAAACATTTCTCGATCTTATTCACAGCTTAAAAGACACTACAGCGACTACAACTACTTTGTACATTTTGACAAGTTACTCACCCTGTTTAGCACCAAAACCACATTTTCTTGGCATTGCATAATTCAAAAGGAGACAGAAAGAACTCTCCTGACGTGTATAACCATCCAAGGAACTCCATTGAACAATGGAGAGTCGATGTGACTCGTGCTGGTCATTGTAACATAACTATCACTAAAATCCACACAACTGCAGCCTTGTCAATTTCTCGAATTACAGCTGCTTCTAGAGACCGTTGTTTTTCTCAGTCATGGTGAATATATTCTATTTTCTCGTAAATGCAAAAAGTATTAATGGAACTGCAACGTCCACTGAATGGAAATTTTAATTACATCGAAACTGAATAAAGATATTTTCACACAACAGGCCTCTGACCTCCTGTGATGCTATAACCAATAAACAATACTTTTAAACAAAATGTTATGACGTGTACAATCTCGCGGGTCTTTTTTATTTTATTTTGTTTCATTATTAAAATATTTGCTTTCAAAGTGGTTAAATGAATATTTATAAATGAAAATAGAGATTAGTTTCTGAAGAAACTGTGGTGCTGCGTCGCGGCAAATTTTTTCTAGAGGGTGTTTTCACTCACGTGACCGGCGGCCATATTGGAGTGCTAACACAATGGTGGTGACTAGAATGGATACTCCAAAATCAGGTTGGACACCCTATTATTATTGAGACTTATATAACGGAGTAACTGGTTAGCTTTCAGTTGAGGTTAGGGTTAGCAGTTTATATAGTTAAATTTAGGACCAAGCAACCCGAGAAGCTAGGTGGTACAGTGGTACGGTAGGCTATGTAAGCCTAAGCCTAGCTGAGGTCACAGGTCCAATCCTGAGTGGGGATTTTAGATTTTCGTTTTTACACAGTGTCGACATTACGTTATATAATTCTCAGTAAGTGTCCGAGGTGGTCCAACCTGATTTTGGAGTATCCATTCTAGTCACGACCCTAACACAATAGGAAATGTATGAATAAGAATAGAGCTAAGGTCCCACATGTCCCATAAGATTCGTTTAGACACCAATATGGCCGCCATTTCATTGTTTTGGGACACCAATATGGCCGCCGTGACGCCTCGTGAAAAAGCTCTAAAAACAACCAAGTTCATGATCAGTGATAAAGTAAAATTGGCCACAGTAAACTGAAATTCAAAAGCTGATGTTTCGAGCGCTAGTCCTTGGTCAGAGCGAATCTCTAACGAAGGGCTAGCGCTCGAAACGTCAGCTTTTGAATCTCTTTACGGTGGCCAATTTACCTTACTTCCCCACCCCTCCCCCCCGTCAGCTTTTGAATCTCTTTACGGTGCAATTTACCTTACTTCCCCACCCCCCGTCAGCTTTTGAATCTCTTTACGGTGGCCAATTTACCTTACTCCTCCCCCCCACCCCCGTCAGCTTTTGAATCTCTTTACGGTGGCCAATTTACCTTATAAGGAATGACTCTGTTTATAAAACCAAGTGTCTTGAATATTTATAAGTAATGAGCCGCGTTACGCGAAAAGGGCCTGGACGACATATTTTCTTCATTTTGAGTTTTCAGCTTTTTTACCCACTTCAATCCCTACATAATATAATGGAAGCGAAAAAAGTCCGGAAATAAAAATTAAAACCGTAAAAATCGCGTCTTGAACAGTCGCCATGAATCTCATGTAAGAAGTTGGTAAAAAGTAAAATATTGAAACGTGTACTAATTTCTTTTCAAACTTCTAACTGTTCTAATACTCTCGAAAGGAGGGTTAGAAAATCCTTAAATTTTATTCTAGTTACGTCTAGGCTCGATTTCCAGCCGCTTTGTGGGAGTCCGGATTAGTGCCATGAAAGTAAACGAATTTGATGGACATGTGGTATGGATATATCTAAAACAGGACACAATATTGTCAGGAGCTTAATTCTCCTGATATTGTACAGTGTGGTGACTATAACTGAGCTCATTACGAGACAATATGCTCATATGTAGTAATGCATATGGGAAATGCTTTATTGTTTCTATATATTCAAATGCATGGTACGGCAAGTGCTAAAGTACTCTCAAAAGTATTCTTACAAAGGTGTCAACAGACAAAATAAAGAGCCATCAGAATCGGACCTTCTTAACCCCATTCGGCCTGGGATGGGAGGCGGGGGGGGGGGGGGGGGGGGTCACAAAGTGTCCACGCAAACTTTCAACATTCATAACTTCTTTAATATGTATTCAAACGCCATCAAACTTTGTTACTTTTCCTAAAATTTATCTGGCAACAATTTCATATGACAATTTATTAATCACATGACTTGATGTTTCCATGGCAACAAAATTTTGACAGCCATGTTTTTTTGAAATTCGCATATCTGTACCTTTGAATGAAGAAAAACAATGTTTATTGGTATAACTTTTATATTTTACGTCATTTAGCGTTTCTTTTATTGGTTTTGATTAATTTTGAGTCAATTTGGACGGTTTTTAAGAGGTTTTAAAAATTTTCAGAAATCCAAGATGGCGGATCCAAGATGGCGGCCGTATTACTAATTACCTAATAACTACGTCATATGACGTCATCTTTCCATTGTGCAGACCCCATAGAAGACAGTTTTTGACTTACTATGTATTCTCTAGGTTTCATTGTCATAGCCTTAATGTTCAGGAACTCAAAAGCCCAGGCTGAATGGGGTTAAAACGTACAACAATTCGCTACTAACAAATGTTCTAATCTTCTCACATTTTATGATATCTTCAGTTTATATAAGCTTGAGATTACAAGAGCTTAAAGTGCAAATCACTAATTCGACTGCGTAGTCTTTCAAGGGACACTTACAATAATTGGATCCAAGAAAGCCGTTGATCACTAATAATACTTACAGTCGCGCAGCACTGTAGGTTAAAAAGTAATCAAAAGAAATGAAAGGGTGACAAAATGTACTAAACTTACGCGTTCAATTTTCGTTACAACTTCAGTAAAACTAAGTCAAATTAAAATACATTTGAAAAGATGTTGCCTTGGGACATCAAGTTCCATAACAAAAACAAATAAATATCATCACTGTTTCATTCAGTTATTTCTCTTTTGTTTGCATGCATCGTATGCTATAAACAATACATTTCCGTTTCTCAGTCTTAATAGAGGTCTTAATACACAGGGGTAAGATGTGAGTCTTCAATTAAGGATAGATGGTCGTTGCGTGGGGCACAATTCCTGGCATGGATGGCATACAGCATATGCAGGTCAATAATGGTAAGAGTCTCTTTCCTTAGATGAAGATCATTTCATAATATACGGAATCAAGATCCCAAATTAAGTCCAAAGGAGACGTCAACCTGTTGGTGTGATTAAGGTCGCAGATTTGTCTGTTCGCTTTGTAGTTGAATGAGAAGCAACTCGAAGTCCTCAAACACTTCAAAGCACACAACAGTTCACTATCCGCCTGAAGAGACATGATCATATGACCTTGTAATGCAGACTTCTCCTTGACGCGAGGAACGATTGCCTCAGGTTTTCTTGCAGCTGATAAAACAAGATAAGCCTGTTGTTTAGTTGTTTAATAATATTACTTGTAATGTCGAAACTCTTTTAAAATACGGACGAAGCTAAGTATTGTGGAAGTTATAGACATCACTTCATTTTAGAAGGTTTTTAGGCGCCTTCACACGAAAATCTAAAATTAGCAACCTCGTGTTGGCAAACTCCAAAGCGTTGGCACCTCTTGGCAATCTCGTGTTTTCACACAGCAAACTTCCACACAGGTCAACCTCGTTCTTCAAAGGAAGAGAGGCGACCCTGTGCAACGAGGCTGCATATGTTGAAGTTGCAGGTAACGTCATACGTCAAATGCGAGTTTGCCATCTCAAAAAAGTTGGTAAAAAATTGTTAAAAATAGAAACAGGTTCAAACTGTCGCCAACAGTTTGCCAACATGTTTGCAAACTAATGATCTCACACAACACAAATTTGGCAACTTTAGTTTGTTGTGTGGAGGCGCCTTTAGTGTTCATCCAAACAGCTCAAACTCGTCTTTTTTTTAGTTATTGCCGTCTTAATTTTGACGTTTATCGCTCATTATAAACAGAGTCTATCCTGGAAAGTGTTCCAGATATGTGACAGTCCAAAATATATTTAAGGTGGTCAGACACGAGGGGCCATGTAGCAGGGACATGTCGCAGCGACATGTAGCAGGGAGTGTAGCGGGGACATGTAGCAGGAAAAAAAATCATAGCACTTGCACACCACATGAAAATGTCGCGGGGACTTGTCTCAGGGACATGTTGCAGCGACATGTCCCCTCGTGTGAACTGACACTATCATAATTGTGCAACACCAATTTTGGGGACATTTTGTCCCCTCGACGTGCCCCATGAAGTTCAACAAGTTGAACTCCGTGAGACATGTCGCGGGGATAAAATGTCCCCAAAATTGATGTTGCACAATTGTGATAGTATCAGTTCACACGAGGGGACGTGTCGCTGCAACATGTCCCTGAGGTGTGCAAGCGTTATGGTTTTTTCCTGCTACATGTCCCCGCTACACTCCCTGCTACATGTCACTCAGTGTGTACTTCACAAATTTTTGTTGCTGCTACATGTCGCTGCGACATGTCCCTGCTACATGACCCCTCGTGTCTGACCACCTTTATGTATTGTCGCAAAAAATATACAGCTTTCATTTAGCGAAAAATGAGACAAGTTACCACAACTGGCTAAGGCACCGTTCACACCAACGCTTAAACATGTTTAAGAAAAATGCCTCCAAAAGTCGTGATATTTCGAGTAAACTCTTTACTAAGCATTTACTGCAATTTTTATTCCAGATAGTCTGAATCGTTTTCAATTAAAAAATGTTCAATATCGAAGCTAAAACCTCAGTTTAATTTCCCTTTTTGGTGTGAACGGCGTTCACGATACATGGTCATTTCATATTCAGTCTAACCTCTCTACAACGGCCACCCTAGTGGGAGAGAATTTTCTGGCTGTTGTAGACTGGTAGCCGTTATCAGGGGAGGTTTTCAATTGGAGGACTTAGATGAGTGAATGAGTAAGAGGTCGGGACAAGAAACCATGATCCATAAGTTTTGTAGAGGGATGTCCGTTATGGAGAGATAGTCGTTAGTAGAGACTAAACTGTATTCACAGTCAATAAAAATTTCCGCATTTTTGCTTGCTGGTTACATTTTAATCCACTTGACGCTTTTAAAACACTTCACCCTCCGTTGATAGTTGACAGTAAAAACTTTCTTCATTCATCGCAGTGATGGTTAAGTAATGCTCCACATTAGAACTTCAGTAAACTTCATTGTTCTGCGGCATTGGCTGTTTCTTACATAGAATTTCTTTGAGTTCAAGAATAGAGGAGGGGTTGATGGTTCATAATTATATTTCAGTATAAAAATAAAGAAAATCCATTTGCGTCAAATAAATTTTAGGAAATGTTCGTGCTTAACCAATTAGTCAGAATAGCAGAAGACAACAGCTAATAATTTTGCTTCTTTGATGAACTTCCTCAAATACAATTTCTTTAAAAAATTGCATGTTGTGCGATTGGGTCTCAAATTACATGAAACCTTTAAAAAATCAGACAAAATGCACCTTGAACCTTAACTTTTTAGTGGTCTTTGAGTCTAGGCCAATGAGATCACTAGTTGTAACAATGAAAAAAGTTCACATTCCATCGTGCATTGCCGTTAGCACTTTCCTTCTTATGCGGATCATTACTTAAAAGGTAAGCCATTTCTCTGACGTTTAACCCACCATTTAACTGAAACCCTCTACAAGTCTATCCATTCCTGAGTTCTTGAGTCATTTACGTACCTTCACATATCATTGTAACAATTTTATCAGAAATGAGATCCACTCCAGCAGGCGAGTTTACATCAGGAAACAACAGAAGTTGTTCTCTTGAAGATGCGATCGCTCGCAACTCCTCTTCCACAATATTATAGCCAATGCCTATCGTTATGATTATTATTTTATTGTCTTTCACTTGCTGTGAAGATTTCACTGCCAACTCGTACTCTTCGAAAAATGAGAAACATTCAGGCATTAAATCTATCTGAGGGATCATTTTAAGCAACACCTATTTTTGGTGAGACCTGCTTCACAAATTCCGTTTGACTTTTGTTTGAATTGTCACCCAAACAACTCAACACAGCACTTTTTTATTAATTAGTTTCTGCAAGCACTGTACTCTCAAGCGACAAAAGTCTGATTCCCAGTCCACTATACTTTGATACATGTATATTTAATTGTCAAGGGAGTAGGAGTAAACTACGAAAATTGGGTTTTATCAACTGTATTGATATGGTCATTGGCCACCATAAAGGGATTCAAAAGCTGACTTTTCAAACCGCTTGAACCTAACCTTTCGTCAGGACGAAAAAATAACTCGTTTTATTGGCTCTGCCGAAGGGCTGCGCTCGCACTCGAAACGTCACCTTCTCAAACTCTTCACGGTGGCCAATTTACAAATTTTAGTTTCTCTGCAAGACCAACACATGGGTCTGGTCGCGGAGGTGTCCATCTTAGTGAGGGCCGATTTGTATAGTCTCAGAGGACAGGACTTGACTAATTCAGAACAGATCTTTTAAATTTACAATAGATAAACTTACTCTGAAAATCGCCATCCGAGACCAGCACAAGTACACGTGTCACATGACTCCGTCCACCCTCAGTGGACGAGAACAGATCGATAGCATCCTTGAAGACAACAGCCATGTTTGTTCCGCCTCCAGGATGCAATATACCTGCTATGGCCTCGTGAACAGCTGTGATATTCTGTTTGTCCCTGAAATAATGCAGCTTATACGCGATCTCCGCAAACGACATCAGTGCCACGTGAGATCCTTAACCGGCAGAAAAAAAAAAGGAAGGAAGAAAAAAATCGTTGTGACGGTTACTCGTCTAGAAGCCTCCATGGAGCGTCAAGTAAAAAAAATAATATTAAGTTTTTAAATGTTAAACAAATCTGCAAACTGATCCTTAGCTTATATGACGAAGAAAAGATAGAGGCATTTATTTTTGTGCCCAATATTTTGGTTTCAAACACAATCCTTCGATGGGGGCTTCTTTTGTGCTTAAGCCTCGTCGAAGGTTTATGTTTGGAACCTAAATATCAGGCACAAAAATATATACATATGTTACTTTATTTTGCTCTTCTTGCTTGTGTCTTTTCTCCTCATGCCGTGTTGTTTTGCACATTTGTTAAAATTATCTTTGTGACAGATGGGGCAATTTTTTAATAATAATAATAATAATAATAATAATAATAATAGTAATAATAATAATAATAATGATAACTGTTTATTCACAAATTCCATTGGGAAACGTTGAAAGGAGATAAAAGAGGTTATCCCTTTCTTTATCTCCCTGGTTTACAGTCGTAGTTCTGTTGTTCAGTGTCTTAAGTTTTCTGAGATATGATTTATAGCATTTCATTTGAATGGTCACTTACATAGCGCTGGATGGAGTGAGTCAGTGGGTGCTCATTTGCATATCTGTAACCCGTTCATTGCGCATGCACGTATTCACGAGATAAAAAGTGACCATTCAAATGTAATGCTATGTATTTTTTCATTTCCTTCTTTTGGTAAGGAAGGGTCGCTCAAATATGAGCTAGCGATATGTAAAGCATTTTCTTATTTACGGGTTGGCCTTTGATTATGAATTGATGAACAGACTGGAAAGCTACCACATTGTTACACGAGTCCAGGTTCAATTCTAGAAGGGAAAAAGCTGACTAAGATAAAAACTAATCCTGGTCTTGAGTGCAGTGTTTCCATAGTGTTTTCATTTCAAACAAGAACCGTCAAACAAATTATCAAACGAAAAAGAGGCCTGGCCTGGCATGTTTGGACTGCCCAGTGAACAACGTTATACACTTAATTGACTTTAAACTGCATTTTATTACCCCTTCTCCTTAATTTGTATATATATATTTTTTTTTCATATTTATTTTTATTTCTATTATTAATTGATTTATTTGTTGTTGTTACAGTAACTAATCATAAATTATCCACTCCTTATTTTCGTATTTATTGTTATCTGTCAATTATTTTATAGTGAGCTCCTGTAATTGTTTAGTGTGCAGCAACCCGCCACGATTAACTTTAGTTATTTGCGGGTTGCTAATATAATTTGTTTTATTATTTGTAAATAAATTGTTGTTGTTGTTGTTGTTGTTGTTCTTTCATTCAGCAGCAACAGGCACAAAACGGCTACAAGCATTTACGTAGATGCATGGTTGAGAGGGTCGTTTAGTTACTTTATAAACTTGACTTCCGCCTCCCCTCTCCATCCGACCTGCCATTGAATTCGAAACCTACAAGCAGGGCAAGGTGCGGCTCATAGCTTTAATTATAACTTTGATATCTAATTTTAATATTTAATTTTTTGATTTAAAAATCGAAAAACGTGTTGGCAGGTGACATCTGTCAGGATGGCCGAGCGGTCTAAGGCGCTTCGTTCAGGTCGCAGTCTACTCTTGTAGGCGTGGGTTCGAATCCCACTCCTGACAGATTAAAACTTTTTTTAGCCTTTAACATAGGAATGCGGTTTATTACTAAGTTGATGCATTTATTTTCCACACGTCAACAACAACCACTAGTGATTAATTGTTTTTTTGTTATTTACATGGTTGTCGCTATTTTTTATCAAATCGTTATTCAATTTTCTGTTTTATTAAAAAAGTTATTTAAATTTATTTAATCTTTTTCTATTTTTATCATATGGCATCCAAAATGAGCATTTTCTGTCGACGAAACCATTGAAAGAGTTAATTTCTCTTTGCTGGAATGGGCAGAAGACCTGTTGTTGTTGTTGTTGTTGTTGTTGTTGTTGTTGTTGCGTTGATGATCGTCGTTGCTGTAGTTTTCGTTCTTCCCTTATTGGCACATTTTTTCTTTGCTGTAGTAGCACAACTATGCACTTGGAGTTTTCAACGTAAAACATAACGAAATCATGTTCTCCTCGCATTGTTTCTGCCGCCAGCTGCAGACCTCAAAACGAATAGAAATATTCCTTTCAATGCATGCAATGAAAAATATCCATTAACAGCATGTTCTTTTCGTACGAATGTACCAATTGTAATATTCTTAAAAATAAGCATCGCTGACACTTTAACTAGTTTAGTTTATAGGTGAAAGGTCATAGAGGTCCGTATTAGCACCAAATAGCAAGTTATTCTACCGTAGTATAAGTCAGGATGGCCGAGCGGTCTAAGGCGCTGCGTTCAGGTCGCAGTCTACTCTTGTAGGCGTGGGTTCGAATCCCACTCCTGACAGATTAAAACTTTTTTTAGCCTTTAACATAGGAACGCGGTTTTATTTTAAAGTCACCATCTTTATTACTAAGTTGATGCATTTATTTTCCACACGTCAACAATAACCACTAGTGATTAATTGTTTTTTGTTATTTACATGGTTGTCGCTATTTTTTATCAAATCGTTATTCAATTTTCTGTTTTATTAAAAAAAAGGTTATTTAAATTTATTTAATCTTTTTCTATTTTTTTCATATGGCATCCAAAATGAGCGTTTTCTGTCGACGAAACCATTGATGAGTTAATTTCTCTTTGTTGGAATGGGCAGAAGACCTGTTCTTGTTGTTGTTGTTGCGTTGATGATTGTCGTTGCTGTAGTTTTCGTTGTTTCGTCCGCCATATTGGATACTCTTCCTTTATCATATTTACTGCTGACCGAAAGACACTGCAGTATCAATTCTGAATTAAGTGCGGCACAAGTGCGACGTATGAATCAACAGTCGTATTTTTGCCAGAATTGAATAATTCGACACGGCAGAAATGCGACGTATGAACCGGACCTAAGACGCAGGAACATGCATGGTAACAGATGCGTTGGACCTATATAAGCTTTAAAATATGTTTAGAAATGTAACACTGCTCAAAATGCACTTGCACTTAGTAGGCTGAATTTGTTCTCTTAGGATATACAAGTGGTATGCCTTATAACAATGCTATTAATTGCATTATTTTAGTGGTCAAGTTCTTCATTTACTAATGTAAGATGGAAGGCCGTACCCCTGACGTTTCTGCCCTACTTAGCTATCTAAAATACCAATAATGATACTATTGAAAAAATAGCATGTGATTTCTATCACAAAGGTCAAAATTTAAGTAAGTGGAAACCGATGGAAAAACTATTCTCTTAACAATTGCTTAAGTATCACTGTTATTGTGTAAATATGTAAGAATATATTAAAGTATTGTTAAATTACGTTTATTAGTTTAACAAATATACCGCGAGTGTATTGTAATAGATGTGATGTAATAAAGTTGTATCGAAGGAAAAAAAAACGTTTTTCAACCGGAGTGTAAGTCAGGATGGCCGAGCGGTCTAAGGCGCTGCGTTCAGGTCGCAGTCTACTCTTGTAGGCGTGGGTTCGAATCCCACTCCTGACATCTTCATTTTTTTTGGTTATTAGATTTCACATTAATTTTACTTTTATACAATGCTATAACTGGTAACTCACTGACCTGACATTTGTAGTAGATATTCGATAAATTAAGTGATAGATAAAATATGAGCGGGAGATACTGGCGAGCCTACTAATTAGCTCAGCAGAGATCTGTATCAAAAGTTAATGCTACTGTTTAATAATTCATCAACTCAGCTGATCTGTATTGGGGTTTACAAACCTTCATTAAACATTCATTTCTTTTGTATTTTCCTTATGAATTATTAATGAATTTTATAAAGACTACTACATTACTGCAATTAACGCCATGTGACAAAGGCCATGGCGGCCATGTTGGTGCACATAACAAAAGAAGTTCATTAAAATTCTTTTGTAGGTGTGCACCAACATGGCCGCTGTGACGTAACGTGAAAACCACCTATTGCATTATTTTAGTGGTCAAGTTCTTCATTTATTAATGTAAGATGGAAGGCTATACCCCTGACTTTTCTGGCCTACTGAGTTTAACAAATATACCGAGTGTATTGTAATAGATGTGATGTAATAAAGTTGTATCGAAAGGAAAAAAACGTTCTTCAACCAGAGTGTAAGTCAGGATGGCCGAGCGGTCTAAGGCGCTGCGTTCAGGTCGCAGTCTACTCTTGTGGGCGTGGGTTCGAATCCCACTCCTGACAGCTTCAATATTTTTTGTTACATTAGATTTCACATTAATTTTACTTTTATTTAATGCTATAACTGGTAACTCCCTGACCTGACATTTGTAGTAGATATTCGATAAATTAAAGACTACTTTCAAAATGGAGAGAAAAAAATCTTGCGTTTGCGAGTGAACGCTCATAACACCTGACTATACGCTTCCCATAACTTTAAAAACAAAACGAAGATAAAAAACCTTCTCTAGTTTCTCAAACAGCGATTCGGAGCACTTGTGTGGATGTTCGGATTGGAAACTATCTGCAATTGGTAACTAACTAAGACGCAGGAACATGCATCGCGGTTTGATGGCGGTCGAAAATTGTAGAGAATTCTAGCGCCTAAAAATCTTGCTTTCCTTCATCGTATCACAGTAAATTTTGGATAACTTGTACTTTAGGAAATTAACTACCGATTTGCGGAAATAGCCTGTACAAGTTTGTTGAAAAATGTGTTGTGCTCGTCTACTCAGGTGCCGATGAAAGGAAGGGAAGGGTTTTTACGTCAGTCGAAAATATTGTGAGATGGTTCGTAGGTTGGATTTTTTAAAATCACTGGATAGTCTGCTGAACGTCACCGATATCTGGTAAAGTTTTAGCTTGACGTAATAGTTGTTTTGTAGCTATAAATATTTTGTAAGTTTATACTGATAATTTTCATCGTCATGCGATGAGATTGTAAATTTTTGATTTTGCAGAGTTTGACTGAATGTACTGACTCTGCGTTGACGAGTCATCAGATCGGTATGCATTTTAGTACTAGAGAGGTAACAGATGCGTTGGACTTATATAAGCTTTAAAATATGTTTAGAAATTTAATGATTTATTACATTATACTGCTCAAAATGCACTTAGTAGGCTGAATCTGTTCTCTTAGGATACACAAGTGGTATGCCTTATAAAAATGCTATTAATTGCATTATTTTAGTGGTCAAGTTCTTCAACATTTATTAATGTAAGATGGAAGGCCGTACCCCTGACTTTTCTGGCCTACTGAGCTATCTTAAATACCAATAATGATACTATTGAAAAAATAGCATGTGATTTCTATCACAAAGGTCAATTTTTAAGTAAGTGGAAGCCGATGAAAAAACTATTCTCTAAAGTATCAATGTTATTGTAAATATGTAAGAATATATTAAAGTATTGTTAAATTACGTTTATTAGTTTAACAAATATACCGAGTGTATTGTAATAGATGTGATGTAATAAAGTTGTATCGAAGGAATAAAAACGTTTTTTAACCAGAGTGTAAGTCAGGATGGCCGAGCGGTCTAAGGCGCTGCGTTCAGGTCGCAGTCTACTCTTGTAGGCGTGGGTTCGAATCCCACTCCTGACAGTTTAAATATTTTTTGTTATATTAGATTTCACATTAATTTTACTTTTATATAATGCTATAACTGGTAACTCACTGACCTGACATTTGTAGTAGATATTCGATAAATTAAAGACTACTACATTCCTGCAATTAACGCAATGTGACAAAGGCCATGGCGGCCATGTTGGTGCACATAAAAGAAGTTCATTAAAATTCTTTTGTAGGTGTACACCAACATGGCTGCTGTAACGTAACGTGAAAACCACCTATTGCATTATTTTAGTGGTCAAGTTCTTCGTTTATTAACGTAAGATGGAAGGCCGTACCCCTGACTTTTCTGGCCTACTGAGCTATCTATTGAAAAAATAGCATGTGATTTCTATCACTATCACAAACGTCAAATTTTAAGTAAGTGGAAGCCGATGGAAAAACTATTCTCTAAAGTATCAATGTTATTGTAAATATGTAAGAATATATTAAAGTATTGTTAAATTACGTTTATTAGTTTTAACAAATATACCGAGTGTATTGTAATAGATGTGATGTAATAAAGTTTTAATAAAGGAAAAAACGTTTTTACCGGAGTGTAAGTCAGGATGGCCGAGCGGTCTAAGGCGCTGCGTTCAGGTCGCAGTCTACCCTTGTAGGCGTGGGTTCGAATCCCACTCCTGACAGCTTCAATAGTTTTTTGTTATATTTGATTTCACATAAATTTTACTTTTATACAATGCTATAACTGGTAACTCACTGATCTGACATTTGTAGTAGATATTCGATTAAGACTTTTTCAATTTTTCAAAAAAGTTTGACTTTTATTTATTTGCTAATGATACGAATATGCTTTATGCTGATAAAAATTTAAAGTCCCTGGAGACGACCATCAACAGATAACTTAAATTATTTTATCAGTGGCTGGATGCAAATAAATTAACTCTGAATGTAAAAAAGTCAAATTACGTTATTTTTCGCCCTCGTCAAAAAACTCAATTATCACATTACTTTAATGGTGACTGATAATAGTACAAATGGATATACTACACTTGAATGTAAAGATTATGTTAAATATCTGGGTGCATTAATTGATAATCACCTATCCTGGAAATATCATATTGATTACATAGCATCCAAACTTAGCAAAGTCATTGCGGTTATAGCTCGTTTGAGACATTTCGTTTCATTTCATACCATACGTCGTATTTATCAGTCTTTAATGTTTCCTTATTTCTCATATGGTCTGGTTGCCTGGGGTCAGGCTCCACAATCACGTTTGAATAAAATATTAGTGCTTCAAAAACGTGCTTTACATATAATGCATTTTTCTAACTCCAGGGCTCATGCAGTCCCTTTGTTTGTTTCTGCAAAAAAAATTTACCTTACCTTACCTTTATTTCATCAGTATCAAAGTAAACTTTGGATAACTTGTATTTGAGGAAATTAACTACGGATTTGCGGAAACAGGAGGTACTTGTTGATTTGATGGTAGTCGCACTACTTTCACTTAGACACGTCAGGCGTCGGCATTAAGTCAGTTGCGTCGGTATTAAGTGTACAGTAAAGAACCCCATACTCATGCTTGCAAGAAGTGTCCGTAACGAAAGATTTTCACCTACCAGTAGGGGAGACAACGAAGCGTGATGTAACGATTTACATCATCAATGTGTTGCCAGTGCATGCTCCCTGACACATCAATCATGAAGGCTGTATCCATGACAGCAGGGCATTCTCAAGAAGAAAAACGCAAAACTTCATTCAGCTCAAAGCAATTCTATTTCTTTAACAGATTGTCCCAGCTACTGTTATAAGCACAAAATGTTTAGGGTGTTCATCTTTTAAAAATTAACGTTTCTTTTAAGATTTGTCCCGGTTTGTTGCTCCTTAAAAGCATGCAATTCTGTAATCTGACTGGCTTCTTTGTTTGTTTAAAAATTGGGCTTATTTGGATTATGTAAAATTCTTATAGTGATTGATTGATTTTTCCGGCCGAAAAACAACTGAAGACCGAAACATCAGTCAATCCTCCTGAGAGGTGAACAATTATTACTTTTTTCCGCTAACGTAAACAACAGCAGACTCTGAACAGTAAAAGATGGGATTCTCTTCGAAAAAATGTCATTTGTTTTCCCAAGTAGATGAAGCGACTTTCGCTTTCTTACCTACCTTTAATGTGTGAAGATGCAATGTCGGCAAACAATTCCTGCAAAAGGTGAACAGAAGATATCGGTAGGCCTATGAATTCAAACTTAATGAAAGGAAATTTTTCTGTTCATTTTTCTCCATTCCTGGTTTTTAAGAAAGGCAACACCATTAATTCAGTAGTTATTCATGAAAATCACATGAAAACTAGAAGTGAAGTAGTACAGAACTGAATTTCTCAATTCTGGGAATGTCAAATTTTAGAGAAAAAAAAAGGTCATGAAAGTAAGAGACTCGAATAGGAAGTTCAGAGGTTCGAGAAAATTAAACTAAATTTCTCAAAAATTCATATCACTTATGCAAAAAACATAGTGAAAGAAAATTAAATTTAAAATTCGGTCACGTATCCGCAACTGCACGAATTGCGGTTGTATGCACTTTCAAAGCTACCAAATTCACACAGACCGCGCAGAGGTTCCGCGATTCCGTAATGGACAATAATGATAGAAATAGAGGGATCCAAAACATTTTCAAGCCAACCATATTGTTTCTTTATCTATAGTGGTCAGATCGTGTGATAGCACTTGAATAACACTACCCCATGTACTAAAAGGTTAACAAGGCAAGGCTGTTCAATTTTGTGCGACTTTTGTTTAGACTGTTGTTTAGACTTGAGAACTACGATGTTGAATACTGATCTTTTAATTACCAGTAAGGTTTTACAATTATTTTACAGCAGTATCACTGGTATTGTGGTAGTCAGACCATCTTGTCAGGCAGCCTTTTACTGATGGCATCATGCCAATTCCCTTTACACCAAAGCTTTTAAATATAAACCACTTTAAAAATGACTACATTGTTGAATATTGATCGTTACCAATTGGGCTTTTCAATTATTTCACAACAGTGTCTATGATATTATGATAGTCAGACCATCTTGGCAGGGAGTCTTTTTTGATTGTCATTATGCCAGCGCCCTATACAGCAAAGCTTTTAAGTATTAACCACTTTAAATGGATTTTAATAATTAAACAATAAAAGAAATAAAAGAGACCTGACAGGTTGTTCATATTGCGACTTCTAGTCAAAAGCTCCTCCTATGAGCCAACTCGTAAATGCGAAACGTTCTGAATAAAAGATTATTCAACGATAAACTAGAAGGCAAGACGTTGATACATATATGAACTTAATATGTTATTCGCGGCCGGGAGATCCGTGCTGAGAAAACCTATAACAGAGGTTTTGAGTACGGCCCGAAGGCATTACTTAATAGGTATTTATTTTGTGTACGAAAAAAAAAAACCTTCTGTAAAGGAATATTAAACGATTTTGGGTCACGCGAGTGCATGCTAAATATTTCAGCGAATATTTGCATTCGATTTTCTTTAAAACTCACTTTACCGGAGCCATAATTTTTGTTTAAAATGGAAAGCTTGAATGCAAGTAAGTGCTTTGTCGAAGCATTTCAGTTCGTGGACTTTCAGTTCGTGAAATTTAAGCTAAGCTTATATACTCAAAATTTCATATCGCTCAAATACACTGTGAAAAATATGCGAATTGCGAATTGCGAATTGCGGATGTATGCGCTTTCAGTTCAAAGTTACCAAATGATCTGTGTGATTGACAGTATCTCTTACCAAGGATAAAAACAGTGGGATCCAAAACATTTTCAAGCCATCCATGTTACTTCATCTATCTTCAGTTATCGTTTCCATGTTGTTCTAAGTGTGGTCATATCGTGTGATACCACTTGAATAAATACCACCTCATGTAAGGGTTAACAGGGGCGGGGGTGGGGGAAGAATGGTGTATCTTCCCTCATCCCTCCCCATTCGCAACAAGAAAAAAAGTTTTCAAACCGGCAATAATTAAACCCTATTTTATTCCAAATCTGCTCAAAAGCCATGTCCATCGGGGAAGCAGATGACATGGTACAGCGGAATATCCCCTCGCCCTACCCCTTCCCCTATTAAAGTTTACATGGAAAATAAGTAATTTGTTCAGCTGTCTCCAAGCTGCTGAGAATAATAAACGGGAATCTTACACAGCTTTTAACAACAAACAATAAAAACAGATGCCTTTTGGCTTAAATTTCGCGTTTTTATGATGCAAATCAATTACAATTTTAAAAAGACAGATTCACAGGCTTGAAGCAAAATACGTTATTGTCCATAGTCCAAGGATCTCGACCGTTTCACAACTGAAATAATAAGGTCATATAGCAAAACATCAATCATGCTTTCCTCACAGTATCCTCATAAAACATCAAACTAACATATTAAATTAACATGTGGAGATATCAAATCACACGCATGTCCGCATTGGTTTAGTACTGACACCATTGGCTGACACCGAATCAGGAAAAGTTTAGCCAAACTCTAGACATATATACATACATAATCTTTATTTACCCACGGTTTCTCTAATCATACATTATGCTCTTTCTGAGAGCCGTGCCTATAAATTACCAAATTATACTTCTAAAGGTATAATTCCAATTTTGCAATCTACTGCCGGGGCCGAAACCTTGATGGAGTCGATGGAGTCATCAAATAATTCATACTGTGAGGATGAACACCTTTTATTTTTCCAATCATTGCGCACGCTGTTGATGACTTCGGGACTGAGTAGGCTAGTTTCCATTCACAATAACTTTAACAACCGTAGGTGAAAAAATATCGTCGATCCAACTGGCCGAAATAAAATATCCTACAACTCCAAAAGCCGGCTTCCTTGTTTTCTAGTCAAAAATTTCCTGTAGCGATGCAGCTAATGTTAAAAGATAGTGGAGCATAAATACAAGATACACCCCCCCCCCCCCCCCCCCCCCCTCCTGCTCCTCCTCCCTCAGAAATAAAGTCGTCCCCTCACTTTCTGACTCCTTTCTCAGTACCGTACTGGGGAATATTCACTCTCGCTTGTTTTTGTACGGAACACCGTAAGATTGCGCTAGTACTATGTGCCCAGTCGCATAACCCTTTGGTTGCATTTGCCGAATGGATATTCAAATCAGTTAACCTTCTAACTGTTAATGATATTTACTTCGTGTACGGCTGTGTCTAAAATGTCGAGCGTCTAAATCCTAGTTTTCGCTAGCGACATAAGCATCACAGCATAAGTCATGATAAGCGGAAGCATAACAGCGTCTATGTCCAGTGAAAACGGGCCCGACATAAGCATAAGCATAAGCGCAAGCAATAAGCATAAAGCCGCGGCTACACGTGCGATTTTCTCCTTGCACAGGTGATGCGATTTTTTGCAAAATTGTCGCGTCGCCTGCGCACGGGGGTGGCCTGGCTCGTCCCCAGTCGTCGTTCTTGGTGAGACGCGGGAGACGCGCGTGGGGGATGAACGCGGAACGAGAGAAGCTCCTCTCGTCAATTGAAAGACGACCGGGGACGTGTCAGGGTGGTGGCTACACGCGTTGCAAATTTTGGTGACAAAATGTTAGAACAAAGACTGCGCGAGGCTGGGTTGGTAATTAAGCATGAGCCTCGCTTCAGTTCTTAAATCTTATTGGCTAGATATCCTTCTGTCGTGTCGCAAGTGGAAGAAAAAAGTTGCAGGGCGGCTACACGAGCGACATGTCCGCGATTTTATCACGAAACATTCAACTCTTGCGACTTTTTTCTGCGATTTTTTCAGCTCTCGCGTTGCACGTTCATAAGTGGCTACACGTGCGATTTTTACCGTGCGCTGGCGATGCGACAATTTTGTAAAAAATTGCATCACCTGTGCAAGCAAAAAATCGCACTTGTAGCCGCGGCTTAAGAATAAATGTTATCGGGCTTATGTCAACTGTTTGATTTTAACGAGGGATAGCAGATAACCTGATATTCCTAAGTTATCGAGGGGTATGAGTTTGGATATTTTTGGGACTCCGTAATTGGCCTCGGTATATTCTCGTGTTTATGTCACTCTTTGGCACAACTTCATAATTCCCAAGAGACTACAATAGGCGACAAAAATAGTTGACACACTCTATAACAAAAACAGTTTTCGTGACATATTTATCACTGTATCTTTCCATTCACTACATTCTGCCGCATTAACCCCCGTCCCCCCATCCAATGTTGTAGGATTGTAGCGACAGACCTGACGAAACGATACACAACATTGTCTGGGGGGTGGGGGTGGGGAATTAGAGGGGTGGGGCTGAAATGCCTCTCGTCCCCAACAAAATGGGGTTCAAAATGACAATGTGTCAACAATATTGTCGCCTATTGTAGCTTCGTAGCATCAAGATCGGGTTATGTCCGAGGCAGTTTGCGACACGTGGTTTATTTTTAGCGATACGTGATATTTTTAGCTTGACTCGATGCAGTGGAACCTCGAATTAAGGAACCTCCTCCCCCACCCAACTTCCAACTAAATAGATATACCTTTTTTATATTCGGAGATGATACCAGTTTACTTTTACGGGATGTTCCGGATTGTTCCGGATTGTTCCGGAATGTTCCGTGTTCCTGGTTTTATCGACGCCCCCTTATCTGTTGCATGGTACCAAATGAATGCAAACTTTGTTATAAATCGCGTGCTTTTCTTTATTTATTTGCGCTTTCATCACTAAAAAGCGTGCAAACATTGTTTACCCCAAAATCTTTGACGCATTTTGTCAGCGATTGGCTCAAGTTACTAATCAATATTCATGAAAATCGTAGCGCTCGCCGCAAATCAAGCAGGTCGTGTTCGTGTGAAGATGGTGTCTCGCAAGTTGAAAGACTTCGGCACTCTAGAGGCAAATTGGAAGACCCCGGGTTGACGTACAGCCAAGATAAAGTTGCTCCAACTTAGCAAATGGTCATTAAAAAAAGATTTTGATAAATTGGACTTGTGTATAGTTTGATCTATCGCTAGAATAAAAATATATACGTCAAATTATTTTTTCCACGGTCAAATTGGCTGTTATAAAATAATTTTCTTCAAAATTTTTTCAGTTAATTTAGAAGGCAAATTTCATTCAATTATTCTTCAATTTAACCATGGAATCAATTGGGAGTATAATTATATTTAAAGACACTTGTAGCCTGTCAGTGCCTCCTTACATGATTCACACGTTCCCTACGTTAACTAATTGACAAGAGAATAAAGACCTTTACAAGTTGCGTTCTTTCTTTTTCACTTTTCATCTTTAAGGTGGCTCCCAACAGTTTCCAGCACTTTTCAAGACTTAGAATTTGATGGGTCATTATAACCACTCTTTATCAGTTGATGCTACAATCATGATGTCAAACGAATGCCCAATGATTGGTGAACACGTTGTTATCATTTTTGTGACACAATATGTTACTACAGCAACAGTATAACGTGCTGAAAACACCCTTAATTTTAGCTTTAAGTGTTAATAACTCAAAAATGACTCGGTGAACCCCATTTTTTATTGTCAAATTTTGATCAGTAGGATAAGATGCAACTTTTGGCAAAGTTTAAAAAATTCTGTAGGTGGGGTTCACAGCCACCTTAAATTTTCGAAAATTTGGAAGTCTTGGAAAGTGCTGAAAACTGTTGGGAGCCACCTTAATCCAATTTTGGATGACGTCACGAACCCCAGCAGCGCCACAACCCATAATATTTACCTTATCTTGAAGAGCGCATCGCGGGCTATCTATTAGATGTAAAATATTTTCGAAATATATGCAACATCTCTAAAACCCTAGGAGGTGGGGGGGGGGGGTGCAACAACCCCCCCTTGTACCACGGTGGGGGTATAAGTTTGCGTGTACGTCCGAGGGTTAACACCATGACACACTAATCACAGAATTTACCGGAACTCTGCCGAATGCGTTACTGAAGTACAGACTACTATAAACAACTCACTCTAGAAAGTTGGTTTACTAATTTAGCCAAATTAACTGAACCGATGCCAGTGGCCTAGCTACACACGACTTTTCAACATAACATGCAAACAATACACCATCAATACTCGTATCGAAACGCACTAATCACTGAATCTAGTCTTAAAAGCGAATAACATCATGGCAAAACTGGCCAATGACAGCTTACAATTCACATGGCTCTGAAAATGACTTCCGCTCAGGTTGTAGAAACGTCAGTCATTGTCAACAACAACAGTTCGTTTCAGAACTACAATTAAGACCTGTTATACAGACCAACGGGAAAAAACCAAAAGCATCCTTCGAGGAGAAAGTTTCGAAGTCAGCTGCATAAACAGTTTAGTTAACCTTTTTTGCCTTTTTTAACTTGGTTGCTCAATTTAAATTATCAGAAAATAATGTTTCGGGTTTTTAAATACCTTTTGTCCTTCAATTTCAAAACTACTGGCACAACAGAGCTATGATCTCAATTTTTGAACGGTTTGTTTGAACAAGCTCGAGACTAAAAAACTGGGCGATATATTTACTCAGTCGCACAGTTTCTTAGAAAGACTAATTTGGCGTCAGATTGTCAATTTTCTTTTTTTTTTAGTCTATAGGAAAAGGTTCTGTTGTTTTGATGCTGACGTATACTTTATCGAACATTCACTAACCTCAATGGAGTGTTTTCACATGACGTCACGGCGGCCATGTTGGTGTCCCAAAACAATAAAACGGCGGCCATATTGGTGTCCCAAGCTAATCCTGTGGGGATTGAACTCTTTTCTGATGCAAACACTTTGTTTTGTTCAAATAAATTAGCATAGCTTCAGCCCACGTGAGTGAAAACACTCTATATGGACAAGAGATAAATGACTGATTATAAAAAGACGCATTTATTATTATCATGGTCTGTATAACCCCATGATTTGATTTAGGCTATTTATGTTTGTTTCTATAACAAATTTCAATTGACAAAAAGAAACGTGTTTGGAGTTAAACTTAGAACCAGACATTGGGTATTATAAATGGGCTCTCCTAAATTTAGTTTTTAAGTAGAGTAAAATACATTTTTCTGTTGGCATTCGATGTAGCACAGAATAAAACATTTTCTTGAGTATGATTTTGGTAAATTGGTCTCGTGAATAACGAGATCTCTAGGAAGAAAATGGAGCCAAGCAATTGTTTGATGAATGTTCTAAATTCTGACTTGCTCCAAACCTATTATTTTTATTATTTTGAAAAATCGGGCTCGTGCACAGTTTACTAATGTCTACAAATAAATGGAGCCAAGCAATTGTCTGTT
Source organism: Cladopsammia gracilis (assembly GCA_022457155.1). Taxonomy (NCBI): domain Eukaryota; kingdom Metazoa; phylum Cnidaria; class Anthozoa; order Scleractinia; family Dendrophylliidae; genus Cladopsammia; species Cladopsammia gracilis. The sequence continues at coordinate 145,684 of JAJGOT010000194.1, forward strand.
AAATGTTCTAAATTATATTACTTGCTCAAAACTTAGCAAAAGTTCATTTTTGGTGCTAAGGCGACGCACTTTCTGTTATTTTTTCTGAGCTACAAAGGAAACTGGCCAACAGTATAAGGTCTTGTTATTAAAAGCAACATGGCAAGTTATGTTTTATTTTTTCGTGGCCGTACCTAGAAACTAGCTCTTTAGCTTAGCGTACCGACGACGCTAAATAAAGGATTGATTGATTGATGAAAAATCTAAAAATGTTCAGTATTGAATGAAATCAGATGCAAAAATTACTTATTAAATGAACAATAAGAAAACTAGTGCTTTAATTTTCGTTATCCAAAATACAAACAATTTTCACTACTTTTTATAGCTTGCCATGTTTCTTCTAACATTCTTTATGTATACGTTGTCTCGTGCAATAATTTTTGAGGAACTACTGTAAGTTTGGTTTTCACCGGCGACAGAAATATTAGTACAAACAAATGAAGAATGAACACGCTTGTTCTTATGCTGTCTTCGTGGGAATTGACACGCCGTAAGCATATACACAAGGAAAAAAAATGGTTATTTTCCTTGTGATTTTGTTTACATCGCATTAATTTCTAATGATAAGAACTAGTATTTTCCTTTTTCTTAGGTCGCTTGTGAAAACCAGCGTTAAATTGTAAGGTTCGTTACAATTTTTTTGCACGAGCTGTTGTATACTTTCTTTCAGTTTGAGGGTTTAAGTTTTAAGTTGTACTCCTTTTTCAATTTTTAAGGGTGCCCCGTTAATTCTTTTTGCCAAAATTTCTACCAGGGGGAAACGCTGTGCAAATTTTACCAAATTTTCCCGCCAAAAGACTTAGTATATATAAGGAAGGAAAATTGTCACACCTTTTTAATAAGCTAAATGATTTTTACTTAATTAATTAAAAAAGAGACAATAAAGAATACAATTGAAAATGAAATAACTTTTATTGTTGCTGACTTCTAATTATTTATTAAATATTACTACATTAAAAAGAAGCTTTGAAAAAATTAAAAAAAAAAAAAACCGGCGCATGCGTATTTTGGGCGCCCGTATTTTTCTAAGTCTTTTGGCTGGAAAATTTCAGAGATTTGAACAGCGTTTACCATGGAAAAACATTGTACATGTAAATAAGCTTTCATAAGAAATTGTTAAATAAAATTATTTAAAATAATCACAGAACAATTATTGAGTGAAAGAATTATACTGAAAAGTTTGTTTTTCAAAAGCAAAACGTTCCAGCTATTTTTTGAGCTATAAATTCAATGTTTGTTTCTGTTCTTGAGCACCTTATCCTTGGCAAGTTTCACGGTATAGTTTGCTTATGACTGCGACAAACGACACAAGCATTTTTCGTGGATTCGGAAAATTTGATTTTTAACTTTTCAAACAATATTAAATCGCTTAGAAATACCTACCATTTTTGAGACTTTGCTTTATAAATGCAACTTATAAAAGTCTGTTATCAATACCTAAAGGCAATTTACACGGTACGAAGTTTGCTTACATAAGCAAACTTCGTACCGTGTAAATTGCCTTTAGGTATTGATACAGTGCAACACAGATATAACAAAGGTGCTTGAACGCAAAATGTAGAACATTTATCTGCAAAAAGGCAATGAAAACTCAATTGCTGATCCAAAATTCCTAACAGTGAAAGCTGATATACATGGATATACCGTCAAACAGACGTACGTGAGACAGAAACAAAATGACTCCCGATGAATTAACATGAAAATATTTATTGCAAACCGACAAAATGCCGTAATAATGGGGACTGGTTTTAAAGTGCTACTACGATCAAATTTTTGATTTTCATTTTTTTACATTTTCGTGTACTATTAGACTTCCTTACTCATCTTGCCAAATTTCAATTCATTACAAACATCAGAAGTCATTTAATTTTAACATTTATTTCCGAGAATTTACGGCCGCCATTAAAAAACCTTGTTCCAAGGCTTGGTTGCGAATGGGAGAAAGTGACGTAAAAGACTCAAACATACCTCACGGGTTGAAATTATAATAACAATCAGCATAGAAAATTGCACGAAGAACGAGTCTAAAGTTTTTGTTGCTTTTCGCGTGATTTTCAACACTTATTGTTATTATAATTTCAACCCGTGAGGTATGTTTGAGTCTTTTACGTCACTTTCTCCCATTCGCAACCAAGCCTTGGAACAAGGTTTTTTAATGGCGGCCGTAAATTCTCGGAAATAAATGTTAAAATTAAATGACTTCTGATGTTCGTAATGAATTGAAATTTGGCAAGATGAGTAAGGAAGTCTAATAGTGCACGAAAATGTAAAAAAATGAAAATCAAAAATTTGATCGTAGTAGCCCTTTAACTGTAAAGTCCTCGACAACGGCCCAGTATTTATACTGAGAAATCTTGTTAGGCACCGTACTAAATATGAATTGACTTCAAACGTCGAAAAAGCTTGTTAATCTATGCAATTTTTAGGTTTTTACATGCGATACATGTATCAGCCATCAAAAACTGCAGAATTGTTGGCAAAAACGCTAACGAGCCATGCATTGTTTGTAAGAGTTTGGCGTTTTTAAAAAGCATAGCACGAAGAGTATCAAGCACATCGCGCTAAAATTACCAGGGAAAGCTAATTGTGTTATACCCTTTCAACGGGCGAATCTTTGCTGACGTCATTGTTTATATTTTGCTTCATTAGCATACGAATTTACGTAGAGAATGCACCATGCTAAATACAAATTGACTTCAAAAATTGAAAAAGCTTGTTAAACTTAGTAATCTTTGCAATTTTTAGCTTTTTTCATGCAATATTTAAGGAAATATCTGCTGTCAAAAACTGTAAAATTGTTGGGTGGCAAAAGCGCTAATGGGCCATACAATAAAATTTTGAGTTTTTAAAACAGCGTTGCACGAAGTGTATCTAGCATATCGGGCTCAAATTTCCAGAGAAAGCTAATTGTGCTATGCCCTTTCAATATCCAGTGTTTTTGTACTACGAATACTACAGGTACTACAGGTACTACCGGTACTACCAGTACTACAGGTACTGGTAGGTACTACAGGTACTACGAGTACTACAGGTACTACAGGTACTACAGGTACTACAGGTACTACAGGTACTACGAGTACTACAGGTACTACGAGTACTACAGGTACTACAGGTACTACGAGTATTACAGGTACTACGAGTACTACAGGTACTACGAGTACTACAGGTACTACAGGTACTACGAGTACTACAGGTACTACGAGTACTACAGGTACTACGAGTACTACAGGTACTACAGGTACTACGAGTACTACAGGTACTACGAGTACTACAGGTACTACGAGTACTACAGGTACTACGAGTACTACAGGTACTACAAGTACTACAGGTACTACAGGTACTACAGGTACTACAGGTACTACGAGTACTTAAGGTACTACAGGTACTACAGGTACTACGAGTACTACAAGTACTACAGGTACTACAGGTACTACGAGTACTACAGGTACTACAGGTACTACAGGTACTACAGGTACTACAGGTACTACGAGTACTACAGGTACTACGAGTACTACAGGTACTACAGGTACTACAGGTACTACAGGTAGTACAGGTACTACGAGTACTACAAGTACTACAGGTACTACAGGTACTACGAGTACGTTAAATATACTACAATATGGTGATGATAGTGTGTTAGAGGCGCTATATTCGTGACGGTTATCATGGACTTATTACCCAAGGGTTATGCATTTTTATTTGTTTAGTTTATTCCAGGCAATATTCAAGCATGACGCCTTTTTTTTGACGTTTTGTACAGCCACAGGTATGCTTGAGAGCAGTAAATGGCCCAATATTTCCACTTGGAAAATGACTCTCATCTACTACTACAGTCTTGATGAAAACCATGAAACAACTCAGTTTGCCAATTCGCCTCGAATTTAACGTCCTTGCTGACGACATACTGGGAGCCGACATTGTACGACGGTCAATCAAATGTTATAACATTGATAATTTGTAATTCTAATTTATACAGTAATGCGTAAAGTTGAAATTGCGTAACTGCTCTCTGGATATTTAGATATTTTTTTCTGTTAACCGGAGAAATGTATGAATGAAACAATGGAGTTATTCGATTTCGAGGTTTCATTTTCTTTGTGCTATCATTTACCACTTGGTACTGGAGGTTGTTCGTTAAACCGCGACGCGGCGAAGTCTGTTATATCTGTGTTGCAAAAAAAAAAATCAAAAAAAGCTGCGCTTAAAGTAAACTAGTTTTCTCTACCTCTTTCCTTGTTTACGTTAGTCATCTTTCTTTCTTCCTTGCTTGATCGATTATGAAATCCCTTATATCCTGCATAGAATAAATAAAACAAAAATATATCAATAAATGCCATCATGTTTTGGGTATAAAAGAAAGGTAGACACAAATTATTATTTTCTTTTTTATCAACTATATTAGTCACTAAGGTAAATTGGCCACCGCAAAAGATTCAAAAGCTGACGTTTCGAGCGCTAGCCCTTCCAAAGGGATATGATGACGCTTCAAGAATGGAATGGAATGCAAATGACGGCTAAAGGTCACCTTTTGAATCTCCGTCCGGTGGCTAATTTACCTTAGTGTATACTGAAACAGTGGATAGCATTGTTGGCGCGCGCTCTGCATGAGTGGCTACTGAAACTCGGAATAGCAAGTGCTATTCACCTCCCTGCAATTTGCGCGCGAAAATTGTAATCGTTGACAGGAATAAATGAGTTAAAAAGCATCATTTTCTTTATATTATCTCACTGTTTCAGTATATACTAAAACAACTATTCACCTCAGTGTAGGTGGGTAGTGGTGGATATTTACCTCGCCGCTTCGCGGCTCGGTAAATATCCACCACTACCCATCTCCACTTCGGTGAATAGTTGTTAAATAATTACTGATCCTCATCAAATCCTATTGTTCTCTCTCTGCATTATATCAACGATTGCAGCGTGATTAGGAGTTTTGATTCCAAGTGTCTGAGGAAAACGGGGGCGGTCCTTTTTGTTAGCAAGGGAAATTATCAGGGGTAATACTAAACGTGCTAAAACAGACTAACTGCAATATTTTAAATATTGCAGTGTGCACGCCGCAATATTAAAAATATTGCAGCGTGCACACTGCAATATTGCAGTTAGCCCGTTTTTACCAGGTTTAAGTATCCCGCCCTGATGATTTCGTTATTAAAAGACCGTTTGGGTCTTACCCTTATTATTTTTGCCGCTATAACATTTGTTTAAATTGGAATCCCACTATGTAATGTACAACTGAAGATATAACTTTCTAAAATAAACAGTACACAAGAAAACTATTCCAGGAGATATGTGAACACAAAGATATTGAATTTATTATAAATCGTAACTTGTTTACACCTCATACAAGGACTGATTACAAACTTCACTTGTTTCTGGCTCAATGGATTTTTCCTTTAACCCTTTTTCTTCTTTTTGCTCACTACACTTATGTTCATCATCTTCCTTAATACATTTTTCTTCATTTACCTCGACATTAATTCCAACATGTTTTTAAGTCGTTCTCTGCAAGATTTCACTTGCTTTCCTCTTAAGTGTCGATGACGTACATTTATACGCCCTTTTCCCCCCTTGGTACACGTTCACCGCCATCATACAATCGCTTAGCACAACTACGCCGAAGGGAATGATTAGTATAGTGTCCATCGAACCCCCCTTTTTTCATAATTTTCTTTACCACATTCCCCAAAGTTTCTCTCCCCGTTCCTTTTTTGTAATACCAGATGTCCCCTTTTGGCTTATGCAAAGCTCGCAAATAAAGCACGTTATCGCTGACTTCCATTGGGACATGAGACATATATTTCTTATACAGTTCAACCGGGCAACGATCTACATTAGTCAAATTCTTATATGCCCGAACAACTTTCCTTTTGATACGCAAATGGCCCAATCCCCCATTATTAGTCTTACTTATATCCTCGGTGTACTGCAAAAATTCACTCCCCGATGCTAACTCTGCGTGATAAAAATCGCTGATTCGTCTTCCGATGAATCCTCCATGCTTCCAACAAGTGAGCTAGGTACTGAATAAAATGACTGAGTACTCTGGGTTATAAAGTATGCAAATTTTTGTGAACATTCTCGTCAACAACAAATAAATTCAATACTAATGTTCACACATGATCGTAGTTACATAATCCTCACAACAACTGAGGAATTGAGGGTTATGTAATCGCCACCGCACTGTATAGTGTACGTAGTCACAAGAAGTAACAGCCAAAGGGGCGGCTAAAATCGAGGATATAATGTATAGGGAGAACAATATGATTTTGTGAGGATAAATTGTCATTAGCCAAATAATCTTCACAACAACTGAGGATTTGGGGGTTACGTAATGGCCACCACACTGTATACGTAGCAACAATAAGTGCTAATTTCATTGTTATAACTTTATTCAAAATGAAAACAACAGCCAAAGGGGTGGCTAAAATCGAAGATACAATGCAGAGAGAAAACAATGGGTTTTGATGAGAAACAGTAATTATAATAGATAATTACTTCGGCTCACAGCATTATTAGGTATATTGCAGGCAGCTGAGGGCGCAGCCCTCAGCTGCCTGCAATATACCTAATAATGCTGCGAGCCGAAGTAATTATCTATTAATTATCAACTCAGTTATCATTCTTTTTTTAATCCCCCACTTCAGAAGTTACGGAAGAAATCTATGAAAGCTATCAATCAACTCACCTCTTTAAGCATCATCATTTCGAAGTTGATGGAAGCACTGCTATTATTTCGAATTTCTGTGTTTAACCTGACAAAAGAAAACTATCACGTTAGTATACGTATTCGCTGGGTATTGTGTTTATCTAGTCTCTCATTTCTTCTAGGGGATAGTCGAGAGCTGAGAGGGCGAAACACCTGAGTGAATCGTGCCTACAAGTTGGAGGCGATACTATAGGCGGAGAGTTGTCGTGTTATTTTTCTCCGCGAGGAAAGTCTCGCAAATGAAACACGCGGGAGAGTTACGTCTCCTCGCGACAGGCGATTATTTTTGTGCTCTCGCGCGCGTGTTTTGCTCGCTCGATTATCCCTGAGAGTCATTTGAAACTAGTCGTTGTCTTGTTCAGACACGCTGTAAATCACGTCAATCTGTGTGTATCTCAAACCATATACAATGGTTATTTACTATACACCCGATTATTACGAGGCAATAGTTAAATGACATGAAATTTTAACTAAGTAGCATCTAACTAACGTCCAGTCTAAATTGACCGAAATAAAATTACTATATCGCGCCAGTCTGTGTGTATTTCAAACCATATACAACGGTTATTATCTGTTATATCAGTAATGCACAGTTGACTGATCACCCGAGAGGGGACTCCCATATAAAAATGACGGGGGTGCTCGTCGTACCTTTTAGGGGTCAAAATTTGAAGATTGGTACCGCTTAGAGCGCTGAAATCTAAAATGATCAACGTCAGAACTGTCGCGATACCTTTTAGGGTATTGAGCCGAAAAAATATGACAGAATACGACATGTGTTGTTTTAGAATTGGTACCTCTTGGGGGTAGAAATTTATTTGAGCCACACCCATCAAACAAGATTCTGGTACCTTTTAGGGTAAGGGTGATTTTTAAAAATTTCCGACGAGCACCCCCCGGGGTTATGTGGGAGCCCCCCCCCTACCACCTCCCCCCCCCCCCCCGGGACTGATTGAGAAGCGTTTGTTTTATGGTGACTGAAATTTGAGTTGCAGACTAACAAAGTAGAGTCTTATTAAATAGCGTCGAGTGTAAACTGAATCATCCCGGCCACCGTTTAAGCCATTGCTTGAAAACAATCCTCAATAAATGCTGCGAGAAAACTTTATAACAGTATAATACTTTTCTTACCTAAAGTACGTAGTTGTCTAACAAGCTTCAAAGTTATCGTCATGCATCCACGTGTTGACAAAATAAATCTTCGCTTCAGAAACTATGACGTTGTGGTCTGTATGCTGGGGCATGCTGTTCCTTGTCTCGAACAACATTAAAATTATTAAAGTTTCGTTTGCAATCTAGAATCGAATTATCCGTCAAGATGATATAACACCTTCAGCTTCCTTCGCTTCCCTCGTGGCGAAGGTGCGAAGAAAAAAAAATGAATAATGGTTGTTAATCAATCTGCATTTGCAATTCAAATAAGAATATATTTTTAAAAAATTTTCCACAGTTATACGCGGAAGCAGTTATCCAGAAAAACATATTTCTATCTACAAAATATTTAGGATAAAACGTGCACAGTTTTAACAGGATGCTCTCTGCATTTATTACTTGACGCAAATTCTTTTGCTTCCGGCCCCGGGGGGTGGGGGTACCCCCTATAATGGGCTATACGGGGATGCTCCGCCCGAAAGGGGTACCTTTTTGAGGCTGGAGGTATATGAAAGGGTCGGGATTTTACGAGACGAAGTATATGAAAGGGTAGGGATTTCACGAAGAATAGGAAAGGGTAGCGAAAACACGCCGTTGAAACATAAAAAAGGTAGTGAAAACTGCCATTTAAGTATTATAAAAAGAGCCTTTCAAAATATATCAAACAGACGCACTTAAAGGGGTACCATTTCCAATGAAAGGTATGTGAAAGGGGTACCATTTTCAATGAAAGGTATGTGAAAGGGGTACCTTTTCTGTCAAAAACGGTATATGAAAGGGTAAGGGTTTGGACCTCGGGGCGGAGCATCCCCGTACAAAACTTTGTTGAGTACCCACCCTCGGGGCTTCCGCTTCAGTTTATATATGCCTTTTTTTTTCAGCGGAGGAGCGGTACTACCACAGGCATCCCAAGCTTATCGCTTTTTTCCACCCAGCTTTCAAACTTAATTCTTGTTTAACAAGCGGTTGTTCAAGTGAGAGCTATTAAACAGTACTTCTTGTGATGCTATAATGTTACCTCTTCTTTTTTAAAATAAATACTGCTTGTAAGTTAGGATTAGTTAGGGCCAAGGTCTAAATCCATTTGCGGAATGTAGTGTTAATTCAGTATCCCCCGGGGGGGGGGGGAATTAACAAAGTTTTTTACGGGGGATGCTCCACCCCGAGGTCCAAACCCTTACCCTTTCATATACCGTTTTTGACAGAAAAGGTACCCCTTTCATATACCTTTCATTGAAAATGGTACCCCTTTCATACAGCTTTTACGTGCGTCTGTTTGATATATTTTGAAAGGCGCTTTTTATAATACTCAGATGGCGGTTTTCCCTACTTTTTTTGTTCTTCAACGCGTGTTTATGCTGCCTTTTCCTGATTCTTCGTGAAATCCCTACCCTTACTTCAACTCGTGAAATCCCTACCCTTTCATATACCTCCAGCCTCAAAAAGGTACCCCTTTCGGGCGGAGCATCCCCGTATAGCCCATTATAGGGAGTACCCCCCCCCCCCCCACACACACACACACACACACACACACACCCCGGGTTCAGTGTTCTTTCTATGATGTTTTTGTCTGTTATTCCTCATTCATTGTGTCGCATTTGTCACAGTCTAGTCTGTGAAACATAATCGCAATTCTTAAGTGAAACTACTCAGGCAAGGGTCAAATATTCGAAGCAGAGCAAGCTAGCAGCCGCCAGAGGATAAAACAAGTTTGACCACGCAACAAATGAAAGACCCTTTGTTCTTCAGTCTGATAACAAACCAGCAATTCAGTGTGACATCCCACTGTGAGCAGAGCCTTTGGAGGAAGTTTCACGGTCATCTTCGGCTAAATATACGTTGAAAACTGGACAAGTAATTGTTCATAATTATGAAGTCCTTGGTAGTTGCAGTCAGTGTCGTGATGCTATTCTGCATGATGGGCGCGAGCCAGATTCTCACTCCCTGTCCAAAACAATGCGTCTGTGAGGAACAATTTTTCCCTGAATCTAAAGGCGTCGGAGCGAAGGTTAACTGCTCAGGAAGACGACTGAAGAAATTTCCGTGGCCTTTGCCTCAGCTAACTACAACATTGTAAGTGAAGCTTTTAAGTCCTTCTTTAACGCTATCACTGCCAAAATACCAAATGTCATTCTGTATAATAATGAAAAAACAAACATTAGCACAAGAAAGTGATACTGAAGAGCTTGAGTTTGAATGCACGCTAAACAGTTAGATCCGGAAAGGTAGATGAGCCGCATCAGACATCTATCTCAAGGTTTGGGTCTCGGAGAGAAGAGAAGGGCGGTTAATTCTGACTGTATAACTATTTCACAACTATTTGCGCGTCTTTAGGGGGATTATGTTCTGTCAATTTGTAAGACTGAGTATCGATTGAGTAAGTGTTTTGGTTAATTAATTGCTTTCTGTCGAAAATCTATCCAGATGTATTAGCACAACTTGACAAGGACTCGTTCAGTTTAGATTGCGAAAAGATTATTTTAATACTAAAAGGATTTGGCGCTTAGTGTTTTTAGGAAACTGATGGCTAATTTTGAATACTCGTGATGCATGTTTATGGCGATGGCATGCCAGAATTGTATAAAGTGTTAAAAATATGCACAGGGTAAAATGCAGGGGAGGGCAATAATTTGGCATGCTGACAGTTTTCAAAAGCTATAGATGACAACACATATCAACACAAAAATGTTAAATGCCTAACAATGTTTTTTTTTTAAAGCTGTTTCGGATCATACCAATGAGCTGAGTGATTTGAAACCACAGTGCCCGGGGGGGGGGGGGGGGGGGAACTGCCATATAAAAGTGACGAGATTGCGTACCCTAAATATAATCGAATGAAGGCCGAAGGAGGGTCCAGGGGGGCGGGGGGTTAGTCTAAATAAATCGACTAAGTGGCAATTTTACGTCTGGGTACTAAGTTGATTTGCTCGGATATGTTCGGAGTTAATAAAGCGCAATGGTTATGAAACCTAAAAAATTTCTTTGCTCGATGCATGATGTTGTTAGCGTTTTGCGGCCTTCGCCGTGCACAACGGTGAACCACAATGGATTTTGATATTTGTTAGAGCAACTAACAAATTAACCTGCGAAAAGGCATCATTCTTGTTCAGAAAAAAAAATTGATGCCGAATCGCAAGTTACTAACCAATAGCAATGTCAAGACTGTCTGTCAAGTTATTCAGTCATAGCGTGTGGTCAAAAAACAAAAGATGTGCATATGCAATTGTTGCAGTTCCAATAAGGGGGGGGGGGGGGGTATTTTATAAAGTTTTGTACGGGGAAGTTCCGCCCCGAGGTCCAAACCCTTACCCTTTTATATACCGTTTTTGACAGAAAAGGTAGCCTTTTCATATACCTAGTTGACTTACATCCCTGACTTCCATCCCTGATACATGTTGTAATGACAAACGAAAATCAAAAGAATCGGTCTTGGCTAACATTTAAGGCCTATTTACACGCTGCGATTTGTCGTGCCGATTTGTCGGCCCCGAGAAATCGTGAAGCAAATCGGCGCGTGTAAATGGCGACCTGATGCGCGCGCGATTTCAGTCCGACATGTCGGCCGATTCGGAAAAAATCTGTGATCGCTTCACAGATTTTCGCGTGTCGGGCCCGATTTTAAGAACGAAAATGCAATCTGGACAAGAAATCACGCAAAACAAATTATATCTGCAGTATTTAAACTAACAACAACCTAAATAACCTATTGGATATCATTTGTTTTTCAAGAAGTTCTTAGCAGAAAAGTTTTGAAATAAAAAAAAGTTCATGTACAATGCTTGCACTGTACAAAGAGCGCGCGCACGATTTGTCGTGGCCGACAAATCGGCCCGACAAATCGCAGCGTATAAATAGGCCTTTAAGGTGGTACGTCAGGTCGAAGATCCAGCGAGCGTTTTCCAAAATTATCCCTTGATGACAAGTAAATCGGTATTATGTAAAACAGGGAGTGACGTCATAACGTTGTTTTGGCAACTCCGATTTCCATAAAACTTACCTGACCCTCATCTGAAACTTTAATCTTTCTCTAGTACAACTGTGGCTGAATCGATTTTCCGTTGGATCGTTTGTGGTGGTACACAACTTTCTCAAAGTTAAAAGGTATCGTAACTCAAAAACCCAGTCGAGCCACCTTAAAGGAGCTGTGTCATGGTGGTTTTGAGGTTTTCGGGTCAAAACCGTCCCAAATTAAAACTAAGTACCCTTGTCGTACACGAAATGCTTAAAGAACACTAACAGGAAGATATCAAGTGAATTTTAGTAGAGAAAATAAACCATAATCAGAGTTTTAGCGAACTTTCTAAGACACAAGCGATAAACTTGAAAACATTGGCCCAATTTTTTCAAGATGCAATCCATTTCCATCCTGGCCATCTGCAGCCCAAGTCACTTATTTTTACTCTTAGAGCAGTAGTAGAATAGTTTTAAACAAAACTGGATCCTTAATGGCAGTTTTCCCTTCCCTTTTGTATACTTCAACTCGTAAAATCCCTACCCTTTTATACACCTCCAGCCTAAAAAAGGTACCCCCTTTGGGCGGAGCATCACCGAGTAGCCCATTTCTAGGGAGTACCCCTGCCCCCGGGTCTGCAAGATTTCATAACCATGTTGCTATGTTGCCTCTGTATCTACGCTAGGCTTCTCCAGAATAACAGGATATCAAAGCTGGAAGCATGGCATTTTGACAGGATGCTCTATTTGAAGGAGTTGTAAGTATTTTTTTTCTAATAACCACCGAATACGACCACCTCTCATCGCTTCCTTTCGCTGGGGTCGAAAAGAGCGATGCAGTCCCGCTTTCAAAATCGTGGGAGGGCGTAGAAACCGGCCCTGCAGGCGTGAGTTGCTCAAAACTCCCGATGGCTTTTCGGGCCCGAAAGCTATTTTTTAAATGTAGTTTCTTACGAAAGGCGTTGAAGTTTTAAGCCCACAGATCTACTTAAGTTGTGTGGTAAATATAAGATTTTATTGCTTAGCTTTCAAAATCAACAAAAACCGAATCTTTATTGGTAAACATTCTCACATAACACAGCTTTTCGGGTCCGAAAAGTGCCTGGAAACATTTCAATATTTTCAATACTTCTCGCGCTTTACACGCGCGGATAATAGCGCCATGCCAATCACGCGGGCTAAGATTAGCTTACCCCTTTCAAGTCCAAAATGGCGTCGATAGGTGGGGGTGGTCGTCGTAAAAAAGTAGAAACTCGGATCGAAAGAGAATATTCGATATCCCAAAAATGAGCCAAAAAATGGTTTAAATACCATAAACACATTTATCTCGAATATAAACTATTAAAAACATGGCATCAAGAAAAGTATTTCCAGTTACAGTATTTATAAAAGCGTGAGCAATTCCCACTATTAGCGAGGTTTTTAGTTGAGTGTCGTAAAACCAAACCAAAGTGACCTTATTTTAGTGACCCTTTAGTGAAATTGTATTTACATTCTTATTATTTTAGTTAATTTATCAATTTCATTTTGTATTTTTCATTAAATTAGGTAATTTATAGGCACGGCTCTCAGGAAGAGCATATGTATGAATGAGAATGATTACCGTGATTAAAACCTTAAAACCTTGGAGTCGACATCGACCAAACTTTAAACTGGGAATGCCGTATTGAAAATGTCTGTAAAAAGATTGCTTCCGTCATTGGTGCATTTAAACGAATACGGCATCTTATCCCATTTAATATTTTAATCAAAGTTTCTGAATAGCCTTGTTCAGCCTCACTTTGATTATTGCAGTCAGTGTGGTGTGGGGAAACTGTAACAAGGGCCTTTCTGAAAAGCTTCAAAGGCTTCAAAATCGCGCAGCCCGCATTTTAATGTCTGCTAGCTAGCGCGGGAAAACGCGTGCGAGCAGGTTACGATTGGTTGTGGTTTTTCTGAATGGTTGAGAAAGTGGCGCGAGATTTTTTAGCCAATCACAAAGCGTAGCATTGCAAAACCAAAGCAATAGCGAAATTACTTTAGACACTCAATTGAAAACCACATTATTAATTAATCAATTAATTACTTCTAAAACATTTTCTTTGACTTTCAGGCGCTTGGAAGGAAACCGTATAAAGAAAATTAGAGAAACATCTCTGGGTTATCTTCCATCTCTTCAAACATTGTAAGTTGAAACAGAGAACCACAAATCTGAACCATACATCGTCTTCTTCACTAGCCTTGACATAGCTCGAATTTGAACTTTTTTTCCGTTTTTTTTTTTTTACCACTTACAGCATTGCTCTCCGAAGTTCGAGACTGAAAATGTGTCAAATTTTGTAAAGTAACGCATTGAAAAACTCGAGTAGCATCCCAAAAAAAAAATGCAGATCTGACAGTAGTTTTCATTTGAATGGTGATTCTTTTAAGCCAGCATCACAGGAAGTGTTCGTGGTAGTCTCCTTGTAGAGCATAATAAACAGTACCACAAAAATATTACTGCAACACATGCAGTCTTTAATGATCATACTTAATATTCATCCACAGGCTCAAAGTTAGAACCACCTTGTATATCATGATAAACAGTACGACAGAAAAGTTCTGCGTCAAAAAATTCAATAGCCAAACTAATGTAATTTCATCCACAGAATCAAACTTTTAACCCTCGGACGTACCCTTAAGGTTTTTCTCCAATTTTTTGAAGAGCACTTATCGTTAGCACACGTAGTCTTTAGTAGCTGCTCGTTTATCCTTAATACACATTTTGGTAAAGTTTGGAGATATGACGTCATAAGTAGCGTAAGGTCAAGCCATTTTTAACCCGTGAATACGCAAATTCGTAATGAACGGGTTATCAGTAACGGTGGCTTAAATTCACTCACTCATTCACTCCTTCCATCAGCTGCAAACTTAGTGACGTAATGCTTTGTTACGAATGCGTTTCGTAACAAGAACAACGGGAATCCAGCGATAACAATAACTAATTTGTTGTAAACGAATATAAACAACAATAAGCTTAAAACTGTGAAATGATATATATGAAATAAATCATATAATAAGCTTAAAAATGTTTCTCATTTGGAGTCTTTAATGGAACATTAAAATCGATCTAAAAGGATTTTCTAATCGAGACACGCGTTTTGATGCGTATCTACCATGTCTTTATTGGGCATGTGTTCCTCCGAGGGTTAAACTCAATAATTAACAGCTAGATCTCTCATCCACATATGAGTCATAATAGTAATAATCAGTATTTAATATTTATAATGCGTAGATTCGATACGTACATACTCACCTGCGCCTAACAGTATTACGGGCCAATAACATCCTCACTTAAAGGGACGGCTGTACCGGAAAATACGGCAAATATCACATGTTACTAACAAAAATGATTAAAACGTACAATGCGAACTCTAAATGAAAACGTTATAATTATATTAATTTCATCGAATGCGCTGTCACAACTCAAATAATTCTCTTTTTTATTCTCGACTTTAAGGTATTTACAGAGCAATCGCATTGGAGAACTGCCTTTTGGAGCATTCAAGAACTGTTCAAATCTCAAAACTTTGTAAGTGGAGTAAAATCACAACAGTGTGAACAGATGAAACGCTTATGTATGTGGTCACCTCCTATCGAACAAGAAAGCATCTACAATGGTGGACAAAAGACCTTGGGACACTTAAGAAAATTAATACCACGCAAAGTCTTTTGAAGAGAAAAACCATCGTTTCATTTCCTGGTCACCCCATCTCCCTTAAAACAAAGTTGAGACAATAGGGCCATTAAAACGAGAGACAAGCTCTAAACCCGCGGCTAGTGTAAGACGCGAACGGTGATTTTGTACCATCTATCATAAACCGCGGCTTATTTCTCTCGTATATTGGTTATATGCATAAAAATAAACATTGTATCTTTTTCGGGGGGGGGGGGGGGGGGGGGTAAGGAGTGGGAGGTGACGACAAAGAGAATTTGTTGGTAAAATGGTTAAGTGTCCCAAAACGTCTGACCATGATTGTATGTAACTTTGAGCTGAAGTCAAAGGGGCAGCGACAAGGCGATTTTGTGTCTTTTCAAAAACAAAAAATGTTCACTGAGATGTATTAACAGAGATTGAAATGTAATGGTCCCGACTTACGTTTAAACTTGCGTTGCGTGGCAAAACGGATTTAGAATTAGATGCCAGTTGTTCATAAGATACAAAAGAGCCATTTCAATGCAACGCAGCGTGCGCGCTTATATCAAAGCTAATAATATACATGAAAAAATTACGCGATTCTGATTGGCTAAGAGCAGTGCAGTTCGTTCAAGTGTAACACCAGTGCAAAATGTGTAACACCGGTGCAAAAAGTGTAACACCAGTGCAAATTACAAATCGGAAATTTTTTTTTTCTTTTTTTTGCCAAAAAAAAGAAGAAAAAAAAATTTCCCAAAAAAAATATTTGCAAAAAAAAAAAAATTCCAAACAAAAATGGATGCAAATTTTTTCATGTATAATTATTAATAAGTAATCATACGGTTTTCTCGTTTAATTTGGGATTAATTTGCACTTGTGAGTTTTTCTCGTGCAAATTAATCCCAAATTGAACTCGAAACCGTATGATTACCTATACTAACAACACTGGGAGCAACTTGCATTCATTTGCATTTACTTGCGTGTGGGTGGTCAAACGCAACCTCATTCCCCGGAAGGGCCTTCTTAACTTTGAAAATGATGAGTTGGGTGTAAAAACCCCCAGAAAAGGCTGCCAAGGTTTTGCAAGAATCGTGGAGTATTTTTATACGCGATGAAATGGCGTTCTCGGAGGTAATTTATAGCGCGAGTTATTCAATCCGGTGTATGTCTGTTTGTCTGAATCCGTTGTTTTCATATTTTTAAACTATAGACTTGTTTATTGTATTTAATATTAACTAATTATTTTAGATGTAAATAGTTCGTAATGTAATATAGTGCACGACCCCACAAGCTTTCTAGCTTTAATACTTATTGCGCTGAAATAAAGGTTACTTACTTACTTACTTGTTCAAACGAAACAAAGACATTTTATTACGTTTTACGCGGTAAAAGACTCTTGTCCAGGGATTTTTCCGCCCGCTATTTTGAAAGCGGAGAGGGCCCTGGGAACGAGGTTGGGCCAAACAGTAAAAAAACTTGCGCCAACTTGAAAACAACTTTGCGTTCGGTCAAAGTGAACGCAAGCATCGTAATTACACGCAAGCCCTGGCAAAACTAAGTCGCAAGTCAGTGTCACATGTTTTCAACTTGCGATAACTTTCTACTCGCTCCATTTGGCCAGGGCCTAAGTGTACCCTGGGTACCCGAGGCTTTTTTTCTCTCACGCGCTCTCAATGTGTCACATTGGAAATCATTACTCAGCCTCCGGCCGACTGTTCTAAGAAGACGCTCGAGAAACCTTTAGGTCGTGTTCTATTGGGATCAACCATTTTCGGTTGGTTGGGTTGGTTTGATTTTTTTCGTGTTCTATTGGGAAAAAACCGTTTTCGGTTGGTTTGGTTGATCAACCATTTCAACCAGCTCTGAACCTGATTAAAATGGTTGAAACCGAAAGTGGTTGAAAAGTGTTGTATTGGGACACCTCAACCAAAACCGGTTTTGGTTGAAACGGTTGATCCCAATAGAACACGACCTTAGTATTCGACGGCCACAGGTTTCTCAGTTTTATAACTTTATTGTGTTACGTTACCCTCATTGCAAATATACTTGGTTATTATAGATGATAAAACTTTAACATGCAAGGCTGAAACGACAGCTGAATTTGTTCAGTTTCTTTTAATATTGACCAATATTAAAAGAAACCGAATAAATTCAGCTGTCTGATCAGCATTGCATGTTAAAGTTTTTTTTTATTTAGTTCATTGCTGATCCTGATCTGCACAAAGATCCAGCTACATTTTGCTACTGTTTGTCCAAGTGGTCCTTGCATTGTTACAGGCGTCATTGGAATTATAGATAATGTTGGTTATTACCTTTGGTACCCAGTGCGTCTTAAGCGTAAAGAGTTCAATGTTTTTCTGATCACATTCTAACAGGAACCTTGCGAGAAACCAGCTGACGAAACTCAGTTATGCTGCATTTGATGGATTGGACCAGTTAGAAACCTTGTAAGTGAGCATTTGGTGGGGCAGTTACACAATTAGACTAATTTTAAAACTATTCAGGTGATGTTTTATTTAATGTTCAGTTCTATAACCTGCCTTTAGGCGCCATATATTTCGGAGCGAAAGTAGGCAGATGCTTCGAAAAAGGAGGCGCCGAAAAACGGGGCGCAGGTTATTAAGTTCTACGTCTGCTAAACTTGAGCCACTACTTAGATTTGTTCAAATTTATATTTTTTTCTTCACTTGTTTCATTTATATTGTTATATTGTATGTCGAATAGTCTTTTAAATAGACTACAAGTATTCCCTTCTTTTTCCTCAGGGATAGTAGAGCGAGCGAAAGGCGAGCGCGCGTGAAAATCACCCCACGCGAGAAAGGCGAGACGCGCGGCTTTCTCGCGGTCGGTGATTTTCACGCGCGCTCGCTTTTCGCTCGCTCTACTATCCCTGAGGAAAAAGGAGGGACTACGAGTAGTCTATCTTTTAGATATTGTATATTTGTCCAGTGTTCTGTTCTCTGCTACGCTTAGTAAATAGCTAACTGCTCAGCCTCTCATCAGTTGAGTTTTTGAATGTTTATCTTCAATTTGTTGTGTCACTATCTTCAACTGAATAACTCTCCTCCGTTTTACACCCCAGCGCAGCAGGGTTAGCTCAGTTGGTAGAGCGCCAATCTGCTGAGCGGGTGGTTGCGGGTTCGATGCCTGACCGGACCAACACTTAGGGTCGTAAAATAACTAAGGACGAAGGCACTAGGCATTGCTATGATATCGGCAAACGGTTAGATCTTCACATGGCTCGGATGATCAAGTACAAATGGTGATGCCATCTCCAGTAGTGGACGTAAAAACAGTGTCATCAATGAGCACTTCCGCGCTAAATACATTGACACTGAAAGTGACTTTTATAATGGGATGACATTTAAATAAAGTGATTTGTTCTATTTTTGGTGTGCTCTTTTTAAGGGACCTCAGCGCGAACTCAATCGACTCAATAGAAGATGGGACGTTTCTAGGTCTTTATCGTCTGAAAACCTTGTGAGTATTGACCGTTAATAGGTAAATATAACGTTTTTTATTTAAATCAGTCTTGTTCCATTCCCCGCTAACCCTCCCCACAAAGGAACTTGACGCACCCTTGTAGTGTAGAGTAGGGGGAGCTCAAAACTGGGACAAGATTATATTTACAATTCTCAAACTCATTGATAATTTATCGCGTTTGAACAAAAAAAATCATAAGCATGACGCTGGTTTGGAAACCCGATCATTAATAGCATATATTTTGGTGATTTTATTCCTTTATTTTCTTTATATTTAATGATCAGTTTGAGAAGCTTTACCAAAGACTCGAAAAGGTATTTCATCAGGTATCCAAACACCTCGAAGTTGGTTAAAAATATTCGACTGCGCCTCGTTTTTTCAACCCACTTCTCGGTGTTTGGATATCCTGATGAAACACTCTTCCTCGTGTTTCATATATTACTCCCCCCCTTGTTTTCAATCCACTTCTCGGTGTTTGGAAATTCTGATGAAACACCGATGAAACACTCTTCCTCGTGTTTGATATATTACTCCCCTCCTCCCCTTGTTTTCAATCCACTTCTCGGTGTTTGGATATCCTGATGAAACACTCCTCCTCGTGTTTGATATATTAGTCCCCTCCCCTCCCCCTTGTTTTTCAACCCTCTTCTCGGTGTTTGGAAATCCTGATGAAACACTCCTCCTCGTGTTTGATATATTACTCCCCTCCCCACCCCCCCTCGTTTTTTCAACCCACTTCTTGGTGTTTGGATATCCTGATGAAACACTCTTCCTCGTGTTTGATATATTACATGCACGATAGATTACCCATGGTGATAAATATATCAATGAACCAGTTAAGCGTGTAATCCTGTCGACTTTGTTACCTTCTAGATTCCTGAACGTTAATCAGATTTCAAAGATTGGTGCTTACTTGTTTGCTGACGTCTACTCTCTTACGTCACTGTAAGTACTGTGTCACTCTGGTCCTATTTTACTTGCCTGACTACAGACTACCACCAATCCATGAATCATTATAGATTTCTTGAAATCCATTTAATGAAGCTACAGTGAACTCTAACCAAGGTGGACTCCCTTGGGACCAGCTCTGGCTGTCCGCCTTAGAGAGGTGTCCGCCTTAGAGAGGTGTCCGCCTTAGAGAGGTGTCCGCCTTAGAGAGGTGTCCACCTTAGAGAGGTGTCCACCTTAGAGAGGTGTCCACCTTACAGCGAGTTTTAAAATGTAGCCTGACATTTGAATCTGTGACGTCAGAACTGAAACATGATCGGTCTTATTATCTTAGAGCCTAGAACAGGCTAACTTGTAGTTGATATGAGAGTCAAGCAAAGTGTTTTGAAGTGTTTTGTTCCATTCACAAAGACATTTTGCCAATAAACAGTGCCTATTCTTGAATGATAAAATCAGTTTGTGAGTATTAAACGGTTGCGGTTGATCAAATTTGTACAAATTTACAGTTTCAGTGTCTGCCTTGAGAGGTATTATTAACCAGCATTTTTCAATAAAAGTGTCCGCTGTCCGCCTTAGAGAGAGACTTTCGTCACATACAAACACGTGAAATTCGTCCGGGACCAGCTAACCATGTCCGCCTTATAGAAGTGTGCGCCTCTGAGGAGTGTCTGTCTTACAGAGGTGTCCGCCATAATGGGCTGTCCGCATTGCATGGATGTCCGCCTTACAGGGGTGTCCGCCTTACAGGGATGTCCGCATTACAGGGGTGTCCTCCTTACATGGGTGTCCGCATTGCATTGGTGTCCGCCTTACAGGGGTGTCCGCCTTACAGGGATGTCCGCATTACAGGGGTGTCCTCCTTACATGGGTGTCCGCATTACAGGGGTGTCCGCCTTACAGGGGTGTCTGCATTACAGGGGTGTCCGCTTTACAGGGGTGTCCGCCTTACAGGGGTGTCCACCTTACAGGTGTGTCCGCCTTACAGGGGTGTCCGCCTTACCGGGGTGTCTGCCTTACAGGGGTGTCCGCATTACAGGGATGTCCACCTTACAGGGGTGTCCGCCTTACAGGGGTGTCTGCCTTACAGGGGTGTCCGCCTCACAGAGGTGTTCGCTTTGAGAGAGTTGATTGTATAAAGAACGTCAATTTCACTTCAGTGTGAATTGAAGTGACTCTCCGAAAAAAAATTCCTCCGCCTTATATCCTGTTCTAAGCGTTCAGGTAGTGAGCAGCGACGCGAAGAAAAAAAATTGCGAGTGGAAAAAGGCGAGGAAACTGGGAAGAGGGGGCTCGCCCTGGTCCTTCGCGTCTGCACCTGTCCCCTTCGCCAGCACTCGCAAACCTTCCCTTTTCACACCGCCTTTGCTTTCCTCCCTAATATCTAAACACCTGAAACAGGCTACTCGCCTTGGGGAACCCTCGTTATCACCTACTTCTCAATACGTTAAAGTTCCTGCCAATGTTGAAATATGCCTGCTATTTAGGACTCTCTCTATTGCGAGAACCAAACCGCCAGTGATCTTCATGGTGTTTTTTATAGAAGGAGTTGACCGTATAAGTTACCTCCCATTTGGTATTTGCGAACTCTTTAATTAAGCCGGATAGACCACACTTCTAAAGTTTATCGGCTCAATAAACCGTGCGGGATGTTGGAAGAAAATAAGAACACTGTAAGTCACGAACCAGAGGCGAGTGATTTACAAGCTTTTCGAGTGTTATTCCAAAATCCCAAGTGGTTTGTTGCACCGCTAAATCATAGAAATGTGATATATTGCTGTTATGTAATATTTAACAATTAGACCCGTAGCCCGAAAGGGCTACGGGTCAATAGCCCATGAGGCGAAGCCTCATGGGCTATTGACCCGTGGCCCTTGAGGGCGAAGGGTCTAATTGTTTTGGTATCACCCAACTAGTCGGACAGAAAAAGGCAATAATAAAAAAAAGCAATTGCAAGTTGAAGAAATATTTATTTGGGAATAAAACGAAAAATAAAACCGGCGAATTTCGCTACTCGATGACTATTACTATTAGACCCCTAGTAGCGTAGCCAATCAAAATGCAGGATTTGCATTAAAGTCCACTAGTTGGGTGATACTAAATTGGTATATCTAGCTATCAGAGCTCGCACATCATCTTCAGTTATTGTATAAAGTGTTCCAATCCATAAAAATGTAAAATTAGATAATTTTATTTTTTCGATCGTCTCTGTTACAGATTTCTGTACAAAAATCGCATTTCAGACATTGAACGTGGCGCTTTTGATCGGCTGTTGTCCCTCAAAGTTCTGTAAGTAACTCTTGTTATTCAGTTATCGTTAAAAGTTAGAACCACCTTGTACAGTATAATAAACAGCACCACTGGAAAGTACTTCTCAGGAGCTTTCATTTCAATGGTCACACTTTAGGATTTCACCCACAGACTCAAACGTTACAACCACCTTGTACATGCAGCATAACTTAAACAGCACCACAGTAATATACTGCTCAGTAGCTTTCATCTCTGTGAATGGCCAAACTGTAGGTTTTAATCCACAAACTTTAAAGTTTAAAGTAAGAACTATCTTGTAAAACATAATAAACAAAAATAGAGGAAAATACTGGGTTCCTGCTTTCCTTAAAATAGCTACACTTTAAGACTACATCCAGGCTCATGGGAAAGCGTGAACCCCCTTGTACAGCACAATGAACAGTACCAAAGGAAAATACTTCGAAGTACTGCTCATTCACGCACTCACAAGTTAGTATTATCTTGTAAAACGCGAGTTTTCGTGCAGTCGAGAACACCACGTCTTTGTCGACAGCATACATACACAAATCTCAGCCTCGTTCCCAGGGTAAGAGAGACCCTGGGAACGAGGTTCCACCGATCTTTGTTTGGAAAACATTCCACTAAATAATAGCATCCTAAAACACCATTTCATTAGTATGTCTAATTTTTCCGTCTTTGATTCCAGGTCACTTTTTGACAACAAGATTACCAAAGTTCCTCAGAAAATGGTTAAAGGACTTGAAAACCTCGAGGAATTGTAAGTAAATCTTCAACAATTAATGTGCGAGTCAAACGCGTTTGTCGAGTAAAAACCGTACGACACACAGTTATTAGTATATAATTTCTGCTGCGTTATTGGCGTGAAAGCATAGTTTAAAAGAATTTGTCATTGTTTTTAGAGCGATTTTTTTTCTTTTTTTGCGTTTTACGTGTTTTGACTGGAGTGCAAAACAGCAGTTTTAATAGAGTGTCTAAAATAATTCATGTTAACTTTGATTTTCATTATTCGAGCAATTAATTTCGCAATTGCATGCGTTGGTTTTGCATTGCAACCCTTTGTGATTGGTTAAAATCTCTTGGCGCTAAATCTAAACCAATCGTGACCTGCTCGCACGTGATTTCCCGCGCGATATATGCACACCGCTCTAACTAACTCACGAGTTTTTTTTCTAGGTACCTTCAACGAAACAGAATCAGTGAAATTGAACCTTGGACATTTTCAGCCACCAAGAAATTGAAACAGCTGTGAGTATTTATTAATTCTAATACAGTCTAAGCCAAAACATAAAGCCGCTGTAACATAGCCTTTTTAACACTGCGTTGCGACATGCACATAACAAACAGCTATGTACTAATTTTTTCAATTTTTCTTGAACGCACTTGATCAATTCTACCTGTAATTTTTCAATGCAATTTTATTTTGATTCATTTTCATTTCAGGTATCTATATTCCAACTTATTGACGTTTATTCCCGATACCATGTTTGAGGAAGTCTATAATCTTCGTGTCCTGTAAGCCAATCTCTAATTTTTTGTAACATCTTCAGTAAGTAGAGTTTAAACTTCGGTAAGCGGGCAGCGGAAAGCTTAAACGTTTAGTTGGATTTCTACTACGGTTAGCCTACGGTATTTTCCCTTAACCCTTGGGGTTCTGTACCTGCGGTAAGTAAACAAAGGCTTTAATGTACTATATTGGACGGATAGGATATGTGATGACTCGCCCCAACTATCCCCTAGTTTAACTGAATACGTAAATCTCGTACCCAGACCTCACTTGTGCTTAACGCCGCCTGACCTTTGAAGATCTGGGTACGAGATTAAAATACGCTTGTACTGCAGGCTAATAGGCCTTATAATTCAACACATTGATACACTGCCCAAATATGGTCAAAAACTTATCGATAAACGCTATGTCTACATGACGTATATCCAACGATGGAGGTAAATTTCGCATTTTGAAAAGAGAATGCAAAAATGACGGACCGGCCTCGATATTTTTTCTTCAAACTGTACTTTGTTATCAATGTGTTGAATTATAAAACTATTATTGCGCTCAAGCTTGCGTGATATCGCCTAATTTTAGCCGACTCGGCCTACGGCTTCGTCGGCTGAGAATTAAGCGATATCACGCGCGCTTTCGCGCTATAATAGTGAATTATTCACGATAGCCGCCATGTTGGTGGCAACATTATGATGCAAATTAGCCATGTGCTCTGCCAGGGGGCAAACAATGGATAAAAGAACAATTTTCGGAAGATCGATTCATTCTAACAGTGAAGTATCCTCGTAAAAATCATATTTGAGAGCTAGATAGTTGGCAGTTATAATTTTTTTATTAGAAGTTTGGAATGGTTGCTCTATATCTGACTTGTATTAGTTTTGTTAACTACATAGACTGTTTACTTGTTACTAAAGCGACGAAAATAACTTAAATTTAAGTATACTAATTACTATAACACTGTAAAAATGCATTCTTTAGCTCCGAAAAAATATCAACATAACAAACAACTGGTTTGAAATCTCCAGCTGAATCTCCCGAGTTTGAGTTGAGAAATCAAGTGGTAAAATTGCATAATAATATAAAAGCAACATGGCGCGGGCTATCGTGAATAAGGCCTATTTACGTACTCAACAAATCTTAGTTCAGGATAATAGAAAGAGAGAAATAATTAAATACGGTTTTGTGGTCTTTGTTTTCGCAGCCATCTTGGCATCAACACTATCACCTACATAGCGGACAACGCATTCCAGCATCTTGGAAATCTGAACGTGTTGTAAGTTCAAAAGAACAAATTAATCAACTTTCCACTACAACGGGGACAAAATAGATTTGTTCATAAAACCTTTTAATTTTATTTATTTTACTTTCTAGGTATCTCGATTCAAATCGACTCACTCTTCTCAACTCCAAGTCATTTGCTGGTCTAAGAAATCTCAAGGATTTGTAAGTGTACCAAACTGATTATTTTGTCTGCAAGTATTCCATTTATGTATTTTGCGGCCAGCTTTGGAGACGGACCCAACTAACTATATTTAGTTTGTTTTGTTTTGTATTTTTGTGGGGGGAGGGGGAAGGGGGGAGGTGGGTCGATAGGGAAGGGGAAGGGGGAGGTAGGGGGAAGGGGGGAGGGGACACAAAGCTAGATGTATCTTTTTGCATGGTCAAGTAACAATTAAAACAGTTGTTTTCTTTTCTTTCCTCTTCAGGCATATTTTCTACAACAAAATTTCATTTGTCGGAAAAGGAAGCTTTGATCAGTTGAAGAGTTTATCGAGATTGTAAGTATGCCTTTCGGCCTGCGATAGCTAAAGAAATTAAAAGCCAAAATTCTGGCCGATAGCTGAAAAAAGTGAGGTTTTAAAATCATAGCTGAGAAAATTAAGGAACTTTCAGCTGATCATTACATTTTAGTTGAATAATGTAAATGATAGCCGATGATGCGAAATTATAATTACATGATAAACTCAGTCCAAGCGAGTGCTCAAGTGCTCAACTCCAGCGCCATCGGAGTCGATGAGAAGGCATTAAAATAAACAACAACAACAACAATTTATTCAACAAGAAACAACAACAACAATGTATTCTTAGTATAATAATGAAAGAGTTGACTGATTTGTTTGCCCTGCAAATAGCTGAAAGCTAATCGGGGCAGGGCAAAACAAGTACATGAAAAATACAAATATCTACAAAATCAAAAACCTTATACTATTGAAAAGCCTTGCAGATTGCACATAATAATGAATAAAAACACAGAAGTTAAGTGATCTAATTGAGCAGTCATGCAAGAGTTTGAGCTCACATTGACTCTAATCAAAATTTAAGCAGATTTTTAATCTAAATGTGAGCTTGTGAGAGTAGCCGAGCGTGCATGGGAGCAAATTTAAATATTTCGTGACTACACGAAAATCGTTGAGAGCGTACACGATTGCAGGTCAAGCGAGAGCAATGCAAGCATTTTTTTTAATTCTCGGTCACAGACTCTCGTTCTTGCTTCAACTGGGCTCAGTTATAGTTCGCTGAATGTGCTAAATCCCTTTAAACATGTAGAACCGTTAAAATGGCAAAAGCTTGTTCAAAAAGTCAAATAGGTTTAACGTTCTGTGGAGACGCTCAGTCTAGGCCGTCTCTTTAGGGTCTAAATAACAGTTTAATAGGCACAAAGAACATAACTGATTGTTCGTCTAGTACATGAGGTATTAGAGGGGTGGCCTCTTTAGGATCAAATCAACTCTCTGTAATATGAGGATGTCACGCTTTATGTATATATACAGATGTCCACGAAGCCCAGGCCAAACAGGAACGATAACTGACGAGAGTTCATTCTTCCTGAGAACGCATGCGATAGTAAGAGTGCCTAAGAGATGGGGCGAAACGAAAACGAGAGTTCAGAATTCACATAGACCACAATAAATTCTACGAGAGCGTATGAAAGTCTCAGACCAAACGACGGAGTCTTGTATAGTCTCGTCAAGTCTCGTCAAGCCTCGTCAAGTCTCGTCTAGTCTCGTCTAGTCTCGTCTAGTCTCGTCAAGTCTCGTCAAGTCTCGTCAAGTCTCGTCAAGTCTCGTCAAGTCTCTGCAAGTCTTGGCCAGTCTCGTTAAGTCTTGTCAAGCCTCGTCAAGTCTCTGCAAGTCTTGGCCAGTCTCGTTAAGTCTCGTCAAGTCTCGGAAAGTCTCGTTTGGCTCGAAGAGATTCAACTGTGTCTTGACAGGATTACAAACAAAACTTACATTACAATTAGACTACGAGCAGTCTCTCTTTCCCAGCTTAGTCCGTCGAGCGAGAAAAGAAAAAAACATTAGCGAGCGGATAATGGTCACGCGAAACTGGGGGCGAGGCAGGCGCGCGGGAAAAGAGAGTCTCTTTTCCCCCGCGCCTGCCTCACCCTCAGTTTCGCGTGATCATTATCCGCTCGCTAATGTATTTTTGTTTCTCGCTCGACGGACTAAGCTGGGTAAGAGGGTCTACTCGTAGTCTGCATTACAATGCTCTTGTTGAAGTGACGTAAATGAACAGCATATAAGATTTTAAAAGTTAGTCTTGCTCTCTTAGCCTGTGGGATGTCCCAGAAGCATACCGTCAGTCCATGCCTCCCAGTGCAGCTGAAACGAGAGGGAGTGGGCTTCACTGCGACTGTAACGCGCGCTGGTTAAAGGACTGGTTACTAGAGACAAAGCTGGGTGATATGACATGTGCTTCTCCTCCAAAATTAAAGGGTGTCATGGTAACAAAACTAAAAGCACGAGACTTTAAATGTGGTACGTGTGTAACATAGTAACAAAAGGGAACATTTTACTGATCATCTCAGCTCCAAAACGGCGGGTGTTTCTTGATGTTGCGGAAGCCGTTGTTGTTTAGCTTTGGTGTTGTGGTGTTAGTATTGTTCAGTGTCTTTTGAATCTTTTGTTTTACGTCATTTGGTGATCATACCATCCGCAACACCAAGAAACTACGAAAATGGCCCTCAGCGGTTGCTGTCACGTGACCTCCTTTTTGTTAAATAATGTTGTTAAAGGTTTGAAAAGAATAGCAGAAAAAAGGCACGATAAAGCTACAATTAAGTAAAAAAAAAAAAGGTTGGGACGAATTCGCATTTATGATGTTTCCCTACGCACGCGACAGAAACACGGTACGCGCAAACGACAAGTGTCCGTTTCCTGTGTAATAAAAATGATTTGTGGTGTTCAGCATTGTTTCGGGGGGAGGGGTGGGTTTGGTAAGATGGGCTTTAAACGAAAAACATGGCTTCATTGGTCAGTCACACTAAATTATTAGTTAATAGAAGGACTTTGCAACATTTGTCCCAAGAACGTTTGTCCTTGATTGTAGCAAGGTTAACAATTTTGAGGCACCTGGCGTTTGAGTGAGCTTGAGTGTGAGTTGTCATTGCCACTGTCACTATCATATTGCATTAGTCTTTGAAGTTGTCGTGGTTGTTGCTTTGCTTTTCTATCTTTTGTTTATTTAATTATTGTTTTTAAGAACCTCTTCAGGTCTCAGTGTACCCAAAGGAAACCCTGGTCCTTCTCGGAGAAAATGTTCACCTTCGTTGCGAAACAAATACGGGAGCCACATACTATTGGATGTTGAACGGAAAGCGATTGGAAACAGACCAATATCGCACCCCCGACCCCCTGGGAATGTTGACTATTAAAGGCCTGGCCCATGAGGACCTGGGAGAGTATGTTTGTGTAGCTCAAAGTGAGGCTGGAATAGGAGCCAGTCACGCAATGGTTGCGGCTGGAGGTAATAAAGTGTTTTTCTGTATAATTTTAAATAACAATGCGTGTAAGAACTAGGCAATGCTCTATTGTTCCGCGGCATTTCGCTTTCCCGCGCATAAGATTGTTTAGGTTTTTCTTACTGAGAATACATCAACCTATGGAAAACATGTTTTTTAAATAAAATGAACTGGAACTTTATTTTAAAGTGATGTTTCTTTTGTGCTACAAGATTTCATCCAATCGTGAAACTCCAAAACAATGGCCAAGAAAGGCTTCTAATTTTATGTTTCCCACATAGAATTTTGGTTGCATTAAAACTCAGAATAGTTTTCACTAAGAGGGGACCAATTAGTAAACTAGAGAGAAATAAATGCACTACCTGGTTAAGTGATGGTAGATTTTCACGTTTTAGCCAATGAGGTGGACGGTTTCAACAACATCACAATTAACACCTTTCTGTATTCCTTGCCGTTAGGTTGCCTAGTTCTTACTAGGACCATTACTTAATCATATACAATCATATGTTTAGTTCAGGTGGGTAAACGGCGGAGGAATCCCTTATAAAAATAACGGGGGTCAGGATTATCGTTCCTTTTCGGGGGCACACTTTTGGATTGGCACCCCTTAAGGTACTAAAATATAAAATGACCACCGTTGGAATTATCGAAACATATGGCACAATATCATAACAACAACAACAAGAGTTGTGTTGTTTTAGGTTTTTTTTATTAAAAAACGTCCGACGATCACCCACCACCCCCGTCCCCCCCCCCCCCCCCCCCCCCCCTTCATTTTTACATGGGAGTTGCCCAACAGCATCCCCGCAATTGTCCCTTTCGTAAACGGTCGATTCCATTTTAGCGACACTTAGAAAAATTTTCACCAATTTTAGAATTTTTTTTCTATCAGAAAAAGAAAAATACAATTAATTACCTAGAATCTAACCCGGAACCTCTGCATGCTAACATCTCGCCTTTCCACTAGACCATTGGGTTGATCCGGAAAACCCAAGAAAAATTTAATTATAAAAGGTGCTTTTCTTAATATATATCAATAACAGGTCACCCTAACCCTAAATCTTTCCTAACCGCGAATCTAACTTAGATCTAATAATCGCTTTACTTAGGCCCAATTTTATCTAATAATGATAGCCCACTTTCGTCCCAATCCAGGCATAAACTAGAGAGAAATAGCATCGACCATTACAAAAGGCTTGGTTACTAATGAATGCTAATGATGGCATCGACCGTTTACGACAGGGAAATCAGCAGCAGCGCCTCTAGTTTGGGTTGTATCTTTAGTTCTGTAACATGCAGCAGGATTTTTACGGGGGCAGGGTTGTTAGACCTTCGCCCAAAACCCAACCTGGATGACCAGTGGCTGCACTTAGTCTGGCCTCAACCCTTTGATCTGTCCGGCATGGGTGACCTATGCTCCCGCCAGCATAGCTCCAGGGGTCATTGAAACACGCAAGTCCCCCGACCACAACAAGATGGCGACCCCCCCCCCCCCCCCCCCCCCTCCCTCCCTCCCCTCCGGAGGGTCCAAGTTTCGTAGCCATACCTTTAATATTCTTGTAATTACGGAGAGGTGAGACGGAATTCGCTCCTCCCCTCCACCCTCCCCGGGTCCCAGAAGACCAAAAACAGCTCGGTATGAATAAGATGAAGCTCGATTATTATAGATAACTTTTTTTTACTAAGCCCGGGTGAAATGTCGCATTTTTGCCGTGCCAGTTAGTTATTTTCAAAATAGATCGAATATATTATGATGTTCTATACCACACTTGTGCGGCACTAATTTACAGAAAATACTGTTTATACGTTTTCGTAATGTATGCGTTTAACTCAACAAGACGGAAATGCGACGCAGGAGTTTATAACGCATTTTCTGTAGGATAATGCAACAAGCAACACAGATTGAACGTGCAATAATACCAATGTTCGGCCGAAACACATTTTGACACCGTAGAAATCAGCCTCGTTCCCAGTCGTATTCGGCGCGTAATGGTAAAATGCAACGTCACCCATAGATCGCGCTCGGCTCCAAGCCTCTATGGGCTCTCTTTGCTCGGTAAGCACGTTGTTGAGGTCTGGGAACTAAGCTGCGTAGAAATGTGACGTTTAAGCCCGGGTTTAGTTGAGAAATATAGAAGTTTGACTTATTTTTCAGTTCGTCCCCAGTTCACGACCTACCCCGAACCTACTGATGCGACAGAGCCACAAAAGCCCGTGGTATTCAAATGCCGAGCTAAAGGATCCCCCGCTCCTACAATCAACTGGTACAAGGATGGGCTCTTAATATTGGCCACTCCTGAAGAGTCGCGCTTTCACATCACAATGGAAGGGTCCTTAGTGTTCATGGGCAAGCGGTACCATATCACCAGGGAGGGGTCCTTGATCATTTTCGACCCTCGAGTTGAGGACGAGGGCACGTACAAATGCGAAGCCAAAAATGCAATGGGGAAAGTTTCATATGAAGTCAGCCTTTACGTTGAAATGAGTGAGTTCTTCTGCAAGACTAAGTATAAATAGATATGAAGTCCGTATTTTCAATTATTCACTTTATGGGCTATCTCGACTGAACATAGTGTGGCATCCTGCAACCATGGCCCAGGGCCTTCCCGCGTTCAAAGTGTCGGGCAGAGAAACCCGTGAAGAAGGCGGCCAAAATACTCCAAACGTTCTGAATATTTTGTTGCGTAATACGAACCAGGAAACAAACACGACTGCATATCGCTGGAAATAATCCTCGAAAACGCCATTTCATCATGTGTCACGTGACAAATACTCCACGATTCATTGAGTATTTTGGCAGCCTCGTCCTGGGTTTTCTGCGCTCCGCCCGCCATTTTAAAAGCGGAGGAGGCGCTGGTGACGACCTTGCACTTCCAGCTACGTCGTTTGTGAAAATACAAAACTGAATGCAAGGCTGGCACTACGGCAAAGGGCAGGTTTATTAAATCGCCAATATTTCAACTAATAGAACTAGTCTTCCTCGGGGCCAGGGCTATACTGAAAGAAAACATTTTGTAACGCTACAATGTTTTCTTTCCGTAATCTGTATTTTTAGACTTGCTCCAAGTTTAATTCGCTGGTTAGGGAAGACGCACGCGGGCTAAAAGCAAGATGGCAGTTGGCATTTTTCTTTCCCGAGCTATTCGCCTGTATTCATCGTGCGTTTCCCACTTGCGTGTAAGCCAAGCTATTCGTCCTAGAGCACCAAAACTACCCCATCGTTGCACACAAAAAATGCTCCAAAATGAACGAAACCATAAAACGCTAAATTATCTCTATTTTTGTCCAGATACTAAATGCAAGCGCGGTTGTACAAGGGGAAGTGTCTGCAGCGCGGTGCAATACGATTGCGTTTGCACACGAGGATTTTACAAAAATGGAGATCAGTGTTTAGAAGGTAAGTTAGAAGATAAAAATACTGTTTCTGGACACACTGTCAGGAGGTGGGGGCTGGAAGGAAGGTCCTATCTTCTGGGGTTGGAATCTGTTATTTTCCTAAACTGAAGTGGATGGAAGTGTTGGATCAGTAAGAAATTATATAACAATGTAAGTGAGGAAATACAAGGTGACAGCATAGTTGCTATTGGCTAGGGGCAACCGAGGCTCATTTTGATTTTTCAGCCGACAGTAAAGGTTTTAACATGACATTTATAAGGGTCTGGAAAAGCAGTTGAATCTTCAGTTTACTTCTATGGCTAATCTGAACTGTTAATATAACCACTCGTTTTCCCATTACAGAGAAGAAAACAACCTCTAAAGGTTCTGGTTCGGGATCAGGCTCGACGGACCCAGAGGAGTCTGGTGACGAGACAAGCGGAAGCGGCAAAGGAAAACCCACAAAACCAACAACCAGTGTCTCCAACGCAGCCGGGGTGGACCAAGAGGAGTCTGGTGACGAGTCATCAACGAAGAAAGAGTCTGGGAAAGAAAGTAGCGGTGGCTATGCTGGTGGAGAGAGTGATGATGGGAGCTTCGAGACTTGGGAAGCAGGTAAGTGTGCAACGCATCATGGTACACGGAGAATGTTGTAGATTTTCAAGAAAAACACGTGTGCCCGGGGATTTGTTCGCTTTTCGAGTTCGAACAGAGGTTTTGAAGTCGCTAAATATGATTTTGAATGAGTCGCTCCTCATATGTAACTAATTTTCTGTGGTGTTAAGTTGTACAAGAAGGGTTCTAACTCTTGAGTAGATACACTGAATTATGAAGTGCATGTGATCATTGTCATGATCGTAAGCAGCAGTATATTTATGTAGTGTTGTTTATATTTCAATTTTTTCAAAATCAAATTTGGTACTGGTAGTAGCCTGCGTAGCGAGAAGCCGCGAGTTGCGAGCGGTGAAGCCGCGAGAAACGTTTTCTCGCGGCTTCGCCGCTTGCAATCTCACGGCCTCGCCGCTCACGAATTATCGCACGTGCCAACAAAAAAACCGCCAGCTACGCAGGGTATACTGGTAGTAGCACGCCTTATGCAACAAGCCTACATGATCTGATCAGTCGTGATTCATTTTGTACTAATGTATTGTACTAATGTATTGTACTAATGTATTGTACTAATGTATTGTACTAATGCCATTGCACTGCAGCAGTAAATTTGCTGGTGGCTTTACGCGCGGTTACGAAATTTCACGTACTTTTGTAAGATTTTTATTCATTCTTTCCCTTTTTTCAGTGAACAAAAAAACCAGCGATTCTCGCAGAGGAGCAGCTGAGCCCATAAGCCCTCTAGATGCTCCACCCTCCTGAAACCCAAGCAAACGTCTTTAATTTGTTTCTACATAATTAATTATTTCCCAAAAATATATCGAAGAAAAAGACAGATCTGGACACATGTTACCCTACAGCGGGCAGTTGCAGGCTCAGGAACCAGGAATCAGCAAAGTAGCCTGGGTACCAGCGGTTTCCTCGCAGAATGCTTTCGTGAGCAAGAAGTCGGCGGAAGGCTGACCAAATATCGAGGGGCGCGTAAATGTAGTTGCGTTCCTTTGAAACAATCTAAACCCCGATTCTGCCATCGAAACTTCAATTTTCGTCCCTCTAAGGGACGAACCAATCTTAGATTTCAATCTCAAAGTTCAACACCAGAGGTGCATCGTTGAGATTGGTATCTAAATAGCGTTTCATATTGTGCGTTCCATTTGGCGAACTAGTTTCAGATCATCAAGAGTTTCAGATCGATAAGTACCACGTAGTCGCTCCAAACCAACATACAAACAAACAGAGGCTCTTTGCAGAGGAGCCCGAGGATGATGAACAGAACGGATCGACTTTTTCGGATTCTTGTTCCACTTACCTTGAAAATTCCAACAATCTGGCCCCGGTTGTTCAAAAGGTGGATAGCGGTATCAACGGATAAATCACAAACCGGGAGATAACACAAAGGATTTGGTTAATGCTTATCCACTGGATAGTGATTTTTCCGATGGATAGCGCTATCCAACCTCGTTCCCAGGGTCTCTCTTCTTCCCGTCCCTGGGAACGAAGTTGAGCGCTATCCACCTTTTGAACAACTAGGGCCTGGATTACTTGGGCGCGATCCATTCGACCAAAATTTCCGGAAATTCCGGTACAAAATCGAATGGAACAGAAATTTTCGAAAAATTCGTTTCGGAAATTTTGGTCAACCTCTCGAGGTTGTCCCGTTTTCCGGAAATTTCTGTTCCATTTGGCATTTCTACTCGGTGCGACAATTCAGCCGTAGTTGTTGCCTTGTGAAAAGCTACAATATGGCGGCAAAACGAGATTTTTATTATTGTCGCAGTCTGTTTCTTCATGTTTGACGGTACAGAATTCTTTCTTCGATATTTCTGTCGATGATTCGGGAAATATCAAACCTGCCGTTGATACGTTGAAAACAAAACTGAATGAACTTGAGCAAAAAAAATGTACAATGCACGGAATTCTTATTCCCGCCAGTTGTGAATATTTCTTGTTTGTGGAATCGAGCTCGTGTTCTTACGTTTCAATAGGTACTATGCAAGAATTACAACAAGTTTCAACAACATCGCGTGCTAAAGAAACGAGATCGGTTCATTCAAGTGGAAAATACCGTTCCATTCGACATATGAAAATTTCGGAAATTCAAACCGGATTTTTTGGTCGAATGGATCGCGCCCCTTAATTCTGATACTGGATTGTCTAAATGGAACACTACATGTATAGGCGAGAGAGAAGAGCCTCTGGTACCCAAAGTACCTCCAACACAGCGATTCTGAATTACATTGTAGCGTTACTCCACAAATGACTTTACTCCTGAACTCATTTCAGGGGGGGATACACAGTGCAATTTTGAAATTTTACACGAGGAAATTGTTTTGCGCAAAATTGCACGCAATGTCACTGGTGATTCGTTTTGTTTGAAAGCCGATTATCGCTAATCCCTATTAAATAATGAATATCAAAAGTAGAGAAATATTCCTTAAATAACACAATTAAAATGTGAAATGATGTAAATAAAAGGCTAAAAGAAATATAACATCTATAAACCCGAACATTTTTTACTGCTGCCATCTTCAGGGAAAAAATCCATCCGAGATTGACATCGTTTTTTGATTGATTAGTTCTTTAACTTGATTTAATTTGACGCTTATCATGGATAGGTTAATCGTGCTTTGAAAGACTGGGCCCAGAAGCAGAATGTGGAGTGCAAAAGAGCGGTAAATTTTAATAGTGTCGAAATCGTGTCGAAAATAATTCACGTTTACTTTGGTTTTTGTATTACTAGAGCAGTTTTTAATTGAGTGTCGAAAGTTCTCGTTTTGCATTGCTACGCTTTGTGATTGGCTTAAAATATCACGTGCCACTTTATCAACCAATCAGAAGTAAAACCAAAACCAATCGTGACTTGCTTGCACGCGTTTTCCCGCGCTTGGCGCCGGCTACATGTATTTTCTTCAAGTTCTGATTGGTTCATGGGATTGCCTGCGACTGTTGTGATTCGTCAGAGTGATAACTTTGGTTTTGGACTTACGATACTCAATTGAAAACTGCTCTATGCTCTGTGATTGGTCGAGAAATCACGCTCCACTTTTTCAACCAAAAACAAACGTGACTTGCTTCCGCCGGGCCGAGGGTGCGTTTTCCCGCGCCTGGTCAGTTGGCTTGGTAAATATATGTATTTCATGTAAATACATTTGATACAATTTCTGATTGATTCATTGGATTGTCAGCGTCTATTGTTATTGGCAAAAGGGATTAATTTGGATTTGGTTTTATGATACTTAATACCGTTCTATTGCGTGAAATATTGAAACTTGAGTCCCCTGAGAAAATTAGGGATGGACCATTTTATTTTTGAAGGATGGGGAGTGTTAGGCAAATACCCAAAAAAATCCTAAACAGCAAAAGTAGAGAAAAAATTATGAACTGCGAGCCAAAGAAAAGAATGGAACAATCTCTAACAAAATTCTTGCACCGCCTCAAGACGGAAAAAATTTCACGCTCAGAGAAACTGGCCTAACCCCCTCCCCCTCGAAAATAAAATGGTCCATCCTTCAATACGCCCAGTTTCACGTTCAAGGTCTCAGAAGCCAGTGGAATCGCTTCCTGTATCTGCGACATTACGTGCAACATTTTCAAATTGTGGTCTATGACAAGGATAGACTTAGATGAAACTTATAGTTATCGTATTCTAAGAATTCTTTACTAAACAACTATCATAAAGATGTGCTATTTTTAGATGCTACACTTGAATATGTATAAGGAATTCTTCTTTATTAAGGTATCTCTATTGACTAGCTTTACAAAAATAAATAAAAATAGAAATCAACTCACAAAGGATGAGAATATACTTATCAGTAGTCAGTATATTAACAAAACTCCAGCTTAAAAGTGTAATCATTAAAATGCGACTCATATTTGAAATACTTTCTTCAAAAGAAAGTATATCACATCAAATGCGACTCATTATATTTGAAATACTTTCTTCAAAAGCTCTTGAATTTCAGTTCGTTTTCTTCTTGTGTTCAAGAGTTAGAGTTAGTATTTATTCACACAAACTGAATTAGCAAGGTCCAATAGGGCGCCAATCGCCTCTAATTCTTGAACACTTCTCAACTGAGAACTTGACACATCAACCAGACTTTGAGCGGCCATAAGTTCCATCGCAGTGTAGTTCGAAAAAATAAATGGAGTTGATAAGCTAAACAATGTCATAGCAGCGGTCATTTCTTCTGCGCTGTAGATTCTGCGCATTTGTTGTGTGGATGTGTCACGATTGCTCAATACACTTGCAGGGACCCGTTCAGCACTCTTTCGTTTCCTGACAGGCGCAGAAATTTCGTTACTTTTTTCACCGCTTCTGTTTCTCTTGCCAGCTGTTCTTGCGCTGTCGTCGCACCCGTCTAAACGCTTCTTTCGCTTTACTTTATGCTCCAAATTTTTTTCTTGCGTCTTTTCCTTGTTTGTAGATGTTGATTTATTCTGGCGATCTTCTTCTTCGTCTGGCATTTTCCTTTTCCTTTGGAAATCACCTCTTTTTACTGCCGTTTTCTGAAGATTTCCGCTTTCTCTCTTGAAGCAAGGATGTCGAAATTTTTGCACCTTCGACAGTCTTTGGTTCAACACTTTTTCAAAACCCAACTGCATAAGTAAATCAACGAAGCTTGCATAGTCGCTCACATTGAATTGCAGCTCCTTCTCTGCGTTTCGCAGAACTTCTCTTTCAAAATGTGGTGGACTTGTGATTAATACCGTACTTCCTTCATCGCACCATCTTATACAACGCCAGAATCTTCCAGAGTTGATCACAACCAAAAGCGAGGAAAAGAATCGATCTGCAAATCGAGAATGGTTGTTCGTATCATCTTGAGGTGCGTCTAGGGACGGACCATTATTTTTTCCCCGGGGGGGGAGGGGGGTTGGAAAATTTTCACATGCAAACATTTTTTGATATGCGGCACCTGCTGCAAACAATTTATTTTGTGTCTCCGTCCAACTGCCATACTTCCAGCAAACAATTTTTTCTTTGTTTTTTTGCTTGCATAAAATTTATTTCAGTGTTTATAGCCTCTGCAAACAATTTATTTCAAAATCCCCCCGCCCTGCCCCGTCAAAAAAATAATGGTCCGTCCCCCGTGAAGCATTTTTTGTATGTACGGGCTCCCTATGCTTCCAGTGTAAGTCCGTAAGTAGTCTAAATCTTCGGATAATAATCGGAACAAATCCTAATCTTTGGATAGTAATCGAAACCAATCCAATCTATTTTGGTAACTATCGGCAACTATCGACTGTTTTTCGTGATCTCTTGTATGGTTGGGTGACTATATTGGCTACCGTGAAGTATATACCTGCTTCAACTTATAATAATAATAAAAATAATAATAATAATAATAATAATTAAATAATATATTATAATTATAATAAAAACCTTCCCAGCACCCTTTGCACCAGAAAATTTCCGATGCCAAATAACTCTGTCAATTTTGAGTGTATGAGGATACCACACCACATGCTATTTTATATACACCTACCATAAAATACTTATTTTAACTGACTAAGTGTGATGACGTCATCAGTCACGTGACTATGCCCCCAAATGCCTTTTAACGTTGTTTAGGAACATGCTTTGATGAATGCAAATATAGTCAACGTGGCAAGGAAGGCATTCGCTTGCAACATTTCCAGATGCCCATTATTACTCTGGATTTTTAAAATTAAGTGGGCTATACACAAGAACAAATAGGGGTCTGGGAACTAGTATCTTTGTATACGTGTATCTTTGTAAGGGTGAAACATAAAGTTAAAAACTTTCATATGTTGGTAGATATAAGTATAAAAATAAGTTCTTTATCAACGTCATTATTATGACGTCATGAATCACGTGACCAGACAGACGGAAGTTGACTGATTTTTGGAACCATCAAACATTTTTATTAAGGGACTGTGCAATAATTATCAGGAGGGGGGAAATGGGCTTCAAGTAGGAAAATATTAGGTAATACCCCCCTTCAAAAGGACTGATTTTAGTTATTGCCCTCCCCCACCCCGGCCTCTGATCAGTCAGAAATTTTGTATGACCCCCTCCCCCTTCAAACACCTTTTATATACAAATACCCAGCATTTTCTTAATATACACCCACCTGTTATTGCTACGAGGTAATGTTTGTTTTAGACGTGGATATACAGCAATACTACATGTTAACTTGTTGGACATCCATATCTGGAACAAACATGACCTCGAAGCAGTGTTCGACAAAGCCATCTGATTCCACTTCTGAATCACTTCATTGCAAATCCGAGTTGCTTGCACTGGAACTCATTTCCTCGTTAACCTGCTCTTGGGTTTCTCGTGGGATGCAAGAATGATCACCGCGAGCGTACTGGAGAACTCGTGCAACCAGTGCCATTTTACCTCCACTGATCTTAATGGTGGTCAGACATGAGGGGTCATGTAGCAAGGACATGTCGCAGCGACATGTAGCAGCGACAAAAGTTCAGTGTGTAGTACACACTGAGGGACATGTAGCAGGGGGTGTAGCGGGGACATATAGCAGGGAAAAAATGATAGCGCTTGCACACCGCATGAAAATGTCGCGGGGACATGTCTCAGGGACATATTGTCCCCGCGACATGTCTCACGGAGTTCAACTTGTTGAACTTCATGGGACACGTCGCGGGTGACAAAATGTCCCCAAAATTGGTGTTGCACAATTATGATAGCATCAGTTCAAACGAGGGGACATGTCGCTGCAACATGTCCCTGAGACATGTCCCCGCGACATTTTCATGTGGTGTGCAAGCGCTATGAATTTTTCCCTGTTACATGATGAAGAACTACAACACTGGCCCACAGAGGACAAGTCACAAATACAACATCGAGATGCTGAAGGACGATGAGACAAAACACAGATTCCAGCTTACCATCTCCAATAAGTATCAGGTGTTGGCAAGTCTAGAGGGAAACGAGCAACATTTGGGGGAAGGGGAGAACCAAACTGTAGTCAACCAAGTGTGGCAGGGCATGAAAAATGCATGGAAGGAGACATGTGAGGAAACGCTGGGAAGGAAGCGAAAACAGCACAAGGCCTATGCAAGTACAGACACTCTGAAGAAGATAGAAGCCAGGAAGGAGGTAAAGGAGGTGCTAAATCGCAGTAAAACGAGAGCCAAGAAAGCAGAAGCCCAGATCAGATACTCCGAAGCCTACAAGGAGGTTAAACGAAGCATCAGAAAAGATCGACGGAACTTCGTGGACGACCTCGCAAGACAAGCAGAGGAAGCAGCAGACAAGGGTGATAGCAAGGAGCTCTATTCCATCACAAGAACACTGGCAGGAACTAGAAAGATCACTCGACTGCTGGAAAGGTGCTGAATAGGATAATCCTGGAGAGATTGAAAGTAGAGCTGGACAAACGACTGCGGGATGAACAGGCTGGGTTCCGAAAGGAAAGGTCGTGTACAGAACAAATTGCCACCTTGAGGATCATTGTGGGGCAGTCGCTCGAGTGGAACTCTCCTGTCTACGCGACCTTTGTGGACTATGAGAAGGCATTTGACAGTGTTGACAGAGAAGTGCTGTGGAAGTTGTTATGTCATTATGGCATCCCAGAGAAATACATCATCCTCATACAGAAGACCTATGAAAAGTGCACCTGCAGAGTCATCCACAATGGAGTTCTTTCTGAGCTGATTGAGATGCTCACCGGAGTGCGCCAGGGATGCTTGTTGTCGCCCTTTCTGTTCCTGTTAGTCATCGACTGGATAATGAGGCAGACAACGGAGAAACATCGCGATAGCATACAATGGACGCTCACGACCCGGCTAGAAGATTTGGACTTTGCTGATGACATTGCCCTACTCTCACACAACCATCAGGGCATGCAATCTAAGGTAACGCGGCTTGCAAAAATCTCAGCGAAGACGGGCCTTAGGATCAGCAAATCCAAAACAAAAGTGATGAGGGTTAACACCAGGAATACAGACAAGCTAGAGCTGGATGGGGAAGCAATTGATGAAGTGGAGAATTTCACCTACCTTGGCAGTAACATCAGCAAGGATGGAGGATCTGACTGGGACATAAAGGTGAGGATTGGGAAGGCAAGAACTGCATTCGCAATACTGACGCCTGTATGGAGATCAAAGGTGATATCCAGGAAGACCAAGCTACGGATATTCAATACAAATGTGAAGTCTGTCCTCCTGTTTGGCTCAGAGACATGGAGAGTTACCAAAGCAACCTCCAACAAGCTGCAGTGCTTCGTCAACAGATGCCCGAGGTCCATCATGGGCATCCACTGGCCAGAGGTCATAAGAAATGAAGAGCTGTGGGCAAGAGCTGAACAGGAAAGAATCGACATCCAGATAAGGAGGCGCAAGTGGGGATGGATCGGGCACACGCTCAGAAAACCAACCAGCAATGTCACAAGGCATGCACTGAGGTGGAACCCACAGGGGAAGAGGAGCCGAGGGCGTCCCAGGAACAGCTGGAGAAGAACCGTGGACGAAGAGGCAGGCAAGGAAGGCTACACCTGGAACCAGATCGAGAAAATAGCCCAAAACAGAACGAGATGGCGGTCGTTTTCCATGGACCTATGCTCCACGGGGAGTAGCAGGGTATAAGTAAGTAAGTAAGTAAGTACATGTCTCCGCTACACTCCCTGCTACATGTCCCTCAATGTGTACTGCACAAATTTTTGTCGCTGCTACATGTCACTGCGACATGTCCCTGCTACATGACCCCTCATGTCTGACTACCTTAAGACCATGCTGGTTGAGGTACATCTTCAATCTGTTGCAATACAATTATCTATGTTGTAGTGAAAATTATGATTTTGGTACAATTTTTTCTGCACTGGTTCAAATTTATTTTGAACCAGTGCAAAATATTTGAACTGGAGCAAAATATTTTCACCAGGGCAAAATATTTGCACTGGTATATAACTATATTCTACTGTTCAAATGTTGTTGACAATAGCACAATTTTGATGTATTAAAATTCAACTTGAAACAAAAGACAACACTACCAGGCTTAGGGAAATAAACCATAAAAATCCTTACTATCATTCCCCTAAGCCTCGCAGTGGTCTTGTTTCAAGTTGAATTTTAATATATCGAAATTGGGCTATTCAAATTTAAAAAGCCAGAAACGTTTTATCACAATATTCGTCTCTATATTATAGAGATAGAGAAGAATAAATAATCGTATTGCAACAGATTGAAATTGCAGTTCAGCCACAGAACAGATCATCATGTCTTTCAGTGAGAACTATAAACACTTGAAATAAAATGTTAAGCCCCCCCTCCTCTTGAGTGACTTATTTTACTTTGAGCCCCCCCTATCCTTGCTTTGATTTTACTTCATGCCCCCCCCCCCCCCTCTGGTTTCCACCCCCCCCCCCCCCCCCCCCCCCTCCCCGATAATTATTGCACAGTCCCTAACTTAAATAAATCCCCATTTTTCCGCCCAGGTTAAAATTATGTTATTTTTGTGTATAAAGAAGGCGATTATTACTCCTCTAGTAAAAATGAAGGTGACGAAAAAAAGTTTTACACGTTGGAAGACCTTGAAAATCCATCCTTTCCTGATCCTGTTCAGCGACTTTTCAGTTTAAAACTCAACCTCGTTCCCAGGGCTTTTCCCTTCGAGAGAGGGGCGCCGCCCCTCTCTCGAAGGGAAAAGCTCTGGGAACGAGGTTGTTTAAAACTATAAACAAATCTGCATAAGTGGTTTTTATGTTACTTCTTACTAATGGCGTTGGCAGTTTTTCTGTAGCATTTTTCTTTCATACCGATCAGGGGTTAGATTTTCTTTATACCTATATGCTTAAAACTAAATATGATATAAGAAGCACAGTTTTTATTATCAAGACAGCAATACAGTCACCCCCAAATTTTCATCTACACCTGTACTTTAGATCTGAAAACCAACATGCTAGCCACAACATCATTGGGCCTCATCACGCCCCCACAAAAGTACGGTATGGATACATACAATACAACTTTTATTTTATAGAAATCAGATTAATAGTGGGGGAATTTGAGGGGGGGGGGGGGGGGGGGGGGGGGGGTTGAAATTCCTTCCCAACAGAACAGGGGAGACTTGAACAAATCCCGATTCACTAAGGAGGGGGGACATGAAAAAAAAAAGGAAAATTTGTTAATTTCGCACCCATCCCACCCCCCCTCCCATAAATAATCAACGGTCCCTA
This sequence comes from Cladopsammia gracilis, assembly GCA_022457155.1. NCBI lineage: Eukaryota > Metazoa > Cnidaria > Anthozoa > Scleractinia > Dendrophylliidae > Cladopsammia > Cladopsammia gracilis. The sequence continues at coordinate 188,278 of JAJGOT010000194.1, forward strand.
AATTAGCGTTTATACAAGAAACTAAAACGGGTGCCATTTTGGGTCACGAAAGGCCTTCAGTAAGAAGCCTGGCAACTAAACAAATAGGTAGATACTGCCAACATAGACTGGCGACTCCCATTTTAGGCATCGACCAATGAGAACATCGCTTTGAAGAGGGTTGTCCAATACACCCAACTAGACTCTAGTCGTGTATGCTTGCGTTCGATCGGAAAAGCGGAAGTCCAGTGGGTAAATGGAAGGGCTCCTTTTTAAAGTCAATGGATCCATTGGTCACGAATAGACTCCACTGGAGTCAAAGGCTTTCTAGTCGTGAGAGACTTAGAAAAAATTATATTGTTGATGGGTCGGAGGCTGTGAAAAAGTGTTCCATTGGAGTCCACTGGATCCATTGGTCACGAATAGACTCCACTGGAGTCAAAGGCTTTCTAGTCGTGAGAGACTTAGAAAAAATTGTATTGTTGATGGGTCGGAGGCTGTGAAAAAGTGTTCCATTGGAGTCCACTGGATCCATTGGTCACGAATAGACTCCACTGGAGTCAAAGGCTTTCTAGTCGTGAGAGACTTAGAAAAAATTATATTATTGATGGGTCGGAGGCTGTGAAAAAGTGTTCCATTGGAGTCCACTGGATCCATGGTCACGAATAGACTCCACTGGAGTCAAAGGCTTTCTAGTCGTGAGAGACTTAGAAAAAATTATATTGTTGATGGGTCGGAGGCTGTGAAAAAGTGTTCCATTGGAGTCCACTGGATCCATTGGTCACGAATAGACTCCACTGGAGTCAAAGGTTTTCTAGTCGTGAGAGACTTAGAAAAAATTATATTCTTGATGGGTCGGAGGCTGTGAAAAAGTGTTCCATTGGAGTCCACTGGATCCATTGGTCACGAATAGACTCCACTGGAGTCAAAGGCTTTCTAGTCGTGAGAGACTTAGAAAAAATTATATTATTGATGGGTCGGAGGCTGTGAAAAAGTGTTCCATTGGAGTCCATTGGATCCATTGGTCACGAACAGACTCCACTGGAGTCAAAGGTTTTCTAGTCGTGAGAGACTTAGAAAAAATTATATTATTGATGGGTCGGAGGCTGTGAAAAAGTGTTCCATTGGAGTCCATTGGATCCATTGGTCACGAACAGACTCCACTGGAGTCAAAGGTTTTCTAGTCGTGAGAGACTTAGAAAAAATTATATTCTTGATGGGTCGGAGGCTGTGAAAAAGTGTTCCATTGGAGTCCACTGGATCCATTGGTCACGAATAGACTCCACTGGAGTTAAAGGTTTTCTAGTCGTGAGAGACTTAGAAAAAATTATATTCTTGATGGGTCGGAGGCTGTGAAAAAGTGTTCCATTGGAGTCCACTGGATCCATTGGTCACGAATAGACTCCACTGGAGTTAAAGGTTTTCTAGTCGTGAGAGACTTAGTAAATTCTTGTTGGGTTGGAGGGTGTTAAAAAGTGTTCCATTGGAGTCCACTGGATCCATTGGTCACGAATAGACTCCACTGGAGTTAAAGGTTTTCTAGTCGTGAGAGACTTAGTAAATTCTTGTTGTATGGGAGGCTGTGAAAAAGTGTTCCATTGGAATCCAATGGATCCATTGGTCATGAATAGACTCCACTGGAGTCACTGGTTTTCTGGTCGTTAGTCGTCTCATACAAATCAGTCCTTATAAGTTACTGTGACACATATAGCTTGGGCTACCTGTGATCGGAGTTCGTGAAAAAATGTGTTCCACTGGAGTCCATTGAATCCTGGGATTGGATCTAATTGGTCACGAACAGATTGCTGAGAGTACAACTGTGATCAAAGTTTAAAGTAGATAAAGGTAAGTTATAAATTGCTGTTCTAGTCTGCTTCATAAGTTAACGCTTACTCCAGTCTGAGGCCTTACATACTCGGATTTCTGAAAATGAAAGTGATGGAACGCGGTTTTGTTAGCACCGGCTAAACCTTGGGTAAGTAACGTGCCACTATAGTTCTGTTTTTCGGTGATAAGTCAATAGCTTTCTACAATAGACGTTTTGTGGATAAACTCTGAGATTAGATTGGTAAATTATTTTTGTAGATTGGTGTGAGTAGCCATTCACAAATGCAGACTCCTCTGTCAGTTAGTTTTAACTGAAATGATATTTTGTAGCTCTTCTTGAAAACTGTAGTTATCATGAATATTGTCTTGAATAAAGTTGATGTGTAAATTGGGGATTCTTAATTTAGCCAACAACAATACATGAAAATTGTGCAGATAAAATAGTCTTGCAGTGTTTGATTATTGTAGCTAGGTCTCTACTTTTGAGGTGCTACTTTTCTGAGTGTACTGTAGTTTTCTGTGTCAAGAAATATTGTATAAATTATATATTCTTTCTCTTTGCTCTTTTGCATTTGCACTGCTATTATTGGGTTGTCATCTGCTTATAGTGCAAGGAACCGTTGCATTCAGGTGCATTGAAGTCATTATCTTTATGAAAGTCGGATAGTTCGAAGTTGGTCTATTATTTATCATCTGTGGCAAAGGAAAGTAATGTCAGATAAATGGGGTTAGTTTCTAGAGAAACTGTGGTGCTGCGTCGGTGGGGGTGAAGCACAAGAATTTGGTTTTATCGACTGAGTCGATAAGGTCACTAAAGTACTAAGTTGATTGTGTAATTATTAAAAATAAACAAATCAATGGGAACCCCTTTTTACTGATTTTTTTTTCAGCAGGGAATCTGCTGTACACTATGGAAACTTTATGCTTTAAAATGATACATTTAGAGTCATTATTTTGAACAGTCGTATGTACACTGTTCAGCCTCGTAATCGTGGCCTAATATATTGTTTTCTTTTAATCACACACATAGAAATACAATGCATACAACCAGTAACAATAATTAATTCTCAATTAATCTGCGTGGCAGAGAAACAGACCAAGTGGCTGCCAATGTCAATTTTTCCTGCTTGTGTACACAGGTCACCCAACAACCGCAAAAAAATTAGAAAGTGGTCTGTTGACCGCAATAAAAATTGTGAGAAAACACAATGAAAAATAAAATAAGAGTTTGAAACAAGAACTGCCCAAAGAAAAAATTCAATAATCCTACCAAAATACAATGTATATAAGGAGCTTCCTCAAAATAACAAATGAATGAGAAAACATGTGTGTTCACCCTTACCAAAACCAGATATATGTCACATATATGTGACATATATTTCATTGCTGCACATATATGTGACATATATGTAACATTCTGTAGTATGGGAACATATATGTAACTTTTTACATATATGTGACATACTGCATATGTTTACTCATTTTTATTGATAATTAAAACAGCTAGCCTAACTGCTAGCTTAATTGGACTAAATACAGTAAATTATTAAGTCCCCAATTCCACTGTACATGTAGGCTTCAAATACCACCTGTGATGCAGTTCTGTTTTAATTTTTTATCAATTGTATCTGATCATAAACTATATATAATATTAATTCAACATTTTACCAGTCTTACCAAAACAATAGCTTATCCTGCCTGTATAAACATTTCTTAAAACATACTTTAATGTAGATAAAGTATTTAGGATTTAAAGAGCAGTCTGTGATATTTATGCTGATGATACAAATGTCATAATAATAACTATGATTTACATATTTCATGAAAAAGGGATTATTCAAAATTACAACGACCATAGAGAAATACTGGACTCCTGTGGCCCAAATTCTTTAAATATATATACAGTGTAGATGAAAGAAGTAAACCGTATAACACACCCATGCAAAATGACAATGGATACAGTGTATAACAGTCCCTCCCTTGCATCAGGAGTGTGGCCAAAAACTTGGTCAGCCTGGCAAAGCCTGGCCAGGCCATGCTTTCCGGGCGTTTAGCCACACTTGCTTGGAAAGTGCGGCCTGGAAAAGCCTGCCAAGCATGGCCCTGGCCAAGCTTTCTTGGAAACCTTGGCCACAAAAACTTGACTTTCCCGGCCACAAAAGTTCAGGATTTCCTGGCCAGGAAAGCCTGGCATTCCTGGCTACATGTATATCTCCCTGCTGGGACAAAATAATTATTTTGATAAAATTTGTTATTAATATTTTCCTCTTGAAATAGAAAAGTATTCTCTTTTTTACATGATAAATTGTTGTTACAGTGGTTACTTATTAAAAACATGTACAAAAAAAAACTGCCCATTAATGGAACTGAAACTTAAATGTAAGTGTCTTGAATGTACTGACTCTGATTGCATGGTCTAGCTGATTAGCTTTCTGTATTTAGATCATAGATTACTGAGTGTGAATTATTATACTACATAAGTTACCCAAGAAACTGAGAATTTACATATAAACTCTTAAATTTTTAAGTTGTGCTTATTCTCAAATGCTGACTTTTGAAGCCATAGATTGTTGTAACCATATGTAGTATGGCTCGAATTTGTGCACTTGACCAAAACCAATAAAACCAATATGATTTGAGCACTCGAGCGAAAACGAATATGACATTTTGTTCTATTTATGGCTTGGATTTGTGCACTCGAATGAAAACCAACATGGTGTTTTGTACTATCTATGGCTCGGATTTGTGCACTCGAGCAAACACCAATATGGCGTTTTGTGCACTCGAGCGAAAACCAATATGGCATTTTGTTCTATCTATGGCTCGATTTGTGCACTCGAGCGAAAACCAATATGGTGTTTTGTTCTATCTATGGCTCGGATTTGTGCACTCGAGCGAAAACCAATATGGCATATGTTTGTACTGACTTTTAAATTTTGATTGGATATGGATGGATTTCGTAAGGTGATAGAGAGGTCCAAAGCACCTGCACTCGCACACTACAGATGAAAATCGGCCTACACAAAGCATTTGAAAGCTAGGAGAAAAGCCAGGTTTAAGAAAAGATTTGTCAAGATGTAGAACTGAATGTTTTTTCAATGCATATATTTAAATTTTGCATTTTGTTTGGTTTCATCAATTAGCATTTTTGTACGGTATTTCATTGCTTTCACAATGGCACGCATGCTTTCACCATGGACAGACATTTTTTGCCCAAGTTTATTTTTGCATAAGTAATATTTGAAAATTACAAGTTTATTTCAGACGTGTATGTGTTACCTTACAGCCAAATTCATTGTATCGCGATGCGCAAAATGCAAACTTTGAAAAATTTTCTGCTTTTTCTGCTTTTTCTGTTCCGTCAATCATCTCAGTGGGAGGCGGGGTTATGCATTTGCTTGGGCAGTTTTAATTAAAGACTGAACATGAGATCGATTTATGAAAAATTAAACGAGCTAAATGCTAGAAATACCTGGAAACTGTAAAATACCTGTAATCGGCGTGATTAAAAGACCAAAACAGAATTATGATTAAATTTCTGCGCCCGAGTCGAAAGAGTGTACCGTACGTAAGACAAACTTATAGCCGAAAATTCTGTCAATGATTTCATCTTCAAAATCATCTTCAAGATGATTTCTTTCAAATATTTAGTTCATATTCAATCACATCGCATCTTGTTTTTGTATATTTTCTTTTATTTTCCGTCGTTACTACATTCGTTTTCTGCATACATACTGTCAGTTTAAATTTGCATATTATTACCATTGATGCATGATCGGTCGACCGTAACTGTAAACAACAGGAAAAGCTCAAACTTCTCGGCTCGTCAGCGGAGTCGATTTTGCCAGCATATAAATGAAATATTCCATGGAAGTTGAAGAAGGTTTTTCCCATCTCTAGTCGTCGAATTTTTTTAGATGCAAACTATTGAAGCCGATAAAACGTCCAACGCCGGCGGAGCTCACTAATTTAATATGCCCGATGCAAATCAGATTTACAAGCGAAGACACAAATTCTAAGGTAAAAATCGACGGATAAAATTAACTTTCTGAATTCCTTTCCTGTATCCATCTTCTTTGATTAAGCATCCTTTCTCTTTCTCATCAGCTCTTCGAATAAGATTTATCGCCATTGAACTCTCTGAATCAAACTTGCGGGAATCTCTCATCGCGCTAAAAACTCGCTCCATGTTAACCCCGCCTCCCACTGAGATGATTGACGGAACAGAAAACGCAGAAAAAGCAGAAAAATTTTCGAAGTTTGCATTTTGCGCATCGCAATACAACGAATTTGGCTGTAAATTGCCTTATATTACTATGTTAATTTTTAAATTATTCAAGAATATAACTACGCACACTAAATGCGTTTAGCGTAGCTGCATCGAAAAATTTAAGTCAGTAAAGTCAGTCACAGAATATATTAATTTTGAATCAATGCTTAATTGGGTAGACTGTACAAGTAACAATCACTGTCTCTAATGAAAGCTGAAATTATAAAAATATTTCTAGACATACATGACAAGTAATATTTCCTACACATAAAGCTGATTCATGTAGATGTTGATGTAGATGTCATGTTTTACTTGTTCCATTCACTGATCAGTTTTGTATTTGAAGTTAAAAGTTTCTTGATCAATAGCCGTGAATAATCCACCCTTGCAGCAGTTCACCTTATGGTAAAGCACAAACATAAACAGAATGAACAGAAGGACAGATTATAATAAGCTCTTGCAGACTTATACTGTAATTACCAATCTTGTATTCGTCCTCACGATCCAGTGTAGCTCCGGCTAGATCTAGTGTTACAATCCATGCACTCTAGTGTTCTTCATTTTTACAGTGAAAATCCATTTAAAACAAAGTTTTGCAGGAAACGATTTCCTGGATTTGCCCTTGGACTTGTTTAAACAATTTCTTAATTTACATTACACGGGATTTGCATGAGAACGGCTTTAACATCCGCCACCATTTTCCGCCGCCATCTTGCTTCTAAAGAACAGTTGGCCGAGTAAACCTGGGGAAAGTGAGCCAGCAGTCAGCAGTTTTAGCCCATGGAGCAGGCGTGCTGTGGCGCTCATTGAATTCGTTGTTTTTGGCACAAATTGAAATGCTGGAAATTTTTGCAAAATGTATTAAAAGTCCATAGAGTCTAGTAAAGGACAAAGTATGAATAATGTACTTTCTAGATCTAGGTAAGTGAAAGAATGAATCGTTGGTGTAGTTTTATTGCTTAAAACACAAGCACATTGACAATAGACTCACGCTACACAACACATTCTATAAATTCTTAGTTTAAGTTATTCTTCAGTCTTTTAAGAACTGTTTTTCCACACTGAGTCCTTCCCAATTTTATATTAAGCACAAATAACACTGCTTCACCAATGACAAAGGAGAACTACATGTAACTTCAATTTGAGATTTGTCTTCTGTTTTTAAAGTATGATCAGCATCATCTTCATTTGGAAGCTCAATTTTTAAGCTTACCTAATTATTTGTATAATTGTGCTGGATTGAAGAAAGAGATAATACTTACTGAAAATGTTTTTTTTTTTTGTTTTATCTATTCCATATGGATGACAATGAAAACTTTCAAACAGCTTGCAGGGAAAACACTGTAGTATCAAACCTCCACTCAGCTAAGTTTGAAACAAACAATATTTAAAAATTGTATGATTCTTTTTTGCAAGTTATTATCTGTTGAATTGTAGCGGAGCACTTGACGGGAACAGTTTTTGGCGAACAACAACTGTATTTTATTCGGAAAGTAGTCGTACTAGTTTTTCTAGACAGAGAAAAGTTGTTTTTGTGAATGTTTGTACGGTCTAAATGTACTGTTCGGACTGTCGGGTAATAAGCCTTAAGCTTACTGTTTTTGAGAATTGCTAAAACTGAAAAATAGCCCGGTCGTCAATTTTAATTATTGTGCTTCCTACCTTTCACCTTAGTTAAGTTTCACCTTAGTTAAGCTTGTTCAAAACGCTACGCTGTTAGGCTCAGCCTATCTATATATATTACATGTATAATAAATGAAATTAAGTTCTGACAGGTTGTTTTCTTATGACTATTGCATGGTACACTGCAGCCTTAATAATCGAATTGCTATTTACTTATTAAAGTTTAATGACAATTTTAAGTGTTCATTATGAAGAAAGCAAATAATATCCTGTAGATGAAGCCAAAATGATATTAATATTGATATAACTCAAATGAAGAATGATCCTCGCAGTTGTGAACGCAATTTAAGCAATTGCGAAAAAATGCCTGAAAAAAAATTTATTTCATATATATATATATCTCATTTCACATTCACTCCTTTCACGGGAACATATGAACCTACAATTGACCTGCTCCCAACGTTAGTGGCTTCATAGCTCAGTTGGTAGAGCATCGCACCGGTATCACGAGGTCACGGGTTCGAACCCCGTTGAAGTCCTGAATTTTTTTTTCATGCTTCTTTTCGCAATTGCTTAAATTGCGTTCACAACTGCGAGGATCATTCTTCATTTGATTTCATTTCCGCAGTTCATATATGATTTATTTCATATATATATATATCATTTCACATTGATATAACTGTAGCACAATTAGTACAGTTGAACCTCCATAATACGGACACCTAAGGGACAGGCCCGAGTGTCCACATTATAGAGGTGTCCGTATTATAGAGGTAGGGAATGTATGAATTTTGGTATTTTTGGGACCAAGTAAACTCTCCGTAATAGAGAGGTGTCTATATTATGGAGGTGTCCGTAAGGAGAGGTTTGACTGTACAAATAAATACTATAAATGTATGGTGAAAAACAGAAGTTCCATGTAAGGCATTTTGTATTTGATGTTGGGATTATTATTAATAATACTGTGGAATCTTAGGTGGGATGTCAAGATCCCCGAGTCAGTGGGATCCCTGGTTCCCGATCAGGATTTTGCAAGGGTAATAATTATTTTCTTGTATTGGAATATTTGGCCAGGCTGGCCACAGTGTCCATGACCAGCCTGGCCAAAGCTGGGTTTCCTTCTGGCCCATGGGAGAATTTTTGCTAAAGCTTGGCTTCAAGCCAAGGTCACCACAGCCTTCAAGTTAGGCTTTGGCCACAGTTTTCCGCAGTATGGCCAAGCTCCTGATGCAAGGGTTTTGCAGCAGTTGGTCACCTCACCAATTAACATAAAACCTGTAGCTAATATAGAGCTAATATAGAGCTATATAATTTTCAGAAATGGAAAGAGCATGTTTCAATAAGCAAGTATCCCAATTTTTAGACCAATGCACAATGTACAATGGTTAGATGTTGTGCAGGTTTTAACTGTTAATAAATTAAAAGGTTTTGTATTGAGGTAACAAGGCCTTGCCACCCAGTATAATATTCTATCATGAATCTCTTTAGAAAGGAGTGGAGGCTGTATTACTGTAAGAAATGGAAACATAGTTAAAAAATAAATAACACAAAATTTGAGGCCTGTGATGTGTAAGGTAGAGATTTTATGACAGTTTGAAAATTTCAAAATTTACAAGGATTTGTATAGAAAATCACTAAAGCATAACTGGGTGGCAAGAGTTGTTCTTCCCATACAAATCCTAATCCTTTATGAAATATATTTTCCTTATACAGTATATCAGAAATTGAGAAAATCAGTAATCGGAAAAAAAGTTATGCATGTATGTTTGTTGAAACAATTATTTAACTGTGACCTGTAAATTTAACCAACTGTTGGTTTAGTTTTATCCTTGCATGGTTCTTCAATTTTTATTTTCCTTTACGGTATCAAACTCATACTAAATATCATTATTTATCATACCCACAAAAACAAAGGAAAATAAAATATTTGTCTTGGGATAAAAATGAACTACAATACTTAATAACTAAAGCAATATAATTTGATGTAGCTGATTTGTATGGTTTTAATAATTGTAAACATTAATTCTTTTTGTTAGGAGGAAAAATATATTTTGTTTGTTTGAAGCAACCATGTCTATAAGAATTTTCTTGCTGTACATGAACATGTGGGTAGCTTTCAAATTGCAGGCTTCCCGATGTTTTATATTACTCCTTCAAAAAAGATCAGCATGTGAAATTTAAGAATGGCATGAATGGCCATAAAAGGTAAGAATTTTTAGTCCTACAAACTTTTCGGATTGGTCACAGGTATGTTAATGTTTAGAAAAAAAAAACCTGTGTTAATTCATGTTTTCTGTAAAAATAAATAAATCAGTATAAAGAGAGCTGGCAAATATCACACCCCTTTTTATACTAGGAATATTTGTTCCTTAAAATTAACCATTGACTCGCTACATTGTACATGAAGTTTTTAAAATTTCCTTTTAATACAGCCAATGAGCATTCTCTTTCGCACATACACTCATGCAAAACAAACTAAGAGAAGCCGGTTATTTTGGTTCTATAGTTGTTCCTTGTTACATTTGTAAATTAGGTGGGAAGATCCCTATTGGGAGACTTAATAAAGTTTATTTATATTTTTATTTTTCTCTTCAAAATTGCAGTACACGAGAAACAGCTGCCTTCAGTTGGTTTTTGACCACACTTCCCTCTACTTTACCAATTATGCCGAGAACATTTTCACTTCCAAGCGCGCAAAAAGTCATGCGCGTGTTTGTGAATGTTACGTTTTGCCAGAAGAACGCAGAGAGTGCCGAATCGTCCGATTGTAATACACCACGAATCGTCTATATCTTATAAAACGCTCTTGTCCACAATAAACAAGCGGCGAGACAAATTATAGAATCGCAAAGGAAAATCGGGGAATTAGAAAAATCTAAGAAACGGATGCTTATTACAAATTACCGCCTTTCAGTATAATCGTAAAACGTAGTCGTAAAGTAGAAGAATGGGACGATAAGAAGCATCTGAAGTCGAAGTATCGCGCTTGTTTCAGGTCATTGCTTAATCAACGATCTATATAACCCGTGTGTAGCGTGCTTGTGTTGGAATATGGCTTAAAGAACGAGGTATATTGCAAGTGTAGCGTACTTGTCTCGGGTCATGGCTTAAAGAACGAAGTATATTTCATGTGTAGCGTGCTATATTACATGTGTAGCGTGCTTGTCTCGGGTCATGGCTTAAAGAACGAGGTATATTACATGTGTAGCGTGCTTGTCTCGGGTCATGGCTTAAAGAACGAGGTATATTACATGTGTAGCGTGCTTGTCTCGGGTCATGGCTTAAAGAACGAGGTATATTACATGTGTAGCGTGCTTGTCTCGGGTCATGGCTTAAAGAACGAGGTATATTGCATGTGTAGCGTGCTTGTCTCGGGTCATGGCTTGAAGAACAAGGTATATTACAGTGTAGCGTGCTTGTCTCGGGTGATGGCTTAAAGAACGAGGTATATTACAGTGTAGCGTGCTTGTCTCGGGTCATGGCTTAAAGAACGAGGTATATTACATGTGTAGCGTGCTTGTCTCGGGTCATGGCTTAAAGAACGAGGTATATTACATGTGTAGCGTGCTTGTCTCGGGTTATGGCTTAAAGAACGAGGTATATTACATGTGTAGCGTGCTTGTCTCGGGTTACGGCTTAAAGAACGAGGCATATTACATGTATAGCGTGCTTGTCTCGGGTCATGGCTTAAAGAACTAGGTATGTTACATGTGTAGTGTGCTTGTCCCGGGTCATGACCAGGACGAGGTATTTCGACGACTAGACTTCCGGTAACTCCAGTGGACTCGATGCATCTCCAGTGGACTCCGATGGATTCCATTGGACGATTTTTCTACCCTCCCGAAGTTAAACTGTTTGGACTTCCGGTTTCATTTCTGGACTAGACTTCCGGTAACTCCAGTGGACTCGATGCGTCTCCAGTGGATTCCGATGGATTCCATTGGACGATTTTTCTACCCTCCCCGAAGTTAAACTGTTTAGACTTCCGGTTTCATTTCACAAATAGACTTTGGGTAACTCCAGTGGACTTTAGATTTGACGACTGGAATCTAGTGGAGTGTATTGGACATGGATGGCTTTGAAAGCTAAACAAAGATGGCGCAGCGACTACTTTTGTTTGTAGCCATATCAAAACTACTTTTACGGAGGTAAAAACGTGTATGAGACTTAAAGTGCTTTAATAAATTCAACAAGTGTTGTTTGGAAATGTTTTTCATTAGACATTTCTAATACTGAGTCATTTTTTTACGAACCATTCGTGGCAACAAACGAAAATCCGACATCTTTTGTTTTTTATTGTATTCTACAGTCAGGAAGGTTTTTTGAAGGCACTCCGGGGGGGGGGGGGGGGGGGGGATACTCCCATATATGAGCTTATGTGCCGCTGTGAAGGGTATGGTTTTCAGGCAGTTTAGTCTGGGATAGGGTATAGTAATCAGAGATTTTTGGTCTAGAATAGGGTATCATTTTCTGAAAAACTGATCAGTTGTGTGAATAGTTTAGTCTAGACAAGGTTTTACTGGCAAATGGAATGTAAAAATCAGTAAGGCGGGCAGAACGGCATTTTTACTGACTGTGAGTGAGTTTCTGGAAAATAGCGAGTCTGGAATAGGTCTAGGATAGGGTAGGGTTTTTCGGTGTTTGGTCTAGAATAGGGTTGCAAAATGCAGCTAAAATGGTCTAGTATAGGTTAAGGGTCTCAGAGTCCCCACCCAAAAATTTGCAGAGTAACCCCCCCTCCCCGGGAAGGCACTCACCTACACCTGTACATTGGAATGAGTTTCAGTTGTGATTTGAGTCACTGCGCATGCGAAATACTTCAGTTTTGGCAGATTGGCGGGCAATTTTAGCGTGTTTACATGTACAGCCGCCCCCTCAAAATGACGGAGAGAGTCGGCTGCTGTGGGTTTGCTAGGGTCTTCCTTTGGGAGACAAAAGCAAATGCTTTTAAGAATACTACCTGAGCTTGTAATGAAACAAAAGTTGAGTTTAAGAAGCGCATTTTAGATTTAAGATTTCATCTTTACATTGAGCAGTTTAAATACTGCAAACCAATGTCCTCGACATTTACCTCGACAGAGGTAAATATAAACTTCAGTGAGCAAGGATGCAAAATTTATTTTATTTTCATAAATATTTATGACATTTTTAACAGAAAGTACCGTAAAAAATGCATCAACAGTTACATTTATGAAGAGCTACAAAATCATTGATGACTATCTCAATGTAAACAAAAGGCAGCCAAGAAAGCCTATCTTTTAAAGTTTTCCTCTGCAAAATGGGCCAAAACAACACAACTTCGATTAAACCTGCACTGCCTTCAAAACTGCAAGTGCTGCAAAAATTTCCATGCATCTCTCAGTGAAAAATTTCCTGAAAGCAAACAAAATGAAAATAAGCCTAAGGACCCTTTTACAGACAAAAACAGATCAACAAACCATGTTCCCAAGAAGGCTCGACCAACCAAAGGAGAACTCAAAGCTGTTGGAGAAATGATCTTTTCAACATATGACAAGATATGCAAAGAAAATTTGGGCAAGTCATTTAGTGAGGTACAGGTACTGCTTGTAGTACCACAGTTAAACCTCCAGGAGAAGCAAACCCCTTATGAAAGAAGAAAACATTGTTTGGAAAAACAACGTGAATTCAAAACGTACATGTGTGTTGAATCTGCGTGGAAAGAAAATGATGTAGATTCTCATTTAGCTCAAAGAACATCTTTGGCTGCGAGGGCAAAACAAAGAATTCATCAATCTTTTCAGGCCAAATCTCGACTAGAGAAAACTCCACCTGGCATGAGAAGTGCTCACATATTCCCAAAGATGTCTCGGTGGAACACTGAACAGCTTTTGGATGATGTGAGGAACTGGCCCCATGAACCTGTCTGCTGGTCTGAAAAGGCAAAGGAATATGGAATCAGGAAATGATGCACACCACCCAGTGGAGGGCAAATAATAAAGGAATTTTTGAAGTCAAAAGGAGTCAAACAACCCCCTTCGAGCCAAGCAGCGAAGGTGACAACAAAAATAATAAATTAATAATAAATAATGCAAGATTAATGCAAGAACTAAGGTCTGTCAAAAACTACAGATGTAGCTGAAACAATGGGATGAAGCTTTCCTGGTAAATCATGACAAAATACCAAATAACAGTGACTATATTAGTGATAGCCATGTCAAAGAATTGAGCAAAAGGAAAAAAAAAGTTGCCTTAAAGCTTCTTGAGTCATGGAACATTACAGTTCACCTCTTGTAACTTAATTAGTAAATGTTAGGACGTTATTAATAGTGTGGACAATTTTGCAAAAACTCATTAAGGTAATGTTAAGTTTGTATAAGTCATGGAAGAATGATATTCCATTGCAAATATTAACATTTTTTGTGTCCAATAATAATGTACAAAATTATTTGAATTTGATGGGCTCGTTTCTATGTATGCATAGCAATCAAGCTTTGTGAAACTCTATTTAATACAGTCGTGTATCATTTAAGTTTAAATATGACTTTTAACCGGAGCACTCAGCCAATTGTTTTGATGGAAAAGCTGTCCAGGAGGTTTTGCAATTAATTGGACTAAAAACTAGAGTTTTCTTAACTAAAATGTTGCCTCAAACATTTGTAACATTGGATAATTTATATATAATGCCTCCTACAATTGGAGGGATAAAAATGTTGTTTTGGATACTAAATAAGAAGTCAGCTAGGATTTTCGGAAAGGAGATAGCTAGTAAATTCAGGCGATAACATTCCTTATCCCAATTTTTCTGTTGCTGAAATACAGGTATTTCAGCTATAAACAGAACCAAAGAGATCAAACTGTATTAGCTATCACATAAGTTTCCTTTAACCCATTCACTCCTGAGAATTTTTACGTTTTTGAGCGATTTCCTGCATACACACGCCCCATAGGCTTTCGTGACTTCATATTTGAAGTTACCATTGAAAGTGCTGCTGTTCTAAAACACTGAAGGCTCAAGTTTACTGGAAACGTCATTCTGACGTTGTGATTTTGCTTTGTTGAATTCCAATAAAGTCTTCAATATGGTTTTTCTGCGATTTTTTGGTAAGTCCACAGCCATTTTTCATCTTTAGTAGCTGCCTGATGAGCATCATTAAGCTTGAAGGTAGTTCAGCGAAGCGAGTTAGGTGTTGTACTTCGTTTAAGAATTTGGCTCGATGCTCGTTGAACTGGAAAAATGGCCGCCAGGAAACAAAGTAGCTTTGGGACTCGACTCTAGATGAATTTCTCGACCTACCATGGCATATTTTGGAAGTTGCAACCACTGAACACAACAGGCGCGAAATTTCGGCGGTGGGTCGGAGTGGCTGTGGACTTACAGCCTGTAGTATAAATATGAAATGTGTGGAGGATGGAAGGAACGCTGTCAAAAAATCTTGTTATTTCCCAGCATGCAGTGTGGTGGTGATGTTGAAAATCGAGGCAAGGTCAGTATGCACTAGAATAAGAAGCTGTAGCTCGGCCCGAGCTACGAATAAGAGCAAAAGAATTCACTGCTAAGCTAGGACTAGGACTGAATTTTGCTGTAAATGTTGACTTTGGGTTTGCCACGATGATTTGAATAAAAAAAACTAAAGGCAAAAACATGATTTTTGTTGTTTTTCTATGACGTTAAAAATGGTCGTTTTTGTTATTGTCCAAATTCAAACGGTGATATTCTGCAAAAATTGCTGACTTTTTTGTGTTTATTGGGTACCTCGATTCGAGGGACTTTCTAGTCAATGCTCACAACTGCTAGTTAAGGCAATGTTCGCACGATTGAGAAAGTTGCAATTTTGTAAAGCAGTGGAATCTTGTACGGGCGCTTTGGGGCGCATTGGGTGTTAGTGGGTTAAAGGCCCTAAATGATACACTGCCATTCCAATCATTTTCCTAAACATTTATCACTAGGTGCCACTGTTATGATCTGTTACGAGTTTTCCATATACACTGTATGTAAATATCAAAGTGTCAACAAATCATTTGTTTTGAACAAAGAAATTTCTAAATAATTATGTATAAGTATCTAGATAGCCTTTAAAAGTGCTTTTACTCTGGTAAGAAAAACAGAAGTAATAGTCAACAAACGGCAATTTTGGGACCATTTGTTGGGAAAATAATTCACTTGATGGTCAAATGCTGAATTCTCCTTTGCCTGGTCTCGGGCGACTTCATGTACCGCACAGATGACGTAAAACAATAGGAAACATTGTTTTCGGTCCTTGTTTTTGGGTAAAAGAATTTTGATGAAGCATTGTTTCCTTTTATTTTACGCCATTTGTGTCCTCTACACGAAGTAAGAGCCCAGGTCTCTGACATTTCTGTGTGACTGCAAGGAGAATTTATGTCGACTTTTATCTTAGTTACATTAAAAAAAAGGTGCTTTTTTTTGTCGTCTGAAATCGACTTTTTGACAGAAAAATGTTTATTTCAAGCGCTTACTTATCTATTTTCTATTTTTACCACAATTGCTGCTAAACTCGCAATCTGATTGGCCGACGTGAGTGGTAAATGAGAGTCCAGACAACGGTGCTGACGCTAACATCACGTGCGCTTGAAAACAACCAATCAGATTGCGAGAAAGTTATAGACAACGCTTGCTCTTTCTTTGCTGTCACGTTTTGTAACAAGACTTCGATTTTTCCTTGTATTTTTTCTTAATATTGTTGTAAAAAACAAATTTACACCGGTTTTCCGTGGTGTGGACTCTTATTTACCACGATTTACGTCATCACATGGTCAAAATTTGTTGCTGACTCACTCGGCTGCGCCTCGTGAGTCCACAACATTTTGACCATGTGATGACGTAAATCGTGGTAAATAAGAGTCCACACCACGGAAAACCGGTGTAAATTTGTTAAATTGAGCAAGAAATATATACTGTGCACATGCAGTACATGTACGCTTCTTTGCGGAACCAGCGAACGCATGATACACTGAATTGTCTGCTCAGGTTGTAAAAGAAGGAATAAATCTGTTGGCTTACCTTTCAGGAAACATTTATTGCGTTCTTCAGGTTCCCTCACCAGCATGCAGCGTAAGTTAAGTTGTCTCGATTGACATCTTGCAGCTGCAGGCGTCGCAACACAGATGATTGGAAATTCAGCCTCTTGTCCGTCAAGTTTACATGAAATCCAGCAATAGAAAGGACAGTACCTTTTTCTTTATGAAATAGTTTTCAAGGAGCGGTAAATTGCCCAAATAAATCGAAAAACCGAGGACTATGAACACAAGAACACGTGTTTCTCTGCCGCCATATTTTTTTTCTCATCAAATCCCGCTAAGGGAAATTGTAACGGGTCAACCCGCAAAGTTCGCTGCTGGGGGTTTGAGAGAGTATTTGGCAAGTGATATATTTTATATCCAGCGGACAGCATTCAATGTGTTAAAAAGAAGAATTTCCATTGTTTCATACTTTCTTTATCAAAATTTGTGGGTTTTCGTCGAAAAGATCCTTCCCGTTGTGAAATTATTCGCATAACAAGCTTGAGTAGAGAATGACATCAAAAAGTTACATTAAAAGGTGATTTTAGCACTTTGTGCCATTTAATTTATAAAGTGTAATTAATTTTAATTGACACACTTTAACTCGTTTAAAAATAGGTCAAACTCATCGCTGAATTTAATCATGAACGAAGCGAAATAATTGCTCAAAAATTTGGTATTTGAAAGATGAAGGGATGTTCTTTTGGATCCCAGAAGGAATTTTTGGAGTAATGATCCAGCGCGATGCTTTCGAATTTGAAATTTGCCCAAAATTCATTAGTTCAACTGAGCACGGAGGATCAATCTTATCAGCGTTATGTAAATATCTCGCGCTAAGGTTTAATTCTCCCCCATTTAAAGTTCAAGTATTTCAAATTTAAAACATAGAAATGCTTACCTTGATGCTGCTGAAACATTTTTATGAGCTTTGAAGTCTATGTTATCTTCCTTAAAACTCAAGCACGCAGGTTGGGTCGGGGCCCCTGGGAAACTTACTGTTCTTCTGAGCTCCTACCACTCGCAATGTCACGTAACCTCTACCCAGATTGGTTGAACAAATTTTCCTCGCGCGGCACGTGTGGATCACGCGCTAGACTACGAGCAGTCCCTCCTTTTTCCTCAGGGATAGTAGAGCGAGCGAAATGCGAGCGCGCGTTTAATTGTATGTTATTTTGCAACTCTAGCAAACAATATTTGCAATTTCCACATTTTTCCGGTTCTCGCGTGGGGTGATTTTCACGCGCGCTCGCATTTCGCTCGCTCTACTATCCCTGAGGGAGTGTAACTTTTTGTCGCGGGTCGCGAGTCGCGACTCAAAGTCGCGAGTCGCGACTGAAAGTCGCGGGTGCGGGTAATAGGTGCGGGTGCGGGTAATAGGTGCGGGTGCGGGTGCGGGTGCGGGTAAAAGTCGCGGGTAACAAATTATCAAAAAAATAAAATTAAAATACCCAATAAAGGTTAATATAAAGAGTGTAACTTTTTGTCGCGGGTCGCGAGTCGCGACTCAAAGTCGCGAGTCGCGACTGAAAGTCGCGGGTGCGGGTAATAGGTGCGGGTGCGGGTAAAAGTCGCGGGTAACAAATTATCAAAAAATTAAAATTAAAATACCCAATAAAGGTTAATATAAAATAGCGAATTTTTATGTCTCACATAGTAGGTTTATAATTTTTTGTCTGACCTTTTCACGCAGCGGCTATTTTGCATTACGTACAGTGAACCCATTAAACCGTGAACGCCTAAAATTATTTCTGGAATGTTTATTGTTCTGCGACCAATCAGATTCGAGAAGTAACTGCAACAAACCGCAAGAGTAATTAGCTGAAAGGTTTCGATCACGAAACGAGTCGGTGGCTTTTGCCGATCCACGATAAATTCTCAGTTTCACCGCCGATTTACAAACACTCTGAAATTGTTTTTTTTTTCTATTTCAGAGTTTATGCATAAGCAAAGAATAACTATAAACGATATTTTACTGAAAAGAGATATTAAAATAATCGAACAGACACGGCTAGACAGCGCGTCTGGAAGCAGAATAATTGTATTCAGTTTTCGATTTTTTAAAAAACGGCCTCTCTGGTGTTGTCAGTTATAATCACTTGTAGGTTTCAGCCTTTTCCCTGTTTGACCAAAACAGTTTACTGAATAAAGTTTGCAAGAGTTTCCCTTAGGGATGGACCATTAGAAAAGTGATGGGGGGGGGGGGGGGGTGGGAACTTTGGGAGAGGCAAGAATTTTTTTTTTGTCCACCTAAGGTGGAAATCTTTTTTTTTTTTTTTTTTTCACTCGATGGCTGGAATATTTTTTTTTTTTAATAGTTTATTTTTTAATTTTCCTTGGGCAGATTTTTTTTTTTTTTGCGATAATGCGTGGGAATATTTTTTTTTCTTAATAACTTACTGGGGAATTTTTTTTTTTTTTTTGCTTTTGCCCCACCCCCCCCCCCCCCCATCACTTTTCTAATGGTCCATCCCTTACCTACTCTGGTGCGGAGAACAGTGCATGAAATGTCACGAAGCTCGTTCACGGCAAACTCTTCCGTCACGCAAGTCGTTAGCCGAACAATTTAACGACATGAAATAACGATCTGGATTTTTCTTCCACGATTCTTAATTTTTTTTTATACCCTTTGGAAATACTGAAGTTGTTATTCTTTACTATTTCAGAGAGCTTCTGTATGAGCGAAGGATAGACGGCAGAAGTGAACAAATGTCCAGTTCTAGGTCTTCTAGTACAGTAGTGGAAGCAATTCGCGCGTTTAGTATATTTTAAAAAAAGATACGTTTCCTTCGGTGTTTGCATAAACATTTTATTTATCACTTCTTTGGTTTTGCCTCAAAACGTGCTTGTTTTTGGCCGTCATTTGATGTTTTCGATTCCGTCGGTCCAAAGTAACACAACTACCGAACTGAGACCTAAATCAAAAGCGAGTGCAATTTTTCAAAATTTGCATGCACTGTTCTCCGCACCAGAGTAAGGTAAGGGAAACTTTTGCAAACTTTATTCAGTAAACTGTTTTGGTCAAACAGGGAAAAGGCTGAAACCTACAAGTGATTATAACTGACAACACCAGGGATGCCGTTTTTTAAAAAATCGAAAACTGAATACAATTATTCTGCTTCCAGACGCGCTGTCTAGCCGTGTCTGTTCGATTATTTTAATATCTCTTTTCAGTAAAATATCGTTTATAGTTATTCTTTGCTTATGCATAAACTCTGAAATAGAAAAAAAAAAAAATTTCAGAGTGTTTGTAAATCGGCGGTGAAACTGAGAATTTATCGTGGATCGGCAAAAGCCACCGACTCGTTTCGTGATCGAAACCTTTCAGCTAATTACTCTTGTGGTTTGTTGCAGTTACTTCTCGAATCTGATTGGTCGCAGAACAATAAACATTCCAGAAATAATTTTAGGCGTTCACGGTTTAATGGGTTCACTGTAATGCAAAATAGCCGCTGCGTGAAAAGGTCAGACAAAAAATTATAAACCTACTATGTGAGACATAAAAATTCGCTATTTTATATTAACCTTTATTGGATATTTTAATTTTAATTTTTTGATAATTTGTTACCCGCGACTTTTACCCGCACCCGCACCTATTACCCGCACCCGCGACTTTCAGTCGCGACTCGCGACTTTGAGTCGCGACTCGCGACCCGCGACAAAAAGTTACACTCTCCCTGAGGAAAAAGGAGGGACTGCTCGTAGTCTAATCACGCGCGTATGTTGTTTTCAAGATGACGGGAAGAATATATCCACCACAGATTTCTGTTGTGTGCTACGGTGTAAATCTCATCAAAGATATAAAAGACACTTCATCACGATAAATATCAGCCTTTCATTTTATTTGTTTATGGGAGAATGTCTTCATTCCTCGCGAAGCGAGGGCCGAAAGCCCGAGCGTAGCGAGTTTATAAAATGTCAGAAAACAGCAAACTGATCCTTACGGCAAGGCGATGAAGGAGTAAATAAAAGAATAAAACAAAATTTATATTTAAACGAATTTGCCCAATATTTCGGTTTGAAAACAAACCTTCTTCAGGGGCTAACAGAAAAATGAAAAATGAAGTTAAAACTAAAAGTTCGTTACAAATAAGAGTTTGAAATTATGAAAATAAAAACAATAGATTATTATTGGTGCAGGAGACTAGGTGTCGTATGTCAATGAGTTTCGTCACGTCTATTTATTCCTAGAGGAGATAACGTTTTCCCTTGTGTATCAAATGAGCCTCTCTCGCCTTTCTCACTGCGTCACGATTGCTGCGTATGAGTTCAAGTGGGATTAGAAGAACATCATTGATTGAATGTCCAGCTTGATTGAAATGTAGGGAGACAGGAGTGGGATCGTTGAGTTGATGATGGTTTATGATGGAACGGCGGTGTTCTCCAAATCGTTCATTAAGTTGCCGTTTGGTCTCTCCGATGTATTGGCATTTACATTTCTTACATTCAATCAAGTAAATAAGATTTTTGGATTTGCAGGATAAGTTGTCGGTGATTTTTCTTTGTTCATTGGTTGCGGTAAAAATGTAATTTGTTTGGCTTTCTTGGAGAAAAGGACAGGTGAGGCAACGTGGATGGTTGCATCTATAAACTCCGGCAGGTTGTTGCGCGTGAGGTGTATTATTGTGGAGCGTGGAATGTACCAAAAGGTCACGAAGGCTTGCGTGACGTCTGTAAGCAGTAACTGGAGGCACAGGGAAGGCGTCTTTGCAGTTAGGGGAGGATTGAAGGATGTTAAGGTGTTTTTTTAGGACTGAAGATATTTTACGAAGAGCAGGGTTGAAGGTTATAACAAATGGCGTGCGATCTGTTGTGGAATTTGTGTGTTCCTGTTGCTTGAGTGTTTCGTGCCGTGGGATGGCGCGGACTCTGGTTACGGCTCTTTGTAGGGAGGGTCGGCTGTACCCTCGTTTTATAAGATAATTAACAAGTTCTTTGCTACGTTGATCAAAGAAGGTGTCGGTGGAACATATGCGGCGTATTCGGAGAAGGAGGCTGAATGGGATAGTTTTCTTGGTGTGGTTAGGGTGACAGGAAGACTTGAGAAGGTACTGATGTTTGTCAGTGGGTTTTGTATGTAGATCTGTGTGGATTTGGTTGTTGCTGAGGTGTACCAGTACATCTAGGAAGGGTAGGGACTGATGCAAAGAAACTGAATATTCATGGGTAAACTTGATGTTGGAGTGGATGGAATTTAAGTATCCGATGAAGGTTTTAAGTTTCTCCTCTCCTTCTGTCCAAACCATGAAGATGTCGTCTATGAATCTACGCCAGACGAAGGGTTTGAAAGGGGCGTTGTCAATTACGTGTTGTTCAAATTTGCCCATGAATAAGTTTGCGTATGAGGGTGCCATACGAGTTCCCATTGCAGTTCCGTGAATTTGTAAGAAATGCTCATTGTTGAAGGAAAAATTGTTCATGCCAAGTATCATTCTAATGAGGTCACAGATGCGTTCAGTAGGTAGTGTTTTGTTTTGACGGGTGTTAAGGAAATGGCGGCAAGCTTCAATGCCTTCGTTGTGAGGAATGTTAGTGTATAGTGAAGAGACATCAAGGGTGACAAGAATGGCGTTGTCCGGTAGAGGTCCCATTTGTTCAAGTTGAAGAAGAAAGTGTGTAGTATCTTTGATGTAAGAGGGAAGAGACTGTACGAGGGATTTGAGGTGGTGGTCGACAAATTCAGAAATTCGCTCTGTAGGATGGCCATTGCTAGATATAATAGGGCGTCCAGGGTTGCCTTTTTTATGGATTTTAGGTAGAATGTAGAAGCGACCAGCCTTAGGGTCGGGATTAGAAGTGGGGTATTTGAATGTGTCATCGTCGATTAAATCATCTTTGTGTAGGCGGTAAAGGTATTCTTTGACACGTTCCTGTATTCTTTTTGTTAAGTCAGTACGTTGTTTCTGGTAGTATTTAGGGTCGTTGAGTTGTCTATAACATTCATTGATATACCAAGAGTAATCCATTACCACGGTTCCTGAGCCCTTATCTGCTGGTTTAATCACTATATCTGAACGTCTACAACTGGGAGATCCGGCACCACTCAACGGTTTGTCGCTGTGGTCTTGCTGATATTTTATATTATAAAATGTCGCGCGTGGGGATCGCGCGTGGATCGCAGTCGGGCGATATTTGCGTGAATGCGTGATGGAAATAATGCAGTTTATATAAAGTTGCCTAGCAACAAAACCGAGACAAAGCTCCACGCCTGGTCAGCTGTCGCGCGAAAAAGAGGGCCTAACATAGGGTTGGCGGGATGCGGGATAAGCCTTTTTTCGATGCCGGGATGCGAGATGAAAGAAAATTTGAAGGCGGGATGCGGGATGGTCAGAGGTAGGCGGGAAGCGGGAAGTTAGTCATTTTCATGGCGGGACGCGGGAATTCTTGATTTTTCCGGGTGGGAAACGGGATGGATGACGACAATGCACTCGCCGGATATTTCACGATTCCGCGAAGAAAGACAAGTCTGGATGTTTACATAAGTGAGTTTTTAAACCGGCGTTTTTCTATCCTGTCTTTCCTTTGAAAACATTTCAGAAGTCCTGATCAGGGGCGCTCCTGGCCAGTTTTTACCAGTAAGCCAGGGGGCACAAGTTGAAAAAAGAAAAGGTTAATGTAGCATAATATACGGAAAGACATCGCGTTGTCATTTTGTGGCTGATAAATTTTAAAAAAACTTGTAAGCCAGTGCTTACTTGGCCTACAGGCAGGTACCCCCCTGCCATGCCAATAAGCAGACACAAGTACACTTACAACTCTGAACAATTTTCAGCTATATTTCAGTTTACATGCTAGAGGGATGAGAGGCCAGCCTTAAGCGATAAGCACTAAAGTTCAAACATTTGCGACTGCTCTCGTTCGACCGCTAATTTGTTTGCATTCTCATCATCTTCTGCCGTTTTAATCGAACTTGAATTCGCGTCAACCCTAAATGATTCTTGCCGCCATATATGGATGATAGTATCTGCTTTTTTGCATTCAAGGGCCGAGGAATGGACGCAACAAACAAAACGTCACTAAGAAAGGCAAACCTTGCAGAAAAACTGACACACCACAAGTCATCCACACAAACGCGGCGGGTAACTGAGTTTCATTCCATTTTTCTTAGCTTACCAGCACTACTTGAGAAGTTAACTACTCGTCCCCGACCTTTTTTCACAAGCGGAAGAAAAGTTTTAGTGACGTCAATCATTCCCCACAGATTTACGTCCAGGGGCGTTCCTAGGCTTTTTCTGATTGTAAGCCTTGATGGTTGTGAGTGCCGAAGGCACGAACTTTTAGGAGAGAAATTGAACAGTCTGAAAGGCCATTTCATGCATTCCCTGGACTGGAAGTGGTTAAACCGGGAAGGTCTTTTAACGCATTAGAGCTAACAAAAAACTAAATATTTGAATTGGCAATTATGATAATCATCAGTCTGCAGATGTCCGTTTTCAGTAGATTCCAATGGAATTATAGCGTTAAGTAAGCAAAATAAAGCTCAACTCTATCTTTGATAAACAAGTACAAAACCATCCGATTTATTTACACTTAAGAAAATAATTATTTCGTGTGAAAGTACCAGACCTTACATGTCAAACGACGGGACGTTACGTCCGGCCTCCGGCCGTAGAGCGAGTTGTGATCGCGAGTACTGAATGCTCTTGTAAATACGCCTTTCAACAAGTCAACACTAAGTCTACAGTTGGATCACAGCTTAGTCGAGCAGCGAGCTTTGTGACTCGTTCTAATACAACATTTTTAAAAAAGTTATTATACCGTCTGAACGGCCTGTAAGCCCGTGCTTATTTGCTTAAAGGCAGGTACGCGCCTGAATACCAACTCTTTTGAGATAACACGCAACACTGAAATTCCACCTCTGGAGTCCACTGAAATTCCTATTTATTTATATAGAGATTGTGAATTGCAAAACTTGCAAAAGTTGCCTTGCAGAAAAAAATGAGTTTAGTTTTACCATATATTTTATTTTTCCACAAAAATACGTATTCCACATTTTCCCCACTCCTCATTTGCCACACTCCTCATTTTTCGGCATACTCCGCGTTTTCTACACTCCGCGTTTTTCACACTCCGCACTCTTTACTCCTCACTCCGCACCCCGCATATTCCATACAACCTTCCCTATCAGATTTCGTGGGTAACCCCTATGTAGTTGGCATTTGAAATTTTGAAGTTTTGTCTGATGGAGGGCCTTCTTCATGGTCCACGAGCTGTTCTCCGATAAAGAACTTTTATTTGGCTCCTCAACACTTACTCAAAAGCGGACAAATTTACCAAACTAAACTGACTGCTGCTGTTTACCGCAAACAAACACCGAGGTTGTAATGCATTAGCCCGCGGAAATCGCATCTCGTCCGGAAAAACTGCGACTTGTCTTGCAAAAAATGTATTTTGGAAGCGGGATCGGGATGACATGTTCGAAGCAAGCGGGATGGCGGGATGAAAGAAAAAACAGTGGCGGGAAGCGGGATTGGGAAAGCCTATTTTAGACCCTCGAAAAAGGGTACTTTGTGACTGCAGTCGAATGCGAACGGAACATCTAAGGGACGATGTTAAATCTTTAGACTCTGTTAAAGTCTTTGCTAAAGTCTTTGGGAAAAGACTTGCTAACTTACTTCTTTCTAATTAGTTTGAATTTGTAAATAGTCAATTCAATTCATTGTATTTTTTCATTCTTTCTTATTGTATTTTACTTCTTTTTTTTTTTTAATGTGTAGTTATTACTTTAGTCATTTAGTCATTTATTTGTTATTTTAGCAATTTTTATAATTTTGTAACTGAAAAACCCTTGTAGGGAGTTACAATAAAGTATGTATGTATGTATGTATGTATGTATGTATGTATGTAACAGCGGTAATCCAAAAAAACAAGTTGCGGGTGGCGCTTTCGTCACCAGCAGGAGGTCACCAGGGTTGGCCATCGTGACGTCACCGTAAGCCGAATTCGCCGTGTAACGCGTGTAACAGTGTTACATGGAAAAGGTCTAGAATTTTCGTCCCTAAATCGGGCAGCATATGTGAAATCGGCACTCTCAAACCCCACGGAATCAACGAACGCTTTTCATTCAACTAATTTACATTTGTTTTTTCCACCAATAGCGAAACTCCACCTACTATCTGAAACCACACACTACCCACAATCCCTTGATTCGCTCCGACGAAGGGCTAGCGCTCGAAACGTCAGCTTTCTCGAATCTTTTAACGGTGGCTAATTTACCTTATCGACTCAGTCGATAAAACCAAATTCTTGTGCTTCACCCCCACCGACGCAGCACCACAGTTTCTCTAGAAACTAACCCCATTCAAGTGCAGAGAAGCACGAGCCAAAGGCGAGTGCTTCTCGCACTTCTCGAGTGTTCTTAAAAATTCCCAAGTGCTTATATAACTCAACAATGCTCGAGGAACAAGTTTTTTATTTCTTTTATAAAATAAAACGCGGTTATGATTAACCTTACGTCACGCGCGTGTTTATCGAGTTGTAATGAACTCGGTTTAACCAATCATAGCGCGCGCATTTCCTTGAGTTTTTTTGGTTTTTCTCTTCTATATCTGTAATCTAGTTTTATTTTTAAATTATTTTCTTTTTTCCTTTTCTGTAAAGATGCGAGTTGAATAAAAAATATTGTATTGTATTGTATTGTATTGTATTGAGCATTTTATAAAGGAATAATGAAGCACGCTCGCGCTATTAAATTTGATTACGTGAAAATTCTACCTATGTTATAAAAAACTTTAGTGTAAAAAAGCGGAATTGGAAACAAAGAGATGAAAAGACCAAAGGTATGTGTTAAGTAATTATTATGATGTCTAAAAATACAATATATTTTAAAAAGCAACAGATTGAAGGCACAGGAACAAACAAAATTTGGAGATCGATCAATTGAAAACGCGATTGAATTATGAAAGTTTGTGCACTTTCGTGAACGATATCTGGAGAATACAACATTTTTTAACACCGATAGAAGAATATGACCTTGATATAGTTTAAAACGTTCGGAAGGCGATGAAAATGAATCATTTGAAACCTTCATAAAAATGATCAGTGGGTTTAAACCCATTTCTTTGTTAAAAGATTGCGTGTTGGACCTCCAAATTGCGTGACACCCGCCAAATATGAAGCAACAATGATCTATAAATGCAGTCTAAAATGCTCCGTTACAAAGAAACTAGAACTATAGAGTCATGTCCTGAGTTCGGAAGTAAACAATGGGCCATGGAATTTGCTTTCTTTGATAACGTGTGCGCAAAAACTGTCAAAAGTTTTAAGATTTTCCTCTGCGAGGCCAAGCGGCTGACGCAAGCTTCCCGCAAAATACTTCAGTTAGTGTGTACCGTTTGCAAGCTGGTCTGTGATTGGCCAAGGGATAATTTCCGGTGGTCGAGGTGGTTAACCAATCGGCATGCAACGTAACGCTGCCGAGGTCACGTTACACGTAATAACCTTTGTATCGTTATATTATCGCGTCGCGTTGAGTTTGTCAATTGACTTGAGTTCACTGAGAGTTTTCCGTTTTGTTTTCTCGCGTTCTTGGTGGCGGAGTGTTGTTTTCTGAGAGTTTACGCGCCCGCTGTATTAGACAGATAATAATAATAAAATAATCACTTTATTTAAGTGTCAAAGGTATTTAGCGCGCGAGCACTAATTGGGGACACTAAATATAGAAACAAATATTGCAAATAGAACATAACACGTTAAAAATCCCAACTGGCAGGAGGCAAACCAGTTGGCTATTTTACAATACATTACAGTGCCACGAGGAATATTTTTCTGGTCGAAGCCGCCCAACTGCAAGAAGTGTCAATTGCATAGTCGCTCACGTTGAATTGCAGTTTCTTCTCTGCGTTTTGCAGAACGTCTCTCTCAAAAAGTAATGGACTTGTGATTAATAGACCTTTACAAGGTTAACGCCGCCATTTTGCCGGGGGTGCAAAACTACTGGGGCGAGCGCGCGGCCAAACAATAAAATGCAAATGGCTGACTCATCGAGTTGCAATTATCTGCGAACAAATATCAAAATATCTTAATCTAGGATCAACACACGTCTACTGAAACTGTTAGTTTGAAATCCTTTTCTATTTTTGCCGCTACCACTCCGGTAGAGCGGCCAAAAAATTATTTGTGATGCCTCGACAAGCAGAGGAAGTTCTTGAATACGACGACTTCCTCGGTTGGACTGTTTCCTCGTTAAAGGATTTTCTTTCGCTACGGGGACTCAAGCAAACGGGCAGAAAGTCTGAGCTGATCGCTAGAGCGTTTGGAGCCTACGAACTCAACGTGCCTGTGAAGTTTTCTCAGGAGCAAATTTATCAGCAGATAAAAGACGAATATTCAAGGAGGTTGACTAAAAATGAAATTAAGAGTGATCCAAACATGTTACCGAGTGACGCTTGGATTGACGACGTGAAGGAATGGCCAGAAGTCGATGATGGCAAATTGTTCAGTTATATTTTGAGGACTAAAGCCGTAGATGTCGACTATATTGGAAAATACAAGGATCAGAAGGCCTATTCATATTGGATGAGTGGCTTTGTAGACACAGTGTTCTTTTCTAAATGCCCTATTAACAGCAAGCATGTGTTGTTGAAAGGCTCTGTATCCCCCTCACAAAAAATTCGTGATGACCCGCATAAGGTCTGGGTTTGTTTAGAGGGCACAAAAAGTGAATACAAAATCTTAACCTCTTGGTGTACATGTACAGCAGGTACTGCTGAAGTTTGCAATCATGTTATAGCTTTGCTATATAAAGTAAATTTTGCACATAAGAAAGCTTACATATCGCCTGCATGTACAAGCGTTCCACAAGGATGGAACAAAGGAACTAGAAAGGATGTAGTTCCAACTCAAATCAAAAACCTTGTCTTTCGTAAAGACAAAAAGACTCGGGAGGACAGTCCCAAAGAACAGGCAGCCAATTTAACTTTAAAGAACAACTTTGACCCACGAAAGCCCCAGGATAGGCAGCTGACCAATGAAAGGGTGTCAGCTCTTATCAATGGAGTAATTGAGAATGTCCCATCTGCTTGTTTACTTCACTCTATCGAGCACACTAAAGATGACGGCCTACCCGAACCTCTTCCTCAGAGAGCCCTTAGCTTCATGTCATCCCAGGAAATGAAAGGAAAACCATTGGAACATACTGCTCCACTCTTCTTAAAAGAATGTCAGATGACGAGTGACCAAGTGAAAAGGGTGGAAACTGAAACTCGTGGCCAGAGTAACAATGACTCTTGGCATCAACAAAGAGTTGGGAGAGTGACTGCGTCAAATTTTCATAAATTTCACACCAAGGCTCAAACAATCATCAACAGAAAAAGTGACAATGACAAAAAACCCATTTACAGTTCAATGGTGTCAAGCCTGTTGAATAAAGAAGATGATGTCTCACATATGCCACAGATAAAGTGGGGGAATGCCCATGAAAAGGATGCCATAAAATCATTCATGTCAGATGTGGCCTCTCAACATGATGGTGGCCTACAGGGCTTTAGACAGTGTGGACTGTTTATCAAACCTGATTACCCCTTCCTTGCGGGCTCCCCGGACGGCCTGTTTTTTTGCCATTGTTGTGGTCTGGCAACACTGGAAGCAAAATGTCCCTACAGTGTGAGAAATGAAAATATTCATGAAAAGAAGACATTTGACCGTGTGGAATTTCTTGAAGATTTTAATGGAAAGCCCCGCTTGAAACGCTCGCACAAATATTACACCCAAATGCAAGCTCAGATGTGGGTTTGTGGTGCCAATCATGGCTTCTTTATTGTATGGACTCTGGGCAGCCAACCATTGTATGAACGAATAGAACTAGACTTGGAATTTTGTCTGAAAGTTGTGAACAATATCACTCTCTTTTACAAATCTTTTGTATTACCTTGCCTGTTAGGATACAGGGACATTTTTGAGTGCCCAAAGTGTGACAAGGTTATTTTGGAGAGTGATGAAGTAAGTGATTCTGAAAACGAAAACAGTGTATGCTGTGACAGCTGCAGCACTTGGTGGCATTTGCCATGTGCTGAACTCAGTGTGAATTCTGCAGATGCACTCGACGTTTGGGTTTGCCAGAGCTGCCTGGCTGATGCAGCAAACATACATGATGCTGGGGATGATGAACTTGACTTGAACTTACCTGAGGAAGAAGAACAAACTGATAACTCAAGTACTGTAAATCGTGTCTGCCCAGTTTGTTGTCTTAAGAGTATCCCTGTGAATGGAGAACGTTTGCACAGTCTGTAAAAAACCTGTCCATGCTTGGTGCAGTAACCATGAGAACATAACAAGCTCTGCAGACCTAATTTGTAATTACTGCATTTCAGATTAATACACTATACATTGAATTTTAATTACTGTTCACAAGGAGAAGTTTCACCAGACATGGTCGCATAACTAATCCCAAACATTTTCATTTTCATTTTCTACATGTAGAAAACAATTTAAGAATTTTGGATGCATTTTTATTTCTAAGTTAGACATGGAGAAAAGTCAGAGTTATTTACACGTTTCTATATATTTTTTATAGCCACTTATTGTTTAGTATTGTCTTGTTGATGCATTTTTTTATGAAATGTTATGAAAATGTTGTATGAACATTCCTGTTGCTACAGTTAATTATGCACATTTCTAATAGCAAATTTCAATTCCTTAATCAATTTAACATTATGTAAATACAACTTGATTTGGAAATATATTTTATGATAATTTAAACAAAATTGTTTTGTACATTCAAAGAAAGCCAAGTTGACTAGAATTAGCTTTTGTAGGGACTGTTCAATCTGAAATAGAAAATACATTTAAAAAAATGCAGAGACTAAATGTATTGCTCTTATGCCTTGAAATACACAACGATGTCATCTATGTACAGTGCAGGAGTAGTTTCCCATTTCATTGACATGTTAACAGTTCTCAAATGAACCTGCCCCAGTCTCTAAACTGTATATCTAGTCACCTTGGCATAGTTTTACATGAAAATATCAAACACAGAGTGGTGGAAGCAAATTGCACAATGCACAGCAGACACGAACAATATCATCAGCCAGGGGAAGCAGGGTAATAGGCAGTTCATTTTTTAGAATAAGAAAAACTTTCAGCCGTCCAATAGCTTGTTCAACATAAATTCTCACATTTGCAATGTTTGATGTCTCTTTGACATCACGTGGTAGCATTTGCATAGATGATGCACAACTAGGTGGAATGCATAATGTTGCCATGTGCATCATCAAGTCCTCTCGGATTTTAAAACCCCTGTCTGCCATGACTTCATCGTAAGGCTCAATCATTTTTAAAAACCCACTATTCCTTACAATAAAAATATCAGATGCCCTGCCTCCATAACATGGTGAAACATATGAAATTGCTCCATTTGGGGTGATGGCAACAAGGACTTTGAAAGTGTAGTGGTGCTTGTACTCACTCCATAGTGTTGCTGCCAGGTCAAGTCCACTTGGAGTTTCTGTGAAGCACTCAAAACAGTCAATTACACATCTCACTTTGGGATAAAGCTTTTTAAAGCAGTATGGGAGGGTTTTCTTGATCTGTTGTCGACTAGGCCACACAATTAAAACGGAGAGTTCCTTGGACATGAGCTTAACCCAAGTTATAAAAACACTACTGACAGTGGAAGCTGACACATGGAACCTGAACCCTAAATCAAAAGTTAGAAGAGCTAGCCTTAGTTTCATAAGAGTCAGTAAAAACTCCTGTTCAAGTCGAAGCTTCCTCTCTGGCCCAGGTCTTCCTTTGAGATAACCAGTTGCTAACTCAAAAGGAGAGGGAGGTTGAGACGATTCTTTTGTTGTTTGTTTTCCACCCCTCCAATATTGCATAAACCGAGCCTTTGGGCTCAAATAATCGAACAAGAACTCGAATGCTTTCGGTGATGGCAGACCTGTGTAGACTTTTACTTCCATTTCTCTTGTCAACTGCTCGAACTGCATTGGAACTGAAACGGAGTAATCTGTATCTGCTTCCATTTCTTCATCACTATCACTCTCCTCAGGATCCTGCTTTGACTCTTTGGAGCTAGGGAACAGGCTTCTTGCAGAACCAGCTTCTTGTAACTTGTTCGCTTTCCTTTTCTTGGGTGATTTTTTCTGCAGGTAATCCGAAACAGTCATAAAAATAGACGGAAAATCCGTTTTAGGGTTTTCAGGAGTTCTTCGTCCACATGGGAAATGATTTGAACACACGAAAGTCCCACTAGCACCAGGGGAAGGATTGAAGGAATCACTTCGAGTCTTCGCCACTTGTTTTCGCCATATTTCGGCAAGTTTAGGATTGGTTGGCCACTTGTGATATACTAAATTCTCCACATGAGATCTGACAAAAGCAAGGTCGGGATATCTTTTATCGTTATCGCAAAAACCTACCGCACAACGAGCGTGTTTTGGCATGTTAACAGATTATTCAGCTGTGTCTCCATTTGCATTTTATGCTCGGCCGCGCGCTCGCCCCAGTAGTTTTGCACCCCCGGCAACATGGCGGCGTTAACCTTGAAAAGGTCTATACCGTACTTCCTTCATCGCACCATCTAATACAACGCCAGAATCTTCCAGAGTTGATCACAACCAAAAGCGAGGAAAAGAATCGATCTGCATATCGAGAATGGTTGTTCCTGTCATCTTGACGTGCGTCTTTACCGTGAAGCATTTTTAGTTAATAGCTGCACTTTTTTCACCAGTGATTCAAAACTGAAAAACGATGATTTTGTTCAATGGACAAAAGGTTGTAACAAAATCGCTTTCATCAAAACAGAATGAAGCTGTTGCCATAAAAAACATTGTGATGTAACTTTTTTTAGAAAGCGCGCGCTGGTGTTGTGCGCGCGCCCGTCACGCGCGATGTTTCACCGAAAAATTTAACGGCGATTTTTAACGAAATAGCAAAATTTCGCTTCGCTTATTTTCACATTAAATCGCCAAATGCCACCAAATATACAACTTGGTTGGATAAAAAGATTCTATAGAGCCAAACAAAAGCAGTCGTTTGGAGATAAAGTGCAGGATTGCAAAGATTGAAGTGGATTACAGTTCATTAAATTTGATTTATTGACAGGCGGTCAAGAAATCAAACTTGCCATTCTTGTGAAATTTTTACCTTTCTAGCCGTTATTTTGTCTGTTTAGTTCACATTCCTTTGCTTCTATTATTTTTGGCGATAGTTTCTTCCAATTTTAAGGTAACAAGGAGCCCGATGGGCTTCGAAACTGGCTCGTTTGGTCCCAGTTTCCACCCGGTTTTCATTTTAGAGTTTTATTAGCAATCCACAATATACAATCTAGTATCTATCAATATGCACAGTCCAGTCCACATATTTACGGTAATAGGGCTATTTTAAAAAAAAATTCCTGCACAGCAAAAGTAAAGAAAAAAAAATAATGCACAGCGAGCGAAAGGAAAAAAGGTATGGAACAATCCCGAAAGAAATTCTTGCACAACATCCGAGACGGAAAAAAAATTCATGATCAGTTTGCCCAACACCGCCTCCTCCCCCACCCCCCACAAAAATAACATCGTCCACCTTTAGTAGGCTACAATTTCAGGTCTATATTTTTTCTCTGATCGACTCGGTACTGTTAGAAAAAACATAAGTTTAGAACTTTGTATATTTTTTTTCGCTTTAAAATCCTTGAAACCACCTACTACAAGGAATCAGGATTGTTTAAGCACAGGCATTTTGGAGAATCGGTGATGGGGTTTCGAATAAACAAGATCGATCAAATAGCGTGACATAAATACGAGATGTATGGAATTTGAACGTGACTCCACGGAGTAATGCTTGAGAATTGTTTACTCAGCAGTTCTGTGACCTGCCGGGACGTGTTTTATTCAACGATTTATTCGATCTAAACTCGACTGTTTGACAATTGATTTGGTTAGAAAAATTCAACTCGCTTTCCTTTTACCAGAAATAGATCACATCCGAAAATCACAGAGATTTAATTTTTAACAATTCCGTCGAAATTAGAACAGTAAATATTTGAATTATAGTTGCCGACATCACTGATTACGCCATTTCTGAAAACCGGAAGTAAACTAGGTATGGTGTTGGCCGCAGCAAAAGCGATTCCCGGGGCAGGTGACCCGACAGGCCGAAAAAAAAGAGGGTATTTTAAGGACTGACTCGTCGCAGAGCGACGAGCCAGTTAATAAAGTAAGCTTAAAGCAAGCTCCTGGCCATATTCATGAAAACACGATATTTCTTTTGGGACAAGAAAAACCATATTTTTCTTAGGGGGTGGGTGGGGGCTATATTAGGGCAAGAGAGGAAAAGGTAAAAGGGCTAAGCAGAAGACTGATGCAGTGGACGACAATCTGATTGCGAAGCGGGGGTGGGCATATCTCGTCCACCCCTCCCCTCCCCTCCCCTCCTTTTCTTATTTTGTCCTTTGTCCCAGGCCCTTCCCTTGCCTGCCTTTTTGACCCAGAGAGTTGCCTGCAAAGGATCCGGAAAGATTATGGCAGTAAGACTGTGAATGGATTAAACAAGGGAGGAAAAAGGGCGGATCTAGTAGAGTTGAGCATCTAACAGTTTAACTCCGGGTCTCACCCATTCAGCAGAGTGTGGAGCCCGCAATACAATAGCCCTTTTCCGAGTTGCTCTTAGCCTCCTTTTCAAACCGAGGCCAAGTGCAAAACCATTCCTATGAAACTGAGTTTTCTTTCACTTGCAAATAAAACTTCTTTCCAGATGAATGGTTTTGCACTTGGCCTTGGTTTGAAAAGTTGCTAAAAAGCAACTCGGAAATGGGCTATTATTGTCAGGGTTCGTACAAAATGTTGGTATTATGAAAAAGACAGAAAATTAACCATGACTGGTTCCTGTTCAAAGCGTACAGAAATACTGCTTAATTGGCACAGACTCCATACTTTTTAATAAATTTTAGTCTGAAATAGGGTTACGGTTTCAAGACCTTGGGAGCATGTGCCCACCAAAATTCCGCAGGGTAGAAATTGGCTCAGATTCAGTGGTTAAAATTACACAGTCAACTTTATTATTGTTCAATTTTATAACAACACAATTTTGCAATGGACCTGTCTACAAATTTTATCCACAAGAACTTTTCAATTCTTCCACTCCTTTTAAACACAGCAGCACATGCATCAAACGTCATGAAATCAAGACAACTTGGTCATAAGATCTGAAACAAATAACAGGCTATTTTACTTTTTTTGTGCTAAATTTGGAAGTTTAGTTAGGATGGGAAACTATCAATACGATAGAAAAATTCATCACCTGACGAGTGCATTCCATGTTAAATTTCACGCGAAAAACCGATTCAAGTGAAATTTGACATGGAATTCACAAGTCTTGCAATGAATTTTTCTTGAATCGCGATGTCAAAGAAAAACAATGTTTCCAGCGAGAAAGCCATTTCAAACCCATCTGTCAAGAGCTAGTGAATAGAAATCAAGACTGATTCAAAATCACGGTGAATAACACACTCTTAGGAGAGAGCCTTGTGGTACATGTAGCGACAAATGTTAGTTAAATGTTTATAATAATAATTGGAACTGAGTGGAGTGCAATTTAGTCTGAAATCATACGTGTGATTTCAAAATCGAACGAGCGTGCAGTGCGAGTTCGATCTGAAATCACAAGTATGATTTCAGACCAAAATTGCACGACACGAAGTTCAATTACCACTTTATTACATCCATTTTGAAATTGCACAATTTAAGCTTCCAAATACAGGATTTTAGTGAGTACCAATATTTTATTGATCCAGTAGCTGGTTTGTAAAAAAGCGGAACCGGCAACGCTTTTACAACTCTTTTTCTATGCAAAACAGAAAGACTTAGACGTCATGTGTCAAAGATGCGATTTAGAGCAAAAAAAGTGCAATTTAGAGCAAAGCTGCGATTTACATGTAGACCAAAAAATAGTGCGATTCAGGAATAAATCGCACTGCTGAGAG
Source organism: Cladopsammia gracilis (assembly GCA_022457155.1). NCBI lineage: Eukaryota > Metazoa > Cnidaria > Anthozoa > Scleractinia > Dendrophylliidae > Cladopsammia > Cladopsammia gracilis. Next base: position 223,863 of record JAJGOT010000194.1, read on the forward strand.
CCAATCAGATTGCAAGGATCATGTTAATGTATGTATATGATTAGTACTTTGACCACTCTTGTAATTTAGCTGAGAAGCTATGAAAAGAGTAATTAAACTGATTATTATTATTATTATTATTATTATTATTATTATTATTATTAATAATAAATCTGTAAATTCCATTTTATGTCCAAAACTGATGCTGTTTGTACACTAAAGTACATAATGTGGACTGTGGAGCCAAACTGTGAACGTTTGAAGTTTGTTACACGGCTGTCATTAAGAGCCGGGGGCAGGGGATTTCCCCCGGCTTCTATGAGCATGAACCCTGGCTACTTTGGTATAGGAACCAAAAGAAAAATAAAACCAAAAGAACTTCCTAACTGTTGAATTCCCACTTACTAATTACATATACCCGGAAACTTGAAATCTTAGTGACAGCCCTGTTGTTATCACCGACCGGTACGTTAATAAGAATTTCATCACAACAATAAGTAAACACCACACTATGGGGGAAAAACCTTTGGACAACAAAGAAGGCAACATTTGTGAGTGCTGATGGATTACATGTAGTAATTAAAATTAGTAAAAATTTTATGTTTATCTTGCCGTGGTCAATCACTTCAATTCATAAGTTGATGACAAAGGATCCGGACGCGCATTTCCGCTTGAGAAGGAATATTTTTATTCTTGCTTCATCTTCGCGACTCATTGATGTTACATGTAAGTTCTTAAAATACCAGATGACTTATCATTATTGCCTTTTGTTCCTCCTATACTTTTTACACTGGATTTCTTTGATACTGTACAAGACAGGAGTTGGGATACAAGTTTTGCTTTTGAGATAAGAAGTACTGTACTTCAGACAGCATCCTTGTTTATTTTTAAAGCAACCAGGCAGCCGTTTCAGTGTATAATATAAATTGCTTTTGATTAGCTCAGTACAGTATGCTTGTTTTCATAAACTTCTTTGTTTAATTTAGACATGCTTTTTCTAAGCATGAAATATCGGTTTTTTCCATTAGCTTGCTCGCTTCTTGTAGGACTGCAGTGCGAATGGCTTCTTCACTCTCTACAAAAGTTCACATTTTGGTTAAAATTGTGAAAAACAGGAATTCACTCAAGAAAAATTTATCATTTGTGAATGGCACATCTGTATTTTTTGCCTCAAATCAAAGCTTACTATTTTAAAAGAAAGTATACGTACTATATCATCCTACGAAGATGCCATGCTATATCACTCCTCAGGTGTGCAATTTCACACTACATGTAAATACCCTCACTTCATTAGCCAATAAGAATGCGAGTTTTCTTTGATATAGACAAATACATTCATGTATGTGATTCAACTGGAAAGGGCACTGCAAAATTTGCAAACCTTGTAAATTTAAACATTAATTAATTTATTAATAAATGTTTCTATGACAGTTTCAACCTTTGTTGCATACTGGAATTGCAAGATATCTGCAACTCCCTACGAATACAAATGTATAGACATGTCACATGTATATTCACGTATATTCAAGCTTTTAGCCAGCAGGGTGTCCAGGCGTCCTATGGACGCCCACTTTTTGAACAATTTCATGAACATTGCACAGCGTATATTATATCTAAAGTTGCTTCTTCCACAAAATTTCGGAAAATCATGCTCTCCATACCACATACCTTGTAGAACATTATGCTAAACCTAGTTCTTCTGGGGTGGAAAGACCCAATTCATCGATAGTGGGCTTGAGTTCCGTCAAAATGTAGTTGTAGATTTCACTGCTGTCAGCGCTTTTAGACTTGACAGCTTCTAGAATCCTAACAGTCATAGGATAGTCATTCAAGCGACGGCAAGCGTGCATCATGGCAATGAGGATCTTTGGTTCGGGAACCATGTCTTTTCCATAGAGTTCATTCAACCCATTACGCAACTCCCAGCCATCAATGTCTGGTCTAAAATATCAAATAACATGGAGAGAAAATTAAAATGAGCAGTTTTTAATTGTTTGTCGTAAAACTAACTAGAACCAAAGCAATTACTCCCGGCTGACAAAGTGCTTGAAACGGGAAACTGCTGTGTCATTTAAGATCTTATTTGTAATGAAACTTATATTGATGTGCCATATCTTTCTAAATTTCTGCATGCGAGTAACACTTGTTTTTACTCTGTATATAGCTATTTTGTGGATTGTTTTAGGGCTTGGGGGATTAAAGAAATGTCAAAATTGCAAAATTAAATAACTTTTTGTTCACTTTTTTACTGGAATCACGGAAATTAATACTCTCGAAATACAGCTCCCAAATTTTCCTGAAATTAACTACATGTAGGTGCGAAAAATAATAACAATAAGGCAGAAGCACCAGCAGGATACATGTACTTCTGCATTCTGCAAAGACTCTAAGGCAGTCTACAGGTGTACATGTAGTAGTGTAATAAACTTGCCTTTCAAAATAAGCCTTCCACCTGGCATCAAATGCCTCATCTGTCTCCTTTGGTTTGCTACTCATCTTGCGTGAGGCAACAACTGACATTCAAAAACAATAATTACTATTGATATTAATCTTGAAAACCTGAATCAGTGACCACTAGGAGCAATTACAGAATGCAGGGCCACTTTGGTCCACCTCATTTACATGTGTCAGAACTTTTTTTAGAACAGGTACATGTATCACACAATGGCTGTGGCCGCACTTGGTGAGTTAACTGGGTTATTTTTTAGAAACCTGGTTAAAATTCCAAAATAAAATAACTCGGTAAAAAGGTGTTTGTAATTGTTTGTAATGGGTTATTGTTTTTGAGCAGTCGAACTCAGAAGGTTGAACTTTGTATGTGAGAGATCATGTTATCATTTGCTATACATATATTCTGTATTTTTTTGTGACATTGTTACATGTAAGTTTCATCTGATGTGAACAAGGAACAAAATAAGCCTGCAAAGCATCCATGAGGCAGCAGCCATGACAATAAGGCAGTGAGAGTGGCACAAAACAATAGGATTAATGAGCCAAGGTTTTGTGCTGCTCTCGCTGCCGCCAATCTTTCGTGTTCAACGTTCAACCTTCTGAAGTGCGGCCACTCAAAAAAATCATCTCGGTTATTTCATTACAAACATCTTTTCACAGAGTTATTTTATTTTGGAATTTCTAAAAAAACCAACCCAGTTAACTCATCAAGTGCGGCGGCAGCCAATAGGCATCACCTTAGAGTTCCGAAGTATCGGCCCCCAAAAGTAACAGATAATCAAACGTGAAGTTAATTTTCGGACCTTTCTAGTTATTTCCGAAAGAAATGGCCCCACGAAAGTACTGGTCCAATCAAAAGTATCTATACTAGTTTTGAGGACCAACGTCTCCATGTAGATGGAATAGCTTAGTGTTTTACTGAACAAGAATGCTGAGGAATGCCGAGGAATCAATGAGAGAGAGAGAATTCAAGTGGCATTATACTTATTCCGTGGTTGTGGTTATCATCTTTTTTTTTTCAATTACTGGCATATTTCTAATAACCCGACGCTATTGCATTGTTTTCTTCAGCAGGATTGAACTGTCACATTGTACATGTATTTCTGTCAACACACCGTCTGGTGCAGAAACAGTGTCCAACAGTCAAGGCTGGATTGCCAACTCAACTACATGTAAGTCCATGTGGCTAGTGGACTTTTTCCTCAGCAGATTAACCTGTGACATTGCAACCACCCTATCTGGTGCAGAAACAGTGTATAATTACGTAAAACGTACATGTCAAAATATTCTAGCACCCTGGGGTTTCATACAGATGCTATGTAAACTGTTTAACCAGCAGCGTTAATACAATGTTATCTAACTTGGGGTGGCAAGATCTTGAGATACGAAGGAAGATCATTGATTTGACATTGTTTTTTAAGATCAAGACAGGAAATGTACGGATATCTTTCCCGGATGATCTTCGCGCGGTGGTCTGTCCCTACTTGACACGAGCTAGTGTACAGCACCCATTCCAATACTAACGTTATTCATCTAATGTTAACGCCCACAAGTTTTCTTTTTTTGTAAGAACTGTTCCCGCTTGGAACGCTTTGTCTCCAGCTTTTGTATGTGCTGACTCTGTTGCTGCGTTTCATTCAAGTATTTGTAACAATTTCACGTATTGACGATTTTTTTTTTTTTTTCGCTGTCAATGTCATGAGCTTCCGTGTTCTGACCGCCCATTGCCGGATTAGCTTGCTAAAGGCAATTATGTTAATTAAAGTTAAAGTTAAAGACTTATAACATTTCAAACCTATCCAGGTAAAACTTATTCACTGAAGTTTCTTAACGAACAGACACCACTTATTCTTCGGTTCCTCATAGTACTGAAGATGTTTGCTTTCGGTTCATCTGAGTGCGTAATGCGTAAGCGTGCACGGATATCACACATACGATATTTCCAAACAATTTGAACACATTTCGTTACCCAAAAATACAAACAAAATGAAACCAAAACTCACCCAGCGATGAGGAAGCTCCTCTTAAGTAGGGAGAAACCAATCGTCGAGCAGCACAACGAAGCATTTTTGCCAAGTTTTCCAACAAATTTTCCTGTCCTTACCGAATCTCAAAATGGCGACCACATAAATTACCCATAACCCCTTGCGAAAAATATGCTATACCGCTGTGACACAATACTGCAGCTGCAGGATTGCAAGCTGGCATTTCGAAAGAGCAGAACTTTTCAACGTGCATGTAGCCAATATTTTTTTGGCTTCTTTGAAGGGTAAAGGCGTTGCTAGCCGTACAAGATGTAGCGGAAGTACTTAATGAAACCTTGCTCAGATTTAAATGAGCATCGCCGAGGAGAGAAATGAGTTTGATGGCGATTGGAATGGCGACGAAGTGAGTACACTCATTTAATATTCATTAATGCAGGACAGTTGACCTTGTACATGTCTCGGTCAGCAGCTTGAGGGTTTAATTCGGTAATTATGATATTTATTGACCCGTTTAAGTTTCGTTTTATTGCTACAAGAGCTACATGTAAATAGGCAGAAACTTGAGCGCATTATCCCCTTTCAGTTTCACCATCAGACCATGTAGAGTCCATGACAATTTGGACTTACAAGCTTTAATATATCAACTGAGTTGCTAAAGGTAAGCCACCGTAAAGAGATTCGATCGCTAGTCCTTCATATTTACTCTGACAAAGGACTATCAATCAAAATGTCAGCTTTTGAAGCTCTTTATGCTTGCCAATTTACGTTATCAACTCAGGTGATATAATAGAAACAAAACTTTCGCTGAAATAGATAAGCTTAAAGCTTACCTTAACCATGGAATTTCGAAAGTAATGGTGCTTGTTACTGTACTTTCGGAAGGGGAGACGTTACTTTTAGAATTCCATGGATGTAGCAAAGAAAACACTTAGCAAGCTCATTAACAAGTTCAGCCAGTTTTTCTGGCTTGTGCACCTTCAAAATCTCCCAAAATCTTTGTTTTCCAGTGAATAAGTTCTCTTTCAGGTGGTGAAATTAGCCGGTAGCTGGTTCTTAGCTGTATCTCTGGAATTCTACAGTAGGTTATTCCCTTATGCAAACACACAACATTGAGAAAACCAAAAGGAAAGAATCAACACCAGCTTGTGAACTCGACTAGTGACTTGTCATAATTATTTAACTATGCAAATAAATTTTCACTAGTCTTAATATCTTTCTTTTCTTTTTTTTTTTACATGAACCATTAACAACTAGGGATTCTGACAAGGTGCGGAAAAAAAATAAAATGGTGCGGGAATTTTGGGGCAAATTGTACAGGAAATAACTTTGATTGTGCGGGGGAAATGTGCAGGATTGTGCAATCCTGTGACCAACCAAATATTCAATCACCAGTGTTCTAGCCAGGCCAGAAAAATATGACAGGGAGGAAATTCTGCATAAATGAAAAATATAAATAAATGTTTTACTTTGGGGATTAAAATGTACCCAGCAATCGCCATTTTGCAACTGTTTTTCTTCACCAAAGTTTATTTGCACAACAAAATCACATTGCATGACACGATGAACTTGATCGGGTAAAACCGAAATACCACCTCAAAATAAAATGTTTCTGATATGAGTGAGTTCCTTTATGAAAAATCTGTACATTTTATGTAGTGTGAATAATTTCCAGTAAAAGTTCACACAATTTCTTCAAAAGTTTGCCGCAAAAACAAAACCCCGAGATGTATGCAAATTGCGTGCTACAAAATGTAAATGTAATTTGATAGCATGTTTGTTTTGCATTTTCCTGAATGAAAACATCTTTCACTTGATTGAAAAAATCAAATCCAGTATATGTATTCTGATCAGAACTTAATAATTTTCTCCTATCAATCCGAAGTTCCAGCACTTTGATAGTTTGTTTGTCGATTCGCAAACTTGATCAGTTCTTTGCGAAAATAATTCAGACAGAGTGACATTCATTTTGGCACGACAGTACATTTCTGCGGTGTTTCATGTTCTTCATGTAAGAAACACTGAAAATTATTAAGCAGGTAAATTTTGGTGAAAATTATTGGGCTTTCGGCCAGGGCCAAGAGCACTGTCTGAAATAGCAGGGTTCAATTGATAAGGTTAAATGATTCAACTTATTCCTAGTTAAACTCATTGCTAATGATGAGCATGGGAAAGGTGCCTTAAAGGCCTATTAACACAGGCAATTTTTTGTATAATTTTTGTTGCACGCAAGTTGCATCTTTAAAACACCTGTGTAAACTAGCGGCGATTTCAGTGTGATTTGGGAGAGATTTGTCAACAATGTCGCAAAGGTTTCGAACATGTTCAAAACCCGATGGAATTTGGTAGCGATTTTTGGGAAATTACAGCAAATCAAAGCAAGTGTCGCACCCAAATCTCACAGAAATCGCTGCTACATGTAGTTTACACTTGCGACAAAAGTTGCATTGAGAGCGCGACAAAAATCGCATCAAAAATCGCATGTGTAAACAGGCTTTAAGGTTGGTGGAGCAACCTGCAAAAGAGCCAAGCCTGGAGGGTAACCATTTGTGGTTTTTGCAGAAATATGCACTGATTATTAGTAAATAATACGATGTGAGGAGATTTGATGACAATTTTTATTGTGTGAAATCACACCATTGCATAAAACTAAAAGCCCTGTATTCATGAGAACAGCTAGCTTACGTGTAATACAGACACCCCCTTTATACGGACAGTTTCCATGGTCCCTCTAGTGTCCATATTAACAGATCTTAAGTGTATTAACCTTTTAAGCCCTAATATCAAAATTTAAATTCTCATTTCTAGTCCTATTCATTTCCTACAGAAGTAGTGGGGAGAAATTGTTTGGATATCAAGAGAACTCATCTTGTGTGATCATGTCCTTAATTCTCGTGACCTTTTTAATTGATAAGGCATTAATTTTACAAGGAGAAATTTGATTCTGATCACTCTTAGGGCTTAAAGGGTTAAATTTTAAATTAAGGTTCAGGTACTAAACTCGATTTAGTTACAGCAAACCACTAATAAAATTTTGTCTCGATCCTTTATTTTCCTTTTTTTCAGCAAAATCTTCAGTGGTCACCATTCAAGGAATACAATAAATGCAATGCACTTGGGATAAGTCTGGATCATGATGTTGTTAATTCACTGATTAAAGGTGCTTTTCCAGTTGACCAGGAACAAGAAAAGGAATTAGAATGTAAAACACTGCCATTGCAAGAAAGTGTGCAAGATTTGACTTCATTTCTTTATGGCAATGACCTTTGTGCTTCTTGTAAAGAAACCGTGCAGTGTTCTTGCAGCCGAACCATGCTGACTGAATGTAAATGTGCAGATGTAATGAAAAGACAGGCTGTTTGCAAATGGAAAGGACTTCTTCGCAGCTTCTTTCAAAAGAAACCAATCAAACTGAGCGAAACAAAATGGAGAGGAAACTTTTTTGAAGTACTTTCATTACACCCAGTTGAGATAGATCAACAAGTTTTTGTCACAAGTAAGAAACCTGGCTCTTTGTGTGACAAATCATATTATCAAGAGAAAGACTTCAGGAAACCAGACCCTATATACAGCAATTTTGGCAAGCTCAGGAATGGATTTTATGTTTCTTCAAATGGGCTGGTCTTCTCTAGTGAAACTGAAGTAAGCACTATGTTATTTTTAACATATAAAATTATTACAGTGTTAAACAATAGTTACATGCATAGTGGTGAGGCAGAAATGTGGAAATTTTCAATCGGTCAATCGGCTGTTAACAGTTTAGCCCACAGCATGTAATGGTCACCTGCCCTGCTCATGGAGATGGCATTGGAGGGAGGGGAGGGTGGAGAGTTAGACACAAGGGGTAGGGGGATGGTAGAGCAAAATGCCTAGGAGAGGGGAGGGTCAGTGAACATTGAGCCCACATGTGTACATGTAATGGTCATCTGCCTTGCCCAAAGGGATGGCATTGGAGGGAGGGGAGGGTGGAGAGTTAGACACAAGGGGTAGGGGGATGGTAGAGCAAAATGCCTCGGAGAGGGGAGAGCCAGTGAACATTGAGCCCACATGTAATGGTCATCTGCCTTGGCAAAAGGATGGCATTGGAGGGAGGGGAGGGTGAGGAGTTGGAGGGAGGGGAGGGTGGGGAGTTGGATACAGGGGATGTGGGGTCGGTGAAGCAAAACATCTACATGTAGGAGAGGGGAGGGTGACTCGGAATGTTTCGTATTCACAAGACGGCTCATAGGAGCCTTTGATTTATCTTAATTTTGCTTACAATGTATTTTAAACATACCATGTTAAGTGTAATGTATGTTTGTTGTTGTTGTTGTTTTTTTTTGGGGGGGGGGGTGGGGGCAGTCAGTGCTCAATGCACATGTCCTAAAGGACCCGGCACACTCGAATACATGCATGAAAGTATTTATACACATGTATGTGCATTGTAGGTTTAATAAAATTGCAGTCAGTGCTGTAACTTAACAATAATCAATAATTGCAAATTTTAACAGCTGATAAAGTTTAATGCAAAAATGGCTGAAATGGATGCAAAACTGAAGAGTGAACTGAGTGTGATTCAGCTTCAACACAATGACCTAAAGGTACATGTAATAAACAGAATAAAAGATACTTTGTGTTAGGGTGGCAGATGTTAGACTTTATTTGCTTTCTTTTTAGCTTTAAAGGAGGCTGCTATGACATGGTGATTTTGAGTTTTTTTTTTTCAAGATGCAATCCATTTCCATCCTGGCCATCTGCAACCCAAGACACTTAGTTTTACTCTTAGAGCACTAGTAGAATAATTTTAAACAAAACTGGACTCTTATTTTTGGATTTTCACCGATATAAAGATGGATTTTGGCTTTTTAAAGTAACGCTAAAAAATAGTGACATGGCCCCTTTAATGTTACCTTGGTTACTGGGTGTTGTCTTCTTACCAGAGTTTACTCACTTTGAAAGTGAACATGGCTGTCTCAACTTTAGTCAAGACTGAACACCATGTCACATCTTAAAAGAGTACATGTATATTAAATATCCCATTCTGTTCAGTTTTATTACTTCTCCATACTGTAGAGAAAATAGTTAAACACAAAGTTCTCCTATAAAAGAATAGCACCTCCTTCATTTCACACCTTTTGGTTGTGAATTTGTAAATTAAGGCATCTTTCAGCACAAAACATGGTTGACTTTAAAAGAGCTTCCTATATATAAAATTTGCTTCAAAAATCTCATCAAACCAATAAAAAAATTTATCTTAAAATTGCCTACATGTAAGCCAAAAAACAGAGATTGGGTCGAGGTTTGAAACATGACGGACGTGTCCCGTTTGCGCTCTGGCTAAATCTTGCCACCCGTCATAAAAGTTGCAACTATTAATTTCAAATTCGTCAAGGAAAATGCCGGAAACAACGAGGGAAAGAAGACGTAAACGTACGCGAGAAGGTAGTTCACAAACGGACGAAGAAGAAGTCTGCGAGGAACACGGTAATGGCTGCCAACAATGCTTGACACTAACACGAAGCTTGTCAACATCGACGAGAAGCTTGCTACCCTCATAAAGCTATTGCCAGAATTCGAAGCTTACAAGAGCAAGGTTAATGAACTGGAGAAAGAGAATAAAGACATGCAGAAGAGTATCGAAGACTCCCAAGCGGAAATCAAAGATTTAAAAGTTCAACTCGCGACAACAACTTCGCTTCAACAAGCGTCATCCATCGATCTACAACGCCTCCAGCAAGAGTTGGCAGACTTACATCGTCGACACGTAAAACTGGAGTGTCATAGCCGACGAGGTAACATGAAATTTTTCGGCATTAGAGAAAGCGAGTACGAATCGAGCAGCGACACAGAAGAAAGCCTAAGAAAGTTCATGAGTACCAACCTGAAAATCCCGCAAGTCGATGTCGACCAAATACAATTCGACCGTGTACACCGAATTTCGTCCCGCCAGGATCCTTCCAAAATCCGAAATCCTCAACCGCGTCCGATTATAGTCAAGTTGTCACAGTACCAGGACAAGGACTTCATAAAGTCATTTATTAAGAATCTGCCGAAAGGTTCCAGCTTTGGAGTGTCAGATGACTTTCCAAAAGAAGTCGACGAAATTAGAAAAAAGCTTTATCCATTACTCAAGGCAGCGAAGCAAGAAAAGAAACAAGCTTACTTCAAAGTAGAGAAGCTTATTATTGATGGAAATCTCTACCGCGGTACAGAAACTTCTAACCTTCCTATTTATGGAAGATTAATGGACAATTAAGTTTAATTCTTAATTTCATGTAGTTTATTTCTAAACGCAACTTCTTTTTGGCGGCTGATGACATCGTCCTCCTCAATCAGTCAAAATACCGCACAAATGCTTAGGTAAGTTATTATTATTAAAATTATTATTAGCATTAAGTTTCTTAGAGTACAAAATGTATAGTCGTTCCTCTTCATCGTCGAGGTTCGAGTTCTGTGTTATTAAGTTTTGCAATGTTTATATTTCAAGTACAGAATTTCATTTAACTCCTGCTAATTCAGTCAGCACAAAGGCGAAAATAGTATTTCAATCTGATTACGGTATTTACAACACTATTCATTTCTACAGCACCGAAGATTGGAACATATAAAATATTATCACTGAATGTGAGGGGGCTAAACAGTTCGAGGAAAAGAAGGCAAGTTTTTCGCTGGCTTCACCAACGACAATCTGACGTTATCTTTTTGCAAGAAACGTATTCCTCGGCGAAAACTATTAAAATATGGGAGGCTGAATGGGGTGGCAAAGCCGCTTTTAGCCACGGTTCTTCGCATAGTAGAGGGGTTCTGATCCTTTTTAAACCCCGTCTTGACGTTAACTTTGAAAAAATCACAACAGATAAACACGGGAGATGTGTTTTAGCAGAATGCGTTGTTGACGGAACGAAAATAGTTTTTGTAAACATTTATGCACCAAATATCGCGTCCCAACAAGTGGTATTCCTTAGAGATCTTTCTACCTTATATCTTAGAGAATATGCAAACGAGAATGTAGTGCTAGGTGGTGATTTTAACTGCGCAATTAGCAGCTTGGACAAAAAAGGCGGCAGGCCTTTTGACGCAAAAAAATTTTCCGTTGTTGAATTCCAAAACCAAATCAAAACAAATAATTTAGTTGATTCATGGCGATTTAAAAACCCTGATTCATGTGGATATACTTGGAGCAATGCCTCCCTAAAAATTCAAAGCCGGCTAGATTATCTCTTTGTTTCGAAAAGCTTGTGTAAACTAATTCGAGAGTGCAATATAATTCCAAACATACATTCCGATCACTCTGCCATATTGCTAAATATTATGTTCAACGAAGATAGCCCCTCGCGTGGACCAGGCTTCTGGAAGTTTAATAATTCGCTATTACTCGATACCGATTACATTGAATTGTTAACTTTTAAACTCCCTGAATTCGTTACAAAACATAGTCAAGTAAATGATAAAGGTCTGTTCTGGGAAATGATTAAAATGGAAATTAGGGCTTTCACCATTAAATACTCGAAACGCAAAGCAAGGAAAAAGCGCGATGAAGAGAAGGCTCTTCACACAGGATTAATAAATATTCAAAATAAACTACAAGCAAATTACAATGAAGGCGATAAAATCGAAATGGACAAATTAAAAGCCAAACTATCTAAAATAGAAGCCCGCAAAACACAAGGTACAATCGTGCGTAGCAGAGCACGGTGGTATGAGTATGGCGAGAAAAATAATAAATATTTTTACAGCTTAGAAAAAACTAATTATAGAAGAAAACATGTGACTTCTATAATAAATCACGAAGATAAGAGGATAACGGATTCAAAAAAGATTCTTCAAGAAGAGGAGCTCTTCTTTAAAGAAATATATACTTCTAAAAATATAAACCCACAACTTCCGGAATTTACTGATTTCTCTTTGAAAGTATCGAGAATAAATTATCAGAGGAAGAAGCCGAATCCTGCGAAGGTGAAATAACGCTCGACGAATGCTATAACGCCTTAAAATCAATGGCCACTAACAAAAGCCCAGGCTCAGATGGCTTTACCGCAGAGTTTTATCACCACTTTTGGAACTTGATAGCTAAATATATGGTCGAGAGTTTTAACTATGCTTTTCAAAACGGTATCCTCTCCATCTCACAACGACAAGGGGTGATTTCTCTAATTCCAAAAAAGGAAAAGAATTTAGAGTTTTTAAAAAATTGGAGACCAGTCTCACTTTTGAATGTAGATTATAAAATTTTAACTAAACTTATCGCTCTCCGGTTAGAGAAGGTATTGCCAAAAATTATTTCTTCTAGCCAATCCGGTTATGTAAAAGGGAGATACATTGGCGAAAGTATAAGATTAATTAAAGACGTTATGGATTTTACGAAACAAAATAACTTGCCTGGGATCGCCGTTTTCCTAGATTTCGAGAAGGCCTTCGATTCAATCGAATGGGACTTTCTCCAAATATGTCTGCAATCCTTTAATTTCGGCCCGCAGTTGAGGCGCTGGGTTAGCATTTTTTACAACAATATTACCAGTTGCATCTTAAATAATGGCTATGCATCAAATCACTTTCTTCTAGAACGAGGAGTACGCCAAGGCTGCCCCCTCTCTGGTATGTTATTTATTATTGCCATAGAAGTTTTAGCTCAAAATATTAGAAACTCCAATGAAATAAAAGGCATAAAAATACAGAATAACAGAATAGTTAAATTATCGCAATACGCAGATGACACTACAGCTATCCTCGCCAACGCACATTCAGTAAGTAACCTGTTCGCATTGCTCTCCCGATTTGAAAGATGTGCGGGACTAAAGATAAATGTATCAAAATCCGAAATGTTGTGGCTTGGCTCAATGAGACATAGAAAAGACGGAATTTTAAATCTTCAAATAAAAGATGAACCTGTTTACGCCTTAGGCACGCACTTCTCGTATGATGACAATATATTGAACCAGCGAAACTTTTTCGACAAGCTGACAAAATTGCAGAAAACTTTAAATTTTTGGTCTCAACGAGATATCTCTGTTTATGGAAGAATAAATATTGTCAAAACATTAGCCCTTTCAAAAATCATTTTCGTCTGTAGTTCCATGGAAACACCACCTCACTTCGCTGAAGAAGTGAACAGAATGATGTTTGACTTTATATGGAATCATAAACCTGCGAAAATCAAAAAGTCAACTTTGATAAAATCTAAGAAAGAAGGTGGCTTAGAGATGAAAGACTTTGTCGTCTTTGACAAAGCGTTAAAACTGAACTGGGTAAACCGTCTATCTTCAGACCACGACGCTCCATGGAGATATATTCCAATCTCTCTCCTAGCTAATGTCGGTGGCGCCTTTTTATTTCAATGTAATTATGACCTTAAGCTTCTTTGCATAAGTGAACGCCTCCCGAGATTTTACAAAGATGTCATCGCCTTTTGGCAGAAAATTGCTGCGACCTGTCCTCAAAACAAACCTGAAGTGTTAGATCAAGTAATCTGGAACAATAGGTTTTTAATTGTTAATAAAAAATCGATATACTTTCCACACTGGCATCAAGCCGGAATTATTCACATTTCAGACTTATTTGACGCAGAAAGGAACTGCTTTCTATCTTTTAATTCCCTTTGTGAAAAATGTAACACAACGTTCAATTTTCTACAGTATTACAGCATCCTCTCTGCTATCCCTCATTCCTGGAAAAAACTATTAAAGTCAAACGACCTACCACACATTGTACCCCTTGTTTCAATTAGTGACTCGTTGACATGCAAAGCTCTCTATGAAAAACTACTATCTTTGGAAAAGTTACCTCCTCCCACGGCAGAAAAGAAACTTATAGAACATGGATTAGAAAAGAATAATCTGAGTAAGGTTTACCTTTTACCCTTTAATGTTACAAAAGAAACTAAAATGATGATGTTCCAGTACAAGATCATTCATCGCATTCTACCTACGAATAGCTTATTACATAAAATGAAGAAGGTCGACTCTCCAAATTGTCCTTTTTGCCCTTCTGAGATCCACACTATCTGGCACTTGTTCATAGAATGCACGCAAGCTAGCTCTTTCTGGGTCGAATTCCAAGACTGGTATAGCGCCCACAGTCGAAAAAAGGTCCATCTTTCGAACTTGGATGTTTTATACGGTATATTTTGCTCTTCTCGCTACTGTTTAGCCCTAAATCATCTTATCATTATAGGAAAATACTATTTATACGTCAAAGCCGGTGCCAAAGATAAATTTCAGTTTAGCGAATTTATATCTTTAGTTCGTGACAAATTAATGTTAGAAAAATACATTGCAATCAAATCAGATGAACAAGATAAATATATTAAAAAATGGGACTTTTTACAAAACATTTAGTTCCCTTTGCTTTATCATTCATTTTTCTTTCTATATGTTATAAAGCAGGACAAATATTTCGAACTGTTAGTGTCGTATTGCTAGTATTATTAGTTTTACAAGGTTGTCTAAGTATTGTTTCTATTATTTGTACTGTTAGCGTTGTATTGCTAGTATTATTAGTTTTACAAAGTAACGTAAGTCTGTACTGTCAATAACTAACTTTTGTTTTGTTAGTTGTAGGGTAAGTTAGTTTGTACTGTTTGTATCTATAAGGAGTAAATGTAAATAAACATGCATCTACAAAAAAAAAAAAAAAAAAAAAAAAAAAAGCAAAAAAACAAGTTCATAAAGACTGAGTCATGCAGACATAACTTTGGTAATGTTTTCCAAATTTTGTCAGTAATGGTCTTAGTATTGACGCATATTGTTTGTCAGTTGTTAAATAAATATATATTTTATTTTTTAATTGACAATGGCCATGCCCCCATACTGGAACTTCCTGACAGTTTTAAAGCTGGAAAACAAAAAATTATAAAAATACATTAATTTATACAGAATGATGTTCAATAAACACTCTCAGACTGTTAATTTACATTTTTTTTTATGTAGTTCAGTGAATATCAGTCAAAATAATAAAATAAAATAATAATAAAATAATTAAATAATAAAAATTGCTTTAAATTTTTCTGAATTAAATCCATAATCTGAGGTAAAGGAAAACAAAAATCAAACTGGTTTTGAAAATGTTCGAACCAAAGAAAAATTTAAACCACCAGTAATTCCAATGAATGTACTGTATGTATATTTTTTCTTGCTGTGAGTCTATTACACATTGAGTGTTCATTGATAATAAGATTTCTATGAGAGATGATTTTCTTTTTTTTTTATTAAATTCATAAACACAAACATACAATGGTACATACATTTTTGTGAGTTAGGAATAAAAAAAAACATTACAGGATTCACATTTTTTCATCGTTTTAATTATTAATTTCACACTGACACATCTACATGTATATTATTAAGGCATTTTGTTAATGTCAGAGTAAACTCCATTCTGTCTAACATGTCATATCTATTAAATTTTTAATAAAAAAAATTCTATACTTTGTATAGATTGAAGTGAATTTTAGTTTTGACAGTTGGGCAGATTATTTTAATGGCATTGAATTAATTTGAAGATTTTATCATTTTGTGGGATTTTGCATTTGGCTTGAAAATGGCTAAAAATAAATATTAATATTAAACTACATCTTTTCTGGTTGTTTCTCATAAATGAAAATGATGAAATCCTTCTATTGCTATAATGTTTAATTTTGGTATTGTATTTGTGCAACATTTTGTATATAATGTAGAATGTTGCATGTTTTCCAAGCTGTTTTGTAATAAAAAAGTGCCATGTTGTTTGTCATAGAGAAAGGGTCATTAATTTTGTCTATCGTCATTTCAACCTGCTCAAGATTAATTCTAAATTTGGATAAAAATTGCTTTTCTCGTGTCACTAGAAGGCAATAAAATTCACAATCAAACATTGTTATTTAAATTTTAAGGCCTTCATGGTTGGCAGGTTCATGCAAATTTATAAAACTCAAACATTTTTTTTGTTTACTTTTTGTCAAAATAGCATAGTCTCTCTCACTGCCACAATTCCATTGGTTTTTTCCATTTCCATTATAAACATCATAAGCTTTTAGCAAACATTGCACATTAAGCTTCACGGGGGAAAATCTTATATTCCCCACAAAAGTAGATAAGAAATTTCAGACTTGATGGAGGGGAATTTCAGTCTGCCTCAATTTATCACATTGGTTGAATACTGATTATTATTATTGCAAAATTTATTGTTATGATCAGATGGTCAGATGTACTCAGTGGTTCATAACAAATTCAAAGAGCAGAAAAAAGGGGAAAAATAAGGTTGAAAGGAAATCCCCAGATAAAAGCATTTGATTGTAGAATTTTATTGTGGCATGAGAAGAAAAAAATCTATTTGAGCAGACATTTATCAACTTGTGGTTCTAGCTGCTGGATTAACCGTTCAAAGAACAATATCATCGCCAATGGTAGGCCGTTATCATTCACTTTGTTTTCTTTTGATATATAATTTGTCTAATCCTGTGCTATACGTACATTGCCCGCTTCATAGAAATCATCTATAGCAATATATTTTTTCTTTTAAAAAAGCTGTTTGCATTGCAGCAATATTGAAACATTACAAAATGTAATTTCTTCTTGTTGTAATAGCGAACGATTGTTATTCAGTAAAGCTTGGAATACTGTTACCACCTAATTCTTCATTCACAGATGGAAATGTTAAGTGAATTTATGTACCAGTATAATTTATTTGCATGTAAACTGCAGTACAAGGAGAGATAGTGATAATTCTGTAAGTGACATACATGTACATGTATTAAATAATATTGAAATTTTTTACAAAAAAAAATCTAAAGAAAGAAACTAAATTGATGTCACCGTCATCAGTTCCATTTTATAGGGCAGGGATAAATTGATCTAAGTGAGTTTAATTTTCTTTTGCCTCAAAAACTAAAAGCATTTTTTCTTTTGCCACAGTAACTATTAAAGCACAAAATCCATTTTATGTTAGACCTAGAAATATGGTTTGAACATTGATAATAGTATTAAAATGTAAGTTGCGCTTAACATCTCTTGATTGAACCGAGAGTAAACTAGGTAAATTTTAACCATTGAATAAAAATTAATTATTAATCACTTTAACTTTGGTCACACTGGTTTCTGAAGATCCTTTAGATATTTACAAGCAAGCAAATTTTGAGTAATTTAATCAGTTTTAGTTAGAATAACTAAGGTTTGTCCGTAAAATTAAAAGACATGAAAAAGTCATTGATAGAATTTAATTGAACAAAAATAATAATTTTATACAGGCTTGTGTCGATGGAGGCCTTGCATTTCTACTCAGACTTAAACATTACATTTTACGTTCTTATAAACAGACTAGTTTCTTATTAATTTAAAGTTTTAATTTCTTTGGCCATGACATGCTGTTATCTGGAACAATCTCAACTTCTGATGTTCTGCCATTCAAATTTTTAAATCGATATTACGTACAGCAAACTTAAGGTAACTTATTAAGTTAGGAGTATTCCAGAGATAGATAAGCAGTGAAGTCACTATTTGTACATTAGCATGATGTGCCCTTGAAGATCGAGTTTCAGCTGACTTTGATTGTCTGAAGCTGTTTTCCACGGGATATATAACATCCATTCTTGACTAATACTGTCCCTCTTTGCCTGATCCTCTCCCCAATAATCTTTTGATGTCAAATGAATATGTTACTGACACATTTCAAAACAACATCCTGTTTTTCAACATTTTATTGTCAAGAAGCGGTCATTGTGTCTGGGGATCAAAATAATGAAGGGCTTTGCCGGGGGGGGGGGATGGGGGGGGGGGTGGGGGAGCATAAACAGCCTACGGGTACATGTAATATGCCAAATTTTGAAATTTTTGTACTCTCAAAAATTGTGTTTTTTTTTTAGCCAAAAAAGCAATGTCCAGAACTATAATAAATTACTGTATCTCAAAGGAGGATCCACTACATATACTCCTTTGCAAAATTCACAAACATATTTTAAACATTGGACGTTTTCATGCATCACAAATAATTACAAAAGTTCTTTCGCATTCACGCCAAAAAAATTGAAGAAATCTTCATCTCGATCCTGATCACAGCATTGTTTCTTTTACATGTAAGTTACATATATGGCAAAAATGAGATATAATGCAAAAACAAAGATGTACATTTATCAAAAAAACAATGAAAATAAAGAGAAATGAAACCAACCAAAACAAAATTCTTCGTGAATCACATTTACTTCAGGACTTGGTTCAAGTCTATGGGTCACATTAAAGCATAAGAAGTGCATTCACAAGCACGTTAAAAGATCTTGAGATCAGAAATCATGAATAAATAAAAGTCAATATTACGTTTCACAGGAAACGAAATAGCTTTTATCATGTTTCACATAAAAAAGTATAGAGGGCTCTCTCTAAGTTAGCCCTGGTAATAATAAAAGTAATAAATTATTAAAAAACAATAATATCCCCTAAAAAATGAGTTTTAGAGCTATAGAATGATGTAAAACAATAACACACAACTGATTTCTTGTTCCGTGTTTAATAATACAGTGTATTAAGTTGTCTAAAAAAGGTAAGAAAATAGTAAGAGAGATTAATGTCAAAATTGTTTTTTTTAATTTTGACTCATAATTGTCCCGGTCGTTACATCATGTTTACATGAGAATTGTAAGGAGCTTGCTTTAAGCTTGTTTTTTTTTTTGTCTTGAGATAAGAAGGGAAAATGCCCAAACAAGAAAATTGCTAAAAATCACCAAATTTCACCATAAATGTAGAAGTGTAACCAGTGAGTTTATTTTATGTTCATGTATTACTCCTTGATACAATGTATGTTTTAAACACATAACTTATTTATAATTATACAATATTTTGCTTTGCATTCAAATGTGTTCAGAATTTTTTTACTGGGTTAAGTTTGCCATGGAAACCATAAAGAGTGACTTGAGCAAGTTAGCTTTTTTTAAACATCTGAGTTGTCACCAGAAATAACATACTTAAACAGCTGTATGCACAACAGGCTGTAAAAATTATACTACATAAGTATAGTTTTGCATGTGGTGTTTTCTTCAGAATGGTAATGACTAATTTCATGTATTTTGAAGTTGGACATGTAATATTATACAGTATTTTATTTCATTGTATATTTCTAATTCAGGAATAATCTTGCATTTTACTCCCAGAGTCAAGCTGTGTGATGTAAATTTTAGGGATCAAATTACTTTCATTTTGAGCATGTGGGTTTTTAATTCTAAATCCTGACAAAAGCTATTTTCAATGGTCATGCACACTAAGAAGAATTGGCATCAGAGAGAGTTTCTTTGCATATGCATTTGTGTCACAGAAAAACTGTAAGCCACCTTAAAAAGAAATCAAGTAACAACAAATTGGATCCATCTCAAGACACATTTGACCGCAAATCGTTTTATACCTCCTAAAAGCTTTGTGATGATAGAAATTACATTATATTAATTTGCTTTCCAGCAAGTCACACACACAAATGTACTGTATTTTAATATGTATTCTCATACAGTATGGTTTCTCTTTATAACAAAGTGACCGTTTAATACAGGTGAAGATGAGAAACATATTAACTAATGGGACCTACATTGTAGAAAAAGGTGATCACAACAGCTTGTTAATAGATCGTATCAGGTTACATTATTTAAATAAGAGGAGAATTTTCTGGGGCTTTTTCAACCGATTGCTTTATACAGGGTGACTGCTAACGTAACATAATGTAACTGTATTTTTTATGTGAAGAATACATAAAAGGAAACGTCAGAGGTTATCCCTATCGAGGACGCTCACCAAGTAAAATATAAAATAAATTATAATAATAGAAAATAAAATTTAGGAATAATTAAGAATTGGCTAAAAAATATTTACAAAATTTTACAAAAGTTTACTTCGAAAAATACTAAAATCCTGTTCATCCACTATCTCTTTAGGAAGTGTGTTCCACTGTTTAATAATTCTAACAAAGAATGAGTACAAAAAAAAAACAGTTTACTGTATAATAGTTATAACTGTAGCTAATGGCTGTCTTAATACAGGTTTGACTGTTTTCATCATATTGCTCGCTCTCGATGTCAAACTGAGTACGTCTAGAGTAGAAGGGTGAAACTACATGTAGTTTGTTTTGAAAATTATTAATAATAATAATAATTGAATAAAAAAATTATTTGACTGGAAAGAATGGGTAGTTTGGAAAAGTGGTCGCTTAGGAGAGGTGGTCACACATGAAGATTCGAATGTATAACGTTTAAGGGACTTTCATTCGTGATTTAAAGGAAGAGGGCTGCTGAAGCCTGGTTTTTACTAGCGACATAACATAAGCATAAGCGGAAGTATAACAGCACTTGGAAACGGTCCCGACATAAGCACAAGCATAAGGATCGATCTCAGCTAATGTTAATGTTATCAAGTTTGTTTTCACTTGGCAAAAATACCTTTGCCTATGAATGTGGTTGGTATTTTGTCTTTTTTATTTGTGAGGATCTAATAAAGGATGTGCGATAGAAAAAAATTAATGATAATATAATTAAAATTTGTTTTTATTTTTGTTTTAAATTTGTTTTTGAAGGCGAAAGCAGAGGAAAGAAAGCTGTTGTCTCAGAGAACAGAAAGTCATGATGAGTCAGATCAGGATGATGAGCCAAGAGAAAATCAGCAGTTAAACAAAGAAAGTAAACCTAAGGATAAAGCAGAAAGGTACTTAAGAATTTAATGTGGGTCGTTGAAAATGTGGTGGAGACCAGTTGTTGGTAATAATTGTAATAGACTCATTTTCAGTGAAGCACTATGGTTACTGTAGTACTTCATTGAAAATGTTTTTATGACCAATTATATTTGTCAAAAAGTAATAATTTAAAGTTAGTAGAAACCAGGAAACAAAACTGTGAATCCTAAACCAAGGATAAAGAACATTGTAGTTTTGACTCCTTGAAACAACAACAACAAAAAAACAACTGGTAGAATGTAAATTTTAGGTCATCAATTTAATTTTAAAGGGTCATAGAAAGTCTTGAAACAATTTTTAAGACTGCGATAACTGATATGTTACAACTAAAAGTCAGATTTAAATATTATTTCAAAAGTTTAAAAAAGTTACAAACAGTTTATTACATGTAATGGATAGTGTGTACATGTATGTCAATGGAGTGTGGTTGTTTAATGTTGGATGTGGTTTAAATAACATGAAGTCACTTTGGGCTTTTTCCATGTACCTGTACCTCCCCAGGGGGGAGGGGGGACTCCCATATAAAAATGACAGGGGTACTCGTCCGAAATTTTTGAAAACACCCCTAAAATGTACCAGAATCTCATATGTGGGTGTGGATCAAAGAAAATTTTTACCCCTAAGAGGTACCAATTCTAAACACCAATTTAACTGAGCCTGAAGACAATTTTAATAGCGATAAAGACAATTTCCGGTCACTTTTTTTTCCTCCAGTACCCTAAATGGTACCACAATAACTACAAGGGCGGTCATTTTTTGATTGATCACCCTAAGCGGGACCAATCCACCAATTTTGCACCCTAATAGGTACGACAAACACCCCGGTCAATTATATATTGAAGTTTCTCCTACCCCCCCCCCTTCCCCCCCCACCCCCCCTTTCCCCCCCCACCCCCCCCCCCCCCCCTACATCTCTTCCTTTGAGGTGACCATCTCATTTGACAGGGGTGTTGCTTTAGAGATAGTTGACGTTAAATCCTATAAAAACAAGGTGTGAAATTAGAACAGTTTTCAGTTGAGTGTCAAAAGTAATTTTTTGATTGCTTTGGTTTTACATTGTTATGCTTTGTGATTGGTTAAAAAATATTGCAGCACCTTGTCAACTAATCAATAGTAAAGCCAAAGCCAATAATTGTTATTGAATGTTCTATGTGAAAGCTTCTAGAACTGACCAAATGAAAAAATCTTT
This sequence comes from Cladopsammia gracilis, assembly GCA_022457155.1. NCBI lineage: Eukaryota > Metazoa > Cnidaria > Anthozoa > Scleractinia > Dendrophylliidae > Cladopsammia > Cladopsammia gracilis. Next base: position 246,114 of record JAJGOT010000194.1, read on the forward strand.
TGCAAGGATTGGTGTATTAATTTGGAACTCTATCCCTAATTCTGTTAAATCTCTTATTTAGCAAACCCAAGTTTCGAAATAAGATTAAACAATCTTGATACTTTAGAGCTTTAGATTGACTATGTTAAAGTCTCTCATCTGATCAATTGCTTCAGCAAATTATCATAGACCTAGGCCGAAAGTATAATTATTTGATGTACTATATTTTAGGCTTTGCACTTAATTGTATTGTTTTATTGTTTTTTTTTTGTCCTCCAGTGTAGGTAATTTTTTCTTTTCTTTTAATAACTTAAGTTTGTATTAATTAATCTTTTCCCTGCTCCTGCCTCAATTAGCCTTTTTTGCTACTAGTGGTGGGCGAGTATCTCTATTTCTTACTTAGGTAATTAATTAACTGTAATTGGAAGGTGAGAAATAAAATTGTTGCTGTTGTTGTGACTTGCTCTCATGCATTTCCTGTACTTGGTGCTGGCCAGCTATGTGTATTTGCTAAAGTCTTCCTCTACTGTGGTTTCGCCAGAGTAATTACTTTGGTGTTGGTATAATGATGCTCATTTGAAAATGGCTCTAAGACTGTACTATATTTAGTGGTACATGTATATCAATCAATCAATGAGTAATTGTGTTGTCACTGAAAATTGTGGTTTCACAGAAAATCAGGATTGTTCGCATCATTGACAGCTTCTTTGAGTGCAGCGAAGTCTGGAATTCAGGGATTTCTTGAAAAGTATGTTGAAATTATAGCACAGTGAACTAATATTAATAATAATAATAATAATTAGCACCTTTTTTTTGTAGCCCAATGGTGCTTTACAATCATATAATTCACTAGAGACTAGATAGAACTACATGTAAAATAAAACTATTAATAAAAGTATAGTCAGATAATTTAAATTAAATAACCTAAAAAGTAAAACATATAGTTACAGTAAAAAGTGTATAATTATGTGATTAATAGACAGTCAAAGCTCTCCTTATGGACACCTGTCTAGTACGGACAGTTCACTTGGTCCCAAAGAAACCAAAATTCATACATTCCCATCTATAATACGGACAACTCTATAATAGGGACACCTCTATAATACGGACACCTATAGTACGGACACCTCTATAATATGGACACCTCTATAGTACATACACCTCTACCAGGGCCTCCCTAAGGTCCCAAGAACTAGTTTCAAGACGTTTGGTGATCGTGCTTTTGCCCGTTCCGGACCATTTCTGTGGAACAAACTGCCGCTTGAAATTCGAAACAGTTAAAGTGTAGCCGTTTTTAAGTCAAAGCTAAAGACGCATCTGTTCAAGCTGGCTTACAATTTGTTTTAGTACTTTTAACATTTTTAACATTTTTATATTTTTAATATTTTATTGTTTTATCGTTAATTGTAAAGCGCTTTAGAATATTTTTATAATTTTAGCGCTTTAGAAATGTTAATTATTATTTATTGTTATTATTAATGTGGACACTTGGGCCTGTCCCTTTGGTGTCCGTATTAGGGAGGTTTGAGTGTATGTATAAACTAGACAAGAACAACAACTCTTAGAGTAGTGAAGTTGTGCTTTAAGAAGCTTTAAGGGTCTTGTAAGTGCCCCTTAAGGTACAAGAATTAATTCAATATATTGTTATGATTTGTTTTACATGTACAGTCGCTTTTCCTGTCACACTACAGCTGTAGGTGATCTGTCACAAACGTTACTACACTGTACGTCATTTGAAACCTTTAATCAGTCTTTCGCAATCACTCGGGCATGAAAGGCCAACTTAATACTTCCATTTATCTGTTCCTTGAAAAGAAAGAAAACAAAATCGTTATCAAATGGAACTCTCGCCAAACCTGGCAATAATGTAAGTTCCTTTTACTTGATATGTTTCGTTTCATCATTTTACTTTTTCTTATGTTGTAAATGAATTCAATCATACATGAGCTTGAAGTTGCTATATCAAAGTCTGATATGACGTCACTAACACTTCACCTCAGGCTATAAACCACTTGAAAATCCAGACTTTTTTCCTGCCCAATTTATATAGTCAAAGCCAAGGCGACGACGACTCAATAAACAATCACATTAATGTAAGGTCTGTCTAAGCCGCACACCTTCAGGACCAGCTCTTGCTGTCTGCTTTATGGCACTTTATCGCTGCCTGGTTAGCTCAGATGGTAGAGCGTCAGTCTGCAGAGTGGGAGGTCGCGGGTTCGAATCCCAGCCGTACCAACACTCAGGGTTTTAAAATAACTGAGGTGCTGCCTTTGCTATTTCGTCTGCAAATGGTTAGACCTTCACGTGGCACGGATGACCATGTAGAAATGGCGGTCCTGTCCTTGATGGGGACCTGAAAGAACCATTGATCGAGGATGTAATAGCAAAACCCTGGCTGTGACCATCCTCAAACCCATACATTGTTTATGGGTTGGATGGGGGAGATGAGATCAACGATGGACTGATAGCGGCTGCATAAGGCATCTTCATTAGCTGACGTCTGATCTGATTCTCATATTAAAGTGTATATAAAGCGCCAAGAAACGTGATTTGTGCGTTATACAAGATGTCATTCATTCATTCATTCATTGCAAGTTAAGTTACAAATGAACTATTAAAGTGAAATTCTGCTGGGACCAGCCAATAATAGCAGAGAGGTGTTCACGTTATAGGGGTGTCTGTCTTAAGAGAGGTTACTGGAAAATGAGAGAAAACGTGCCACTATATTGATAACTAAGTATTAAGCATAGAGCAGAAGGCTCACAATTGTAACTGTTGCATTAGTGTTTTAAAGTCAAACCAGTACATGAGATTGGAAATTTCTTGAAATGACTTCAAAGTTTTATCAAGAAGGGCATGTGGGTGTCCCATGGATGCCATTCTGAAATTTCAGCTAAGCCGCCTGGAGCCTCTTGTTATCAACATGGATTTATGAGCATTAACATTTAATGTGTTGTTTAGGTCTTCACCAAAAGAGCACAGACGTTCAACTCAACAAATGTCCACAGACAATAATGAGGACAGTGAAGATGAGACAGGAAAGTTGACACACAGTCCTGACTCAAAAGTTCCAACTACAGTAGATGGCATTGATAATCATGATGAATTCACAAGGTACAGCTGTTTTTAGGTTAATAATTATAGTAATTTATTTTACATTGTGAGTTCTCTGAGAGAAGTGGCTTTCTTACTGGCTGAGCGGGGGCTGGGACTGAGTGGGATATCATGTTTCACATGAGGTCCAGTGACTTAGTCCCAGGGGGGATGGTGGGGGGGGGGGGGGGTTGGGTTATAGTGATGGGGAGGTGCAAAGACCTTTCTAGGGTTTGGAATTTGCAACCTCAGGGTTTTTTTTTTTGGCGGGGGGGGGGGAAGGGGGGGGGGGGTCAGCAATAAGTGTGACCTTGTTATGGAGAAAGAAAGGGACCTTTGGAGAGTTATGTTCTGGGCCATTGAACTTTTTTTGGTCTGGTTTTCACCTAATAGGAGTTTTTTGGGTATAATGTTTTGGCCTTAATTGCACCACCCAGTCACCATTGTACATGTAGGTGAGTACCCCCTGGGGACTTACATGTAGTTTTCTGTTTCTTGCAAATAATATGCAACAGGTTTTCCCACCCATCCAGCCCATCTACCAGTCTGGATGCTTGTCTCATGTTTAGGTTGTAGGACCTACATGTACTTTTTGCCTGTAGGCTTCAGTCTTACATTCACTTTGTTGGTTGTCAGTGTACTCCGTTTACAGGTCGTTAGTTTTGTTTGTTTTTAAAGTGTTGTTGATTTGGGCAGAAAAACAGCCAAATGGCATTTAATTTGTAAGAATATAAAATACCCACTGGCTAAGACCACCCCTTGGGAATTTATCTGTCACCTTTATAAAATAATCTGTAAATTCAGGGTTGATAATAATAATTATTGAAATCTTGAACTAAAAATTAGACTTTACGATTCAGTTACTGTTAGTTTTTCTGTAGTTTCTTGATAATTATTTCTATTCTTTTTCAGGGAAATGCAAGCAAAGGGAGGCTTAATGTACGAGAGTGCTGATAGGACTGTACAGCAGCTATCCCATGACGCTTTGCCTCCCCCACTCTCTCTTCAAGCACTACAAGCTGAGAGTCAACCAAAAGAATAGGTCAAGAATCATGAACTATATATTAATTAATAGATTACAGACAAACAAAATTATTTTCCCTGTCAATGGCTTGGGCGTTAAAGCTGCACTTCTTTGCCACAGTAGGCCATTTCCAAGTTGCTTTATGCTAATAGGCTTAAATATATTATTAATATGTAATATTATATTATAATAATATATTAAATCTATTATATTATAATTTATTATTAAATCTAGGCTTGGTGCAAAGCCATTGTTGTGAAAATGAGTTTTCATTCATGTGCAAATAAAACTGATCAAACCTCACTTTGATTACGAGATATAAAGTAGCTCGGAAATGGTCTATTGTTTTGACAGATTAAGAATGATCTGTTTTCCTGTATGATTTTTAAGCCTAAAATCTGGCAAGAGTACAAAATTACTGAAAGGCTGGGTTGGATTGGAGTTATTTTTCTTGATAACCCTACCCCAACCCCCACCTAATCATTAATTTTGTATTCTTCCCAAAAGTTGGGAAGCTTAGCAACAAAAATGATACATTCCAGACAGCACAGGTACGAACCGGAAGTGGCATGTTCTCTTTGCTGCTTCTCTCCATGGAAGTGAACTTAGGTCCTGATGAATTTCAGGGTTTTCATAAAGTTTCGAAGTAGCTGACTGTGTTGTTGGAGTAGGCGGCCAAGGTTGGGGAAAAGACCATCTCTTCTAAAGAACAGCCCAGCTGAGTAGCCGGCCGAGATAACAAAGAAGGTGGTGATTTTCACCAGCAGCCGGCTGCTTTTGACAACCCTGAATTTTGATGTCGGTGGCTTGGTGTGATGACAAAATGTTCCACAGCGGGAAACCAACAACTTTCAATTCAGTTACTTTCAATAGTTGATTTAAATAATCCAAGCCTCCAATGAAGATGTCCTTATAGAGGTTATGATGCAATTTAAAAAATATTTCTTCTCTGGCATGGGGAAGTAGGCTGCATGTGATGATCCCTGAGAGTGTATGAAGGCTTGAGCTCCGTCCAGGACATCAACATTCTCATTGCTTATAGTCCCTATTATTCAAGTTGTTGTCTTAACTAATTAATTCTACAATAAAACTTAAGACCTGGACAAACGGTGCAACATGGCACCCAATATATTTGTATGTGATTTTTGTGAACAAGGTACATGTAGCCACATGATCGATGCTGCCAACATTAGTGCAACATTTGATATAACATTTTGCTGACACAACACAAAGGAGGATTTCATAATAATAATAATAATAATAATAATTTATTTCTATAGCGCAAAATCACTACTTGTCCCAAGTGCTTTACAATGTATAAAATATTAAAAAAAAAATTACAATTACTTTACAAATATAAACAATCCTGGACTAGCTAAGAATGGGTAATGAACAAATGGTGAAGTTGACACACATTTATTGAGATTGCACGCAATGTTGCAGGAGTAGAATCTGAATCTGATTCTATTTCAGAGTTTGTTGCATTCAGTGGTGAATGCATGGTGCAATTTTGTATGTGGGCCATAAATGATCATAATTTTATTGGAAAACAGACTAGCTGGTAGGTGATGGACTGTGTGCAGTGCAATAAGAGATAGGAAAATAGTTTATTATTAAAGTTGTAATACAATGTCTAGAGTATGCAATGAACAGATGTTTATTTTTTATTTTAATATGTTGATCATTGTAAATACAAAATGTAGCTTTATTTGAAAATTTGTAATTTAATATATAATTTATGCTTTTGTTATTTGTTTATATTATGACAGCAACAATGTTCTACATTTCAAGGAAAGAGATTCTGTACACAAATTGGAAAGTGTTTTTCACTGTGATTTAATTTGCACTTGAATCTCAAAGTTAAATTATAGGAAATAAATTACCAACTGAAGAATAAAAGTGTGGGCATAATACTGGTTTCAATTCAGAGATTTTAATAAATGTGATTCTATTCAGCAGTCTGTGAGGATGTATTTTCAACCTCAAAAACTTGACTTGTTTATGAGCGTGACTGCATGGTTCTTATCCAAAGGTTGGTAAGAAAATGACCTTTAAAATGAACCAAAAATTTGAATTTTTTTCTTTATCCATTTAAAGGTATTTAAATGTTAAAGGAAACCATAATAAAGCATATTATAGCTAAAAGTACAAAGATTTCCGAAGACTTTCGAAAACGTTTCTGAAATGGCCGCGCGCTTCAAGTGATAGGATTGGTAAGTAGTATGACATCACTATTGGCGAGCCAACTGTGTTCCCATTGTCCTCTCTTCTGACGAATACACGAGTATTCTAACTTATGTGTAAGATTTTCACTGTTTTCGTATTGAAAATGGACAATTGTTGCTGCAGTTTATCGCAGAACAAAACACCATAGTTTTCTCCTCAGTTACCGACTTTCAACTTCAATCCTTGACTGTTTTGAGGTGGTCAATAGTGATGTTTTTCACTGTGATTTAATTTGCACTTGAATCTCAAAGTTAAATTATAGGAAATAAATTACCAACTGAAGAATAAAAGTGTGGGCATAATACTGGTTTCAATTCAGGGATTTTAATAAATGTGATTCTATTCAGCAGTCTGTGAGGATGTATTTTCAACCTCAAAAACTTGACTTGTTTATGAACACGACTGCGTGGTTCTTATCCAAAGGTTGGTAAGAAAATGACCTTTAACTTTTAAAGGTCAATTTACCTGATTGCTCTACGATTATGAAGGCCAAAAAGTTTCATTTTTCAACTTACAATATCTCTGCGATGCCAAGTCCAATTAGTTTTAAACTTCAGAATACAGTATGTTGATTTGGTCCTCTTTCAATACAGTGCACTAATATTGGACTAAAAGAAAATAATGGGGTCAAATTTTTTGGTTCATTTGACCTTTAAAAATTCCCCGCTATCCCTTTAAATATAAACACAGGATACTTAGGTGAAATATGGCTAAAAAGTTATTTCCTTCATTTGTACCTAGTTAATGGAATGCCATTTTCATTTTGTTGTATTCTTATCTGCATCTTAACTGCCTAACCTTGCTCAGGCACAAACTTTTTTTACAAGACATGGAGGCAACTGAACCCTCTGCTTATTAATGAGACCTTGGGTCAGACACAACCAACTCTGATATGAAAATGACGGGGTCAAAATTTGTAGATTGGTACTGCTTAGGGTGCTGAAATCTAAAATGACCATGGTTAGAATAATCGCAGTACCTTTTGGGGGTATGGAGTGTTTTCATATGACGTCACGGCGGCCATGTTGGTGTCCCAGAACAATAAAACGGCGGCCATGTTGGTGTCCCAGGCTAATCCTGTGGGGATTGAACTCTTTTCTTATGCAAACACTTTGTTTTGTTCAAATAAATTAGCATAGTTGCAGACCACGCGAGTGAAAACACTCTATTGAGCTGAAAAAATATGACAATATGTCATGTTCTATAAAATTGGTACCTCTTAGGGGTAAAAATATATTTTGAGCTATACCTATCAAACAAGATTCTGGTACCTTTTAGGGTGTTTTTAGAAATTTTCCGATGAGCACCCCCGTCATTTTCATAGGGGAGCCCCCCACCAACAAGCACATGTACATGTGATGTAAAACCTCCTTTACACGCAACTCTGGAGGTGGTGATGAGAGGAATAAAATAAGAGTAGAGAAGATGAAACAAAACTCATCTTTTTACCTTTTGTGTAAAACGATGCTTAGCACAACATAATTTTCTTGAACAAATGCCTAGGAAGATTTACATTTTGCATTTTTGCCTACGTTTTTAACAGCAATAAACTACTAACCTTGCCACTAACCCCTCACTGATTCATTCAGAAGAGGTGCAACGGTGTAGTGCTCAGCACTTTGGACTTCAGGTCTGAAGATTGGCAGTTCAAACCCTGGTCCTGGCCATCGTGTTGTTGCCTTTGATACGAAACTTTACTCCACATTGTCTCTTTCCACCCACAATCTCGGCCACAGCTGTTGAGACATACTCCAATTTCACACTGCGTTGACCAAGGGAACATAGTTCACACCCCTCCCTCTCCTACCCCCTCCAAGCAATGTTGTTTGCGGAGGGGTTTTTGTCTACAAACATTTCTAGAAACAAAGAGCCAAAGGTGGGGAGTAGAGGAGTGCATGATTTTCACGTGGGTAATTTATAGGTCTTAAAATGAGTCAAAAGTATGACAAAAAAGCAATTGGTCTCAACAGGTTTTGGCCGTGATTGCAGGTTTGTAAATGGGTGCAGGCAATAGACCACTTTCATAATGGCGGCCAATTTATTTATTCTTTTATATGTATGTTAATTAGCTCCACTGGCCTCATTTTAGAGGCCAGTTGGGCTAATTAACATACATATAAAAGAATAAATAAATTGGCCGTGAAAGTGGTCTATAAAATGTTAGGGGTAACCCTATGATGGACCAACATCCCATCCAGGGGGGAGTAGCAATATTCCTAGTTGTCTCATTATACAGAAACCGGGTTAAGTGCTGGGTACGAGGACAACATGTGGCTCGTGTGTGACTTTGTATTTACTTTTTAGTGGGTAATATTTAGTTTTCTTGACACCAAGGGGGTGCTTTGCAGAAGGGCACTTTATCAAGGATGGATTATTATTGGAAAAAATGTGATATCACATAACATCTAACTAGCATACTGCAAGAATTTAAAAGTAATTATATGACAGAACTTTAACAAGCTTTACATGACACCATGTTGCATAGATGACTAAAGGTGTCTGAATAAATAACTCAGGAAATCACATATTGTACTAAGTGACACAAATCAGTACCACATTTCTGCGGTGCCAGATGCCACAAGTCCACATAGAAAAGCAACACAAATTTGGCATCTGATTTGAGTTTATGACAAAGTTGAAAACCGTAAAATTCTGGTAATAAGTTTTGGGAATAAGAAGAAAGATAAAAAACTTAAAGTAACTTTCATTATGGCATTATGAAAATAATTTAACAGAAATGCTGTGGATTGGGCTTCCGAATTGTTATTCACTTGCACATAGTGCGATAAAACATTGAACAGATTCTGATGAGTTCCACAATGAAGTTGTACAATATTCTATGAGAACATTTATGCACCAGAAATATATACACGTGAGAACTGAGTTGAAGCTGAAAATGGCACTAATAATAATAATATTATTTCAAGACTCTTAAAAGAACCAAAGGTTCCTCACTATGAAATCCGGGTGCCCAGCACTTACATGTAAGCTTTATGTAAAAAGTAAGTTTTCCTAGATGCTTATTGCCCTGGCGCTGTTAGAGCACAGCCCTGATTCTGTCCACTCTTTGAGCACTGTAAGCATAATGTTGGTCTTAAATATATTGGTCTGCCTGTGGTGTAAAGTGTTTGTGATTTACACTTCAGCTTCCAATTCCTCGAGTTCTTTTTCTATTTCTTCTCTCCTGGATAACTTATCTAACTGAGTAGCTTCTGGATTCACTAATTCTCCAGAGTCAATCTTAGCTTGCAGCTCTTCGATCTGTCGTAATTTTTTCCGTAGATTCTTAACACGTTTTACTTTTAAATCGTCCGGATTGCTCGTGTAGACCGTCCCCGCTGCAGTGCTAGACACGGCATTAGAAACGTTAGCACTTCGCATTTTCTCCGTGACGACTGAAACATCACATTTCTGGTTATCGTTCACTTCTTTCTTCTTGTTCTTTCTCTTTTTCTGATTCTTCGAGAGTGGCGTTTCCTCTTCGTAAACTCCTGGTGGTAGTTTAGGAATGCTGTCCGCCCATTGTTTTCCTTTACTTTCGTATTTTGCCACTTCATCTGGTGGCACATAACCTTCTTTTACTCTCCGAGCTTTTCGCCATGTGCCGTCAGGGCGTCTTGAAGCTGGAATCCACGTTTCTCCAGAACCCGCCGCATTGTCCGCCATTTTGTAACTTAATGATAGCACTTCGTGATTCTTCGGAGATACTTCGTAACACTCTCGGTTTGCAATCGGTAAAGCTCGAGACACGAGACATCGACGGAAGACCCAGAACACCTTGCGTTGCGTTGCGTAATCCTCATTCAAAATGGCGTCCTCCAGTGCCGGTAGGATTTTGCAAACAGTTAGAAAACATTTACCCAGTATACGATTTCCAAAACGAATAACACAGAAAAAAGAACGTAAGAAAAAATTGTCTTTTTGTCAAGTAATAATTCTGGATTTAAAATGACGCGAGTTGATATTATTTTGTTTTCAAATCGTTAGCTAGTCCATCATCGCACGTCAAAACGCCTGAAATTTCTTCAACTTTATCTGCAATCAGTAGAAGAACGTTACCCACAGGATCGGCGGCTCGACCTCCAACAGTCTCCTCTTCGAGTGCGACATCAAACGTGGATGATAGTCAGAGTTATGGAAGTTTACCAGCAAGATACAGAAGAAAACCTCTATCACAGGACGAAATTGAATATATTGAGGTTTGTTGATCATAATACACACCCCCTTGGAGAGCAGATATAAAGTTTATACATAGCCTAATCCCTATCTGTCTGGGTGAGGAGAGGGGTGTGATCACTCTTAAGGGGGTTACAAGTCAATCGAGTTGAACTTTTAGCTGCTATCCAATTTGAGACAAGGCACAACAAACCAAGAAAAATAATAAAACCTGTCTACCCTTGAGTAGGCACAGACTTCCCAAGTTCACAATAGGAGAACTTGCATAATTAATGACTTACGTAAACAGTATGAGTGACGTGACTCTCTGAAGTAAGCGTTGTTGTGTTGCAATAGCCGTCAATATTTGAGCACTCTATAAAGGCAAATATGCAGTTCAAGTGCCTGGAGTGTAATAATTTAGTCTGTTGCATCATTAACTCACCATAGAGCTTGGAGTAGCCAATTAGCTACCATTATAGTTCAAATTTGAACTGATCTCTTGTATCAAAATGAAGCTGATCATTCTTGTGACTGGAGGTCTGTCTTAGGAGCTTCTATAAACTGTCATCGTGGTTTTAATATTTCACTCTGGATATTATTTTAGAGAAAATATAGACCTCTGGAGCCAGGGTATGGCACCAACTTCTGAATAATAGAGGGCTCAAAATTAAAAAATTCTCAATCGCAATTTGCGAGTAATTCTTAAAATTTGGTTGCAAGTTCGAAAATTTTAGTCGCAAAAAATAACAACTGCTACTACCGGAACCGTAAATGAGAAACGAGAATTTCTGAGAAAGTCTGAAAAAGTGCGCCTGTGATACACTTCTTGGAAACCGCGTTAATAGAGCATGAAATTGACGATTAAGTCACGCAACATTTAATGTGAATTTAGCAGGATTTTTTGGATAAAATTGCAACTACCAGTTACAAGTAAGACACAAGACTATTGAATATAATTTCTTTATTAGCTAGGCCGTAAAACAGTCACAAAATCGCGACTAATAGACAAATTTTATTCGCAAAAGCGAAATCTTTAGTCACAAATGCGCCCAATACAGGCGCAATTTCGAGCCCGGTAACAGAAATCTGGAGACTTTTTATGACCATGCCCCCCCCCCCCTTTAGCATGAGCATTGTCAGTATTCTTCATAATTGCTACTGTGTAAGATAATATGCCATATTGATGTGGGTAACATCAGTCTGGGTTGATAGTGGTTTTCAGTAATGTTTCAATAAAATCAAAATTTCAACATAACCTCCTCCCATCCCCTGAGTTAGACAACCCCTAGTGCACCCCTATGGTTTTGACTTCCATTGAGAACTCATCATGTATGTTGAATCACAGCAGACCCCGCTATCTCAAACCCTCAAGGGAAACAGTAAATTATTTAAGACAGCAGGGGTTTTAAGATTGAGATGATCCATTTTTTTGCTTTCCTTTGGCCCCAGTCTGGCAGAAAAAATTCCTTTCTTGTATAAATCACACATGTCTTTCTTGACTAATAATTTTGTTTATTCAATATTTACAGACACTGCAATCCATTGGGAAATACTATTGATCCCTTGCGTCTTTTCAAATGTCTTGAAAATCAGCCCACTTCACGCACCGTTGGTTTCACTCTGCAGTTTGAAAAAAGTTCACGCGATAAATTTTTTGTCGACCACAAGTCGACCACAAGATTGGTAACATTGAACTTGAGAAGAATGAATTTAAACTATTATGCCTTCAAATACGGTAATATATTTCTTGAACTTAACTTTCTGTAACTTGTAATAAAAAAGGAAGAACTGTTTTTCTAGGAAAGGTATTATCTGAGCACATTCGACGACTGCAAGTTAAAATTCATTCATCGGAAGTTTACGTTACGTGTCATAACCAATCATGTCGATTTGCAGTCAACATAATTTTGATCACGTGATGAACTTTTTTCAAACCACGGAGTGAAACCAATGGTGCGTGAAGTGGGCTGATTTTCAAGGCATTTGAAAGGATGTGCGGGATCAACTCTTGGAGCTGGTTATGATAACATACTAATGGGTATCAGGCGCGGATCCAGGAAAAAAATCGACCGTTTTCCTAAACTCTAAGCGCTAATAATGCGTTGTAGATTTTCACTTTCTAAAATTTCTGTCCCTCGATTTCGGGTCATTTTTTAACAATCTGACCGATTTCCGTTAAACAGTGAAACCAGTCTGGATCCGTGCCTGGGTATTGTTAAAGAAACAATTGATATACTGAACCACTTACTCTTTTAATTAATCTTTGCTTCCCATTTAGAGAGGTGGACCAGATTAAAGGACCTCCCAACTAGCTGGAAACATTTTTTATCTTGGAATTATTTAAAGTATGACAAGACATTGTTGGAACACAATTCAAGGGAAAAGAGATTAACCACTTGTTATGAAAGGAAATTCATTCCTTAATTTTAAACCTCTGGCAAGTAATATTTTTGCAACAAGAGATACAGAAAAAACGGTGTGCTTTTACAAGAGAAATATCAATTTATTCAGAGTATGCTGTCAATGTTGGCTGGAGCTGATTGATTCACATCAGACATATATTGGTGTGGTTTTATAGAAAAAAAATAGAAATCAAATTTACTTGGTAATAAAATTTGATGGTTTTGAACTGGTGTGTCATTGGTATCAATGATTTGCTGAAGCCTGGGCTTTGTCCCGGGGGGGGGGGGGGGGGGGGGGACTCCCATATAAAAATGACAGGGTTGCTCATTGTACCTTTTAGGGGTCAAAATTTGTAGATTGGTACCGCTTAGGGTACGAAAATCTAAAACGACCAGTTAGAATTATCGGAATACCCTTTAGGGTATCGATCCAAAAAATATGACAGAAATATGACGTGTTGTTTTGAATTGGTACCTCTTAGGGGTAAAACTTCTTTTGAGCCACACCCATCAAACGAGATTCTGGTATCATTTAGGGTATTTTTCGAAAATTTCCGACGAGCACCCCCTTCATTTTTATATGGGAGTCCCCCACGGGGGGGGGGGGGGGGGGGGGGTGGGGCTCCCATATACAGTGCGACCACGAATCGGGATCTCCCAACAAACTTTTTTTACATATTTCCAAGATAACACCAGTCAATTCTTATAATGATTTTCGTAACTGCGGATATGTGTGAAGGAATAAAGTGAATAAAATCTTTGTATTTGTAACTAACTTTACACTCCTGTGATAAACGTGAAGCCAAATCATTACATTCCTTCGTGCTCAACTTTGCGAGGGGGCATGCCTGCAATTGAATTCACGCTCTCTGATTGGTCAACTTGTAAAACGTTTGTTGGGTGCTCACAGTAAGGCGCGTCGCACTGTAAGGGTGATGTCACAGAGCCACTAATAGACGATATTCGTATTCTCAGAGGCCTTTGCTAAAAATACCATAATATTCTTCAATGTGCAACTTTATCCACGCATGGACGTAATGCACTGTAGCATAAAGGAATTTAAAATACATGTAACCGAATTGTACCTGAGCACAGCGTGTTCTGGAATCAAAGACACCTGAAAATCACAAGTATGATAAAAATCATGTTGCACCGGTACTCTTGTACGTAAATGACACGTGGAGGCACTGATGCATGGCACGTACAGCTCATACCAAGAACAAAGGACGTTTCCATGCATACTTCCTGACTACAAGCAGGCTATTACGGTATTTTTAACTCAATAGCGCAATTTCGATATATTAAAATTCAACTTGAAACAAAAGACACCACTACGAGGCTTAGGGGAATAAACCATACATATTAATCCCAACTATCATTCCCCTAAGCCTCGTAGTGATGTCTTTTGTTTCAAGTTGAATTCAATATATCGAAATTGGGCTATTCTTGCGCTTTTCTAGCATGATGGAAATTCAAGATAGCGACCATCAACAGGCCATTTGCACGATGACGTCATTTGACTACTACTACCAGAATTCATTTCGGAGTTCCTTTGTTATTTAAATTTTGTAATCCCAGTGCAGTTTAAATAACAATAGCCCTAATTTGCACTACAAAACAAAGAACAGAAGGATTCTGGTAGTAGTAGTCAAATGATGTCATCGTGCAAATGGCCTATTAAGGCGTCATACGTTTCCATTGCGTCACGAGACCTACCTTACCTTGGAGATTTTGGCTTTGTTCACACTTGGTGCTCGAGCACGGTTCCCAAGTACTATTATCGCTTGGCACTAATGTGAACACACCAATTTTTCAAGTACCCACGCCAGAATTCGGGCACGGTCAAGACCTTGTACTCGGGCACTAAAGTGGGTACCGGTTCCCAGTGTGCACGCGTTTTGCGTTAGTTCCGAGGCACTACTCCCACAAACTACTGCTTTTCGTACCCACAATTCCTTATTACACTCGGAATGTGAACATGTTGATATCTTGGGTACCCAGTGTCTGAACGCAGCACCATTTTGTGCCGGTACCCAGGCACTGTCCTCGGGCACCAAGTGTGAACATAGCCTTTGTGATGTACTATAAACCTTCCAACTCTCATAGCCATAGCTTTAAGAACTTGCCCAAAAAAGCCCGGCGTGAAGAGGGTTTTAAAGTTTCCATGCATGGTCATTACCGTTATTTTAGAGCCGCGACAAAAATTGTATATCATGAAATTTTGCCTGCAATCCGCAACGACTACTGTAGATTGCTTCAACCACCACCACCACCCCGGGCCCCCAACAGACCAAATAGCAGGAAGTCTAATCTATAGCCAGTATTTTGATACCCGAAAACATCCAATAAAAAAACACTTGCCTTTAGCAGAATGCTCGTACAAGTTCACTTTCCGTTCGTAGAGTTGAAAGTTTGTCAAGTTTCACAGTCATCGTGGAGACTCAACTGTGGGTTGTCATCCATCGTGGATAAAAAATAAGGAAACAAACCTTCAATTGAACGTTGACTACCTGTTATGATTTTGTATATGAAATTGTTACAGTAGTGTGGTCTTTTTCATGATATGACAAGCAAAAAAAAGAGCGAAACGTTGTTCCATAATAACTAAGAGAAAAGGATTGTAAATCCTAATCTACAAGAAGCTTCAATATATTTTCTTTATATATATCATTAATGTTTTCTCTATTTCTGACGTATTTATAAACCAGATTTTTTATTTTGTACGCCAGGAATATCTTCAAGCGTCAATCCTGATATCACAGCAGTGATAAGCTTATCAAGCTGCTGCTTTGTAATTGTCATTCAAAACATGCTCGTCGTCGTATAAAGGATCGAATGCTTTAAGAGCACGCGGTGATAATGGTTTGTGTTCAGGCTGTGAATTTTGATCTTATGAGGCAGAGCCATCCATGGTGAATATATAAGGGAATTATACATGTAAATCTTCAATTGGCAATAGGTAGGTCTCGTTCGCTTAACAAAACTTTACTGACAAACTTTACTGACAAACTCTACTAGTAAACAAACTTTACTGGCAAACTTTACTAACAAACTTTACTGACAAACTTTACTAACAAACTTTACTGGCAAACTTTACTGACAAGCTTTGCTGACAAACTTTACTAACAAACTTTACTAACAAACTAATTTACTGGCAAACTTTACTGACAAGCTTTGCTGACAAACTTTTCTGACAAACTTTGTTGACAAACTTTACTGGCAAATATGTTTTGGATAAAAAAAAACTCAAAAAAGAAGCTGAAATCTTGGTAGCACTGACGTTTTTGCACCTCGATAATAGGCAATTTTAAGTTAACTTAAAATCCCACGATCAGCTTGGTAAGTGATCCTGCCTCGCCCTTTAGTGTGTAGTATAGGGGATTGTTTTGTCCGGCCGCACCCCACGGAGCTTTCCTAGAATACTTGCCGTCCCTCTCCCCAAGCTAACGCGGTCCCCTCGTTCGCTTAGGGAGAGGGACGGCAAGTATTCTCGGAAGGCTCCGTGGGGTAATTTCGTGGGGGTACGGCCGGACAAACAATCCCCTATACTACTCTTTAATATCTTACGAAAACAAATCTTGCTTTTTAAGCGTTATGTATATGTGGATACCAGTGTTATAATCTTTCACAAAACGTTTCTGGTTTTATTAACGGTATTTTGCTTTCAATTTTTAAAGGTTTTAAATCCGTCACGCAATTCATCACGCTATTTCATATAAGCCGTGAAAATAAACAAAATTGAACCAGTTGAAAATTGTTTTGCATTATAGATACTTATAAGCCGATTTAATAGTGAATACAATATTTTATGATGCGATTTCTGATGTGATCAAGACTTCGAATTTTTGGCCGCCATGTTCAACTTGGTGCCCCTAAGCGGGGCACCAAGATGGCCGCTCCATTCATTTCTAATTATTATTCATTTCTAATTATTTCGCTCAATAAATATTATTTTTATTTACGTTAGTTACAATAACATACTGACCGATTTCCAGAGTTTCAGAGCAGGAAAAGTATCTAGAGTTACTGGCATAAAACGGTCGAAAAGTCTTGAAAACAACTTTTTGTCCTATTTGTATTATGTTGGGAAAAAAGGTTTGAAAACATTCATAATTCTTAAATAAAAATGTTGCTACCAATACTTGAATTTTCAGCCTTTGCACTGATGGCAAATTGCCTGTGTTCTCAACACATTCAACAACCCATCAACCAATGGTCTAGTATTTTAATGTCCTCCTGAAAAATGTTGAAGATGAATTCGATAAGTTTCTTTGGCTCGTCAGATGTGAACTTGTAAAATGACTCTTCGATTGTCCAGTGTTCCTGGGTCCAGAGGTTGTAGCTGGGTAAATTGTCACGTTCTGCCATTCTCTGACGCGCAATCTTTTGAAACTGTTTTGCTGCGCTGCTTAAAGATTCCTCATCTTTCACATTCATAACTGTTAAGACTAAGACTTCTTCTGGAGCAATTTGATCTAACAAAACTTGAACATAAATTTCGAAAAAATTACGTTTTTCTGAAAAAACCTTAAAAAATTCATTCAGTCGTTCATGTGGTTCATGCGACTTATAAATATCCCCCTTGCTTTGGTTTCTCAGTGACTTCTTGACTACTTTATGAACGTAATCATCAAAAGATAATTTGAACCACAGTGCATTCGACAAAAAAGAAGTCAACTTCTTTTTGCGGCAATTCATCTCAAAGTCCTTGGTAATTTTCATCAGGTAGTCTTGAAACTTGTATTCTGACAAGCTTTTAAAAGACACTAATCGATTTACAAGAATGGTGATTATGCTGGCCGCCTCCATAAAACGTTCGTCTTGCAAAGTCGTCTGAAATAAGTTGTAGTCCGAATAGAAGAAACTTGTCAACTTTTTGCCCTTCAAGCGATCCACAAGATTTCCAAGTATGTTAAGCAGTCGCTGACTCAGATTACTTCCGGTCCACAACACATCTTCTGGGTTCTGCTGCCATTCAAATAACACCAGCGTTTTAAGGACGTAAGATGAAACTAATTTTCCAGCCTGGTAAAAAGGCACAATATCAGTGAACGCGAACGGAACTAGAAGATCGCGGTCTATGTTGTCAAGATCGCCACTCTTCTTTTTATTATCGGCCGGAAACATGATGTCACGCAACACCTTCAGTAACCTAAGGCATTTGCTTTGCCCACTGTCTGGACCAAATTCTTGGCGAAACAACAACTGCTCAAGATAAGACTGGGAACAGCGGAGAACGAAATTACTCGGCTGAAATCGTTCCTGTCCTGCAAAGAAATTCGGGTGAACTTCAGTAAGTATATTCCTATACGAGCCAACAGCAAAAAAATATGGCAGACTGTCTAGTAAAGACTTAAGCACTCGACCGGTCGGAGACTGAAACTCCGAATCAACGTTCAGAGGTCGAGAGTTTATCTTGACAGCTAATGCCAAATCTACGCTGATTCGTAACCCTTTGTAAACATCACCACCGTTCCATTCCAGCAGTAACGTGTATGCTGGTCCGTGTCTCGACAAGGGATTGGCTTTCATTGAATCATCTCCTTCATCTTTCAACACTACTTTCATCCCATACGCCTCAAAATTTTCGGCTTTGCTGTTAAATAATTTGAAGAATGGCGTCTTGATGCTTTTCTTCCACTCAAAATTCTTGAAGTCAAACAAATTCCAAACTGATTTTCTTGGGACTACGCATACAGAAGAACAAGGCAGCTCATCAAATATAACATCTCCTGGATGAGACAGAGCATCAAGCTGTATGAAAAAGTCAAACTCGTCTGGCTGTCCAACTTTCGTCCCTTCGTAAAAGCTTCCACTGTTGATAAGCGTTGTCACGAAGAAAGGGTTTTCTCTTCTAACTTCCAGCAGTATGGTCTTGATAACTTTTCTTACACGCCTCTGAATCAGAGAAACTTCTTCACAGTCAGGTAATTTTCCTTTTCTTTCGTCCAAGTTCGCCAAAAACTGATCTAAAGGGGTCTCTGCCATATACACTTATACACACTTATACCATATACACTTATATACACTTATCGACTTCAATACGCACTTCAATACACACTTCCGCCTTGCAAGCAAGTGACAACCTCGTCCCCAGGGTACAAGACATCATTCTCGTCCCCAGAGCCGCTTGACCTTCTTAACCGCTGGAGCCTGAGTACGAGAGTCAAGGGGCTCTGGGGACGCAGGATTTAATTAGCTAGTCTGAAAACAATAAAATCTAAAAGGGAAGTAAAAAATATGGATTAGGTCACACTACAGGGAAATCGAGTTAGTGATCATTTTATGCAGAATTCAGTCGAAAAATCGCTTTGTAGCTTGCATTTAAACTGTCGGAAGGTGTTGGATTGGGACGCTTATACTTAAGAAACACTATGTTTATTTTTTAACGACAAGTTTTTAAGTGCTATACTTTGTTAACTGGAGGAAGAAGTTCGATCGAGGATTCCTTTGGCTGGACGTAAACAACATGGTCAACAAAACTTCACCGACCCACCGAGGATATATCAATTTCAGGCAGTGTCCGGAGAAACTATTTTGTGGATCAGAGCATATTAACGAATCCCCTTCTTTGATAAAACAGCTGTTTACTACGGAAGTCGATAAGGGTCACACGTTGTCGCTTCCACGTTGTCGCTTCCAAGTTGTCGCTTCCACGTTGTCGCTACCACGTTGCCGCTTCCATTCCTGGAGGGACATATTCTATTACAATGTGAGATGGGGGAGGGGGTGTGAGGGAAACTTCAAGAACTTATAAGAGGTTTGTTACACTTTGTTAGTTTGTTACTTTTTTTAACTCCCCCCCCCCCCCCGCCCCCGTAATATATTTTCCAAGTTGTCGCTTCCACGTTGTCGCTACCACGATGTCGCTTCCACGTTGTCGCTTCCACGTTGTCGCTTCCACGTTCAATGATGGCGGTCATATCGGTTAAGTCCGCATGCATTTACGTACGTTACGTGCTTTTTATTCTGTCTCTTTTCGTTTGGCAGTTGTGTATTTCCTGGGCTTCCTGACAGCATCAATCAAGGTAATCACCTCAGTCTAAATATTCGTTTTATGTTCGTTAAAAGTATTGTTTTATCTCACATTAAAGCTTACTGTTTTAGGAAACAATGGTATCGGTATTGGTGCTGTAATTGTGGAGTATTTCAAAGCAGGATATAAATACTCGACCATCTTATGTCTGCTGTCACTTTGTCATGGAACAAGGATGGGGCAAAACATATCCTAAAATATAAGGAACTTCCATGTTCTGTATAAACTGTTCTAATTATGCAGATATCATTTACCTTCTTCTTTAGTTTTTATATTTTAGTTTTTGTTTTACTTTAATTTCGATTATCTGTGTAACTGAATTGAGTAAATAAATAAAATAAAAAGATATCGTTCGTCTTCGTGCATGTGGTCTTCATTTATACACTGACTGGTTAGATGGGTCGGGGTGGAGGAATTGTCAGGGAATTGAGAGAATTGATTGTAGACATGAGCAATGTACATAAGGTAGCAGAGAAAATTCAACATAAGATTTCTCAATTCAGCGAAATGATGTCAAAACTAGAAGTCATTCAGAATAAACAAGTTAAACAGTATACATGCCTTTTCTCTGAGTCTCATAAAAACGGGGCCATTAATAAACCATTCAAAGTCACTTCACCTAAAGAAAAACAAACAAAGCTATCTGAAAGTCAGCCTAGCAAGTAAAAAGCGAAATGAACGCAAAAAAATCAACCACAAAAAAAAACTTAATACACGTTTAGAGAAAAACAAAAAACACACAAAAAACCTCTCTGATAAAGAACTTACAAATGATCAGATCAATTTATTAGGAAGAGGTTTAAAATATATTCCTACACCCGTGACAAACGAACTACAAATTAAAAGGCAACTCTTGCGTGACTTCGATCAGTTCGCAAGAAGAATGCGTCTACAATACATTTTTCACGAGGAAAACAACAAACCTCACACTTTCCACGTTAAATCTTCGTGGAATCCATCAGTGCAACCATCAGTTGCGCTTGAAAGCTATTTAGAAGAGGTTCAAACTCAGCTCACGGAAATACAAATCGTAAAACCTAGAAATAATCTCAATCCCGCTGAGCGTGAGGCACTCAAAACCTTTAAACGTAACACCGAAATCAACTTTAAAAAGGCTGACAAAGGAACAACTACTGTGGTTCTAAACACGGAAGATAAAATTCAAGAAGGCCAAAAACTATTAGATAACGAAAAACATTACAGACCTCTTCCAGACCCATGGTAAAAGAAACATACCTCAGAGTTCAACAACTAATTGACGAACTCTATTATGGAAATTACATAGATGAAATGACTAAAAAGTGGCTGTGTCAAACACCAGACCCGCCTCGTATCCCAACATTATATCAGGGTTATAATATATAAGGGTTATAATACATATGGGTTATTACTGATATCCACCCATCTGGAGTCAAAAAAGGTTAATCAAAGGAGAAGCTCTCAGACTTCTCAGAACTAACTCTTCAAAAATATTATTTCAAGAGAACATAAATAACTTCAAAACACATCTACTTGAAAGAGGTTACCCAGAGAATTTTGTTCAAAGGGTCCTCTCAGAAGTTACTTTTGAAGACAGAAATAAAGCCCTCCAGCAAAAACAAAAAGAAGCCAAGAAAATCCTGCCTTTTGTAACGAAATATCATCCATCGGTGCCCAACTTAACTGATATGACCGCCATCATTGAACGTGGAAGCGACAACGTGGAAGCGACAACGTGGAAGCGACAACGTGGAAGCGACAACTTGGAAGCGACAACGTGGAAGCGACAACGTGTGACCCTTATCGGCTTCCGTAGTTTACGACCATCAAAAAGCAGCTGGATCGCTAGTTTGGTTTACTAACTGTGGCAAGTGCATTTATAAATGTTTGTAATATTGTCACCCTCCTTACCGCATATAATTCCCGTTATTCCGTATGAACAAAGATAACATTATAGTGGAGTCTACTTCGTGCGGTGGCGGTATTTATATTGTCACCGTCCTTATCGCATATAACTCCGTTATTCAGTGTTCATTTCAGGATTTTAAACCCTCAGACTTTAAGTCATTTGGAGAGATAAATTGTCCTGTCGTTAACTCTAATCTCTCGGACTAGAAAGTCGTTTGGAGAGATTATTGACCTTCCGGTAAGCAACAACCTGAGCCCTAGGAAATGAGCGAGGCCCCGTGATGGGGTTTCCTTGTAGGGTTGTGTGGTGCCAGCTGTAGATAAGAATCAGTTAAGGAGATTCAGGATGGTTGGCTGGCCGTTTTTATTTCTGCATGAATGGCTGTTCGTGGCCATTATTTTCTTGACAGAACTTTATTAGCAAGACCGGTTTCGGAAACTTAAGTGGTTTCCTTCGTCAGTTGCGTTCAGTGCTCATTAAGTGAGAGCGGAGCAGTTGTTCTTTTTGGTCGCAGTATGGCTGTTTATATAGCCGTAGTGCTTGCGTCATCGTAGGCGGACAACCAGTGGGAAGAATTATGATTCTAACTCGTCACGCATTACCTCACGTGGTGTGATTGTTTCTGGCCGGAAATTACACGCTCGGTCGTATGCAAATTCGGGTCAGATTGAAGTTGCTTCAGAAACTAAGGCCCAGTTCAAACGTCGAACTTCACATGTGCCGAACCTAGTGCAAATTAGCAAGAACAATAGATTTTGCTCATTTGCATTAGGTTCGGCACATGTGAAGTTCGACGTTTGAGCTGGGCCTTAGGTGCCACTGTTACATGACGGGCGTAACCCTAAACAAAACGACCGATGAGAAGCAGTTGCTCTTATGGCAATATTAAGTCTAATACACAATAAAGGATTAGATCGCGTTACTTCAATAAGTCGTAAGAATCGCATGACCATCCAGCGCTTGTCGCAGGGAAGGATTGTGATCACAGATAACGTAATAGTGGAGTCTACTTCGTGCGGTGGCGGTGTAGTTTTGTCAGTAAATGTTTGTAATATTGTCACCCTCCTTACCGCATATAATTAACTATTATAGCGCGAAAGCGCGCGTGATATCGCCTAATACTTAGCCGACGAGGCCGTAGGCCGAGTCGGCTAAAATTAGGCGATATCACGCAAGCTTGAGCGCTATAATAGTTTTATAATTCAACACATTGATAACAAAGCACAGTTTGAAGAAAAAAATATCGCCGACAAGCCTTTTATTTAAAAAAAAAGCTTACAGATGTTTTACCGCGCGAAACTTGCAACATCACACAGTTAATGAATGAAAGTGGCACCTTTGTCAATATTGTGCAAGCTTGAACACTATAACTGTTTTATAATTCAACACATTGATAACAAATCACAGTTTCGAGAAAAAATTCATCGAGATATACAACCTTTCATCTTTCATTAAGTAAAAAGGCTAACTACAATATTTTACATCGCACCATTTCTTAAACGACAAGCAGTGAATGCCGAAACGTTTGCCAAGCTAAAATTAATTTAGCATACACAATCAGTTGACAGTTTCTACGAAGAGCTTTCGTCTACTCAAAGAACGGGACAGAGTAGTGACTACAAGAATTAAAACACAGTAAAATGGCATAGAATGTTTTAGTTACAAGTGTTTCGTATCTTAAAAAGTTCAATTCAGAATCAAAACAAATTGAACAAACACACGGCTACGAACCTAAACATAGCGGCGAAGTCGGAAAGAACTGCAGCGTTGACAGTAAGCTTACAAAAATTCACAGCTAAAGGATACAAGAAACGGTTAAAACATCGTACCTGTAGTTGATTTGGCTTTTTAGTCCCTTCCATAAGCATCAAATTTTCAAACATCGAAGTACGAGCTGAGTCGATCAATGTTGTTTACAAACTTGGAATGCTCGTTTTTTTTAGCTCCCACAGCCGTAATTACGAGATCAGAAACTTTTCTGAGGAAACATCAAGTCTATATCATATTCCAGAGGTGATTACCAAAGGAATTTCACGAAAATTATGCTCCTTCATTCACTTCTTGTCGAGCGGTTAAACTTTGAACCAGTTTTCATTCAGCTACGCCAAGAAACACTGCGACCGCGACAACGCGAAAATTTCGCGCCTTTTTTGTCCAATCATGTGAACAGTATTTTTCTCTTTTCTTTTCTTCTCTTTTTTTCTTTCTTCTCCCTTTTTTAACTAATAGTTCACGCACTTTTTCGCCAAAAAACACGAAATTGCAGGCAGCAGTCATTTTCACTTTCCCTTCAAAATGCGAAATTTACCGCCATCGCTGGTTATACGTCATGTAGACATAACGCATATCGATAACTTTTTTTACCATATTTGGGCAGTGTATCAATGTGTTGAATTATAATTCCCGTTATTCCGTATGAACAAAGATAACATTATAGTGGAGTCTACTTCGTGCGGTGGCGGTGTTTATATTGTCACCGTCCTTATCGCATATAACCCCGTTATTTAGTGTTCATTTCAGGATTTTAAACCCTCAGACTTTAAGTCATTTGGAGAGGAGGAGTGTGACAATATTACAAACATTTACTGACAAAACTACAGCGCCACCGCACGAAGTAGATTCCACTATTATGTTATCTGTGATCACAATCCTTCCCTGCGACAAGCGCTAGATGGTCATGCGATTCTTACGACTTATTGAAGTAACCCGATCTAATACTTTATTGTGTATTAGACTTAATATTGCCGTAAGAGCAACTGCTTCTCATCGGTCGTTCTGTTTAGGGTTACGCGCGTCATGTAACAGTGGCACCTTAGTTTCTGAAGCAACTTCAATCTGACCCGAATTTCCATACGACCAAGCGTGTAATTTGTTTCCGGCCAGAAACAATCACACCACGTGAGGTAATGCGTGACGGGTTTCCCATTGGTTGTCCGTCTACGATGACGCAGGCACTACGGCTATATAAACAGCCATTCTGCGACCCAAAAGAACAACTGCTCCGCTCTCACTTAATGAGCCGTGAACGCAACTGACGAAGGATACCACTTAAGTTTCCGAAACCGGTCTTGCTAATAAAGTTCTGTCAAGAAAATAATGGCCACACACAGCCATTCATGCAGAATAAAAACGGCCAGCCAACCATCCTGAATCTCCTTAACAGATTCTTACAAACCAATAGCTGGCACCACACAACCCTAAGAGGAAACCCCATCACGGGGCCTCGCTCATTTCCTAGCGTTCAGGTTGTTGCTTACCGGAAGGTCAATAATCTCTCCAAACGACTTTCTAGTCCGAGGGATTAGAGTTAACGACAGGACAATTTATCTCTCCAAATGACTTTAAGTCTGAGGGTTTAAAATCCTGAAATGAACACTGAATAACGGAGTTATATGCGGTAAGGACGGTGACAATATTATAAACACCGCCACTGCACGAAGTAGACTCCACTATTATGTTATCTTTGTTCACACTGAATAACGGGAGAAATATGCAGTTCAAGTGCCTGGAGTGTAATAATTTAGTCTGTAGCATCATTAACTCACCATAAAGTTTGGAGTAGCCAATTAGCTACCATTATAGTTCAAATTTGAACTGATCTCTTGTATCGAAATGAATCTGATCATTCTTGTGACCGGAGTCTGTCTCAGGAGCTTGTATAAACTGTCATTGTGGTTTTAATATTTCGCTCTGGATATTTAGAGAAAATATAGACCTCTGGAGCCAGGGTATGGCACCAACTTTTGAATAATAGAAATCTGTAGACTTTTTATGACCATGCCCCTCCCCCACTTTTAGTATGTGCATTGCTAGTATTCTTTATAATGGTACTATGTAAGATAACATGTCATATTGATGTGGGTAACGTCAGTCTGGGTTGATAGTGGTTTTCAGTAATGTTTCAATAAAATCAAAATTTCAACATCCCCTGAGTTAGACAACTCCTTGTGTCCCCCTATGGTTTTGACTTCCATTGGGAACTCATCATTGAATTACAGTAGACCCCGCTATCTCAAACTCTAAAGGGGAACAGTAAATTATTTAAAATAGCAGGGGTTTTAAGATTGAGGTGATTCGTGTTTTGCTTTCCTTTGGCCCCAGTCTGGCGGAAAAAAAATCCTTTCTCGCATAAATCACACATGTCTTTTTTGACTAATTCTTTTGTTTATTCAATATTTATAGACACTGCAATCCAACAGGAAATAATTGAGATTTTCAACTCTAATGAGCTTGGAGTACCAGCTGATTATGATAACATACTAATGGGTATTGTTAAAGAAACAATTGATATACTGAACCACTTACTCTTTTAATTAATCTTTGCTTCCCATTTAGAGAGGTGGACCAGATTAAAGGACCTCCCAACTAGCTGGAAACATTTTTATCTTGGATTTATTTAACGTGTGACAAGATATTGTTGGAACACAATTCAAGGGAAAAGAGATTCACCACTTGTTATGAAAGGAAATTCATTCCTTAATTTTAAACCTCTGGCAAGTATCTTTTTGCAACAAGAGAAACAGAAAAAAAACGGTGTGCTTTTATAGGAGGAAAAGCAATTTATTCAGAGTATATTGTCAATGTTGGCTGGAACTGAATGATTCACATCAGACATATATTGGTGTGGTTTTATAGAAAAAAATAAGAAATCAAATTTACTAGGTAATAAAATTTGATGGTTTTGAACTGGTTTGTCGTTGGTATCAATGACTAGTTGAAGCCTGGGCTTTGTCTTACATTGCAACACGCCTTACCGGGATCTCCCAACAAACTTTGTTTACAAATTTCCAAGATAACACCAGCTAATTCTTATATAATGATTTTCGTAACTGCGGAAGGAATAGAGTGAATACAATTTTTGTATTTGTAACTAACTTTACACTCCTGTGATAACCACAAAGCCAAATCATTACATTCCATCATGCTCAACTTTGCGAGGGGCATGTCTGTCAATTGAATTTGCGCTTTCTGATTGGTCAACTTGTAAAACGTTTGTTGGGTGCTCATGGTAAGGTGCATCGCACTGTAAGGGTGATATCACAGAACCACTAATAGACCAAAACTTTGAAGAA
This sequence comes from Cladopsammia gracilis, assembly GCA_022457155.1. Lineage (NCBI taxonomy): Eukaryota > Metazoa > Cnidaria > Anthozoa > Scleractinia > Dendrophylliidae > Cladopsammia > Cladopsammia gracilis. The sequence continues at coordinate 272,992 of JAJGOT010000194.1, forward strand.
TATTACGGTATTTTTAACAAAGGCCTCTACTGAGAATACGAATACGGTGACCATATTCGTATTCTCAGTAGAGGCCTTTGCTAAAAATACCATAATATTCTTCAATGTGCAAGTTTAGCTACGCATGGACGTAATGTACTGTAGCATAATGGAATTTAAAATACTTGTACTTGAGCACAGCGTGTTCTGGAATCAAAGACACCTGAAAGTCACAAGCATGATAAAAACCATGTTGCACTGGTACTTTTGTACGTAAATGACACATGTGGAGGCATTGATGCATGGCACGTGCAGCTCATACCAAGAACAAAGGACGTTTTCATGCATACTTCCTGACTACAAGCAGGCTATTACGGTATTTTTAACTCAATAGCCCAATTTCGATATATTAAAATTCAACTTGAAACAAAAGACACCACTACGAGGCTTGGGGGAATAAACCATACATATTAATCCCTACTATCATTCCCCTAAGCCTCATGGTGATGTCTTTTGTTTCAAGTTGAATTTTAATATATCGAAATTGGGCTATTCTTGCGCTTTTCTAACATGATGGAAATTCAAGATAGCGACATTAATTAAGGCGTCATATCATTCCCCTAAGCCTCGTAGTGATGTCTTTTGTTTCAAGTTGAATTTTAATATATCTAAATTGGGCTATTCTTGCGCTTTTCTAGCATGATGGAAATTCAAAATAGTGACCATCAACAGGCCATTTGCACGATAACGTCATTTGACTACTACTACCAGAATTCATTTCGGAGTTCCTTTGTTATTTAAATTTTGTAATCCCAGTGCAGTTTAAATAACAATAGCCCTAATTTGCACTACAAAACAAAGAACTGAAGGATTCTGGTAGTAGTAGTCAAACGATGTCATCGTGCAAATGGCCTATTAAGGCGTCATACGTTTCCATGGCGTCACGTGACCTACCTTACCTTGGAGATTTTGGCTTTGTTCACACTCGGTGCTACTCACACAAACTACTGCTTTTCGTACCCACAATTCCTTATTACACTCAGAATGTGAACATGTTGATATCTTGGGTACCCAGTGTCTGAACGCAGCACCATTTTGTGCCGGTACCCAGGCACTAGTCCTCGGGCACCAAGTGTGAACATAGCCTTTGTGATGTACTATAAACCTTCCAACTCTCATAGCCATAGCTTTAAGAACTTGCGCAAAAAAGCCCGGCGTGAAGAGGGTTTTAAAGTTTCCATGCATGGTCATTACCGTTATTTTAGAGCCGCGACAAAAATTGTATATCATGAAATTTTGCCTGCAATCCGCAACGACTACTGTAGATTGCTTCAACCACCACCACCACCCCGGGCCCCCAACAGACCAAATAGCAGGAAGTCTAATCTATAGCCAGTATTTTCATACCCGAAAACATCCAATAAACAAACATTTGCCTTAAGCATAAGGCTCGTACAAGTTCACTTTCTACATAATCTCTTTGTTTTCTCCAAGTTGAGAGTTTAGACAGCTGAAGTCATCCCTAAATTCTATCGACGTTTTACCTGGTTGTTTCAATGGACCTAAACGACCCTGTCAATTCGTGAGTGTGACATACCTTGGATTGACCGTTGCATGGAGTTCTTACGCGACTGTTCAGTTCAAAGCACTGTGTGCGCTAGAGAATGATCAGAAGCGTGCACGCAGTTCAAACGAAATCGAACACATATATGAGGCCATAAAAGCTAAACAGTTGCTAAGGTACAGACGATTTCTCTGCTGTATAAGACCCGGGTTGTCCCAAATTCCCGGCATCACATCGAACGTTCGGTTTTCGAACTCATTCGATCCCCCTTATGTTCTCTTGTTCGAACTCAATCGAACTCTTTTGTTCGATTGAGTTCGATGGAGTTCTGCCATCGAACGAAATCGAACCACAGAAAAAATTCTAATTGAACAAAATCGAAAGTTTGATTTTCGAACTCAATCGAAAGAAAGAGTTCGATAACGTTCGGTCATCGAACGAAGTAGAACTCACAAAAGAAAAAAGCGAATCGAACAAAATCGAACGTTCGATTTTCGAACTCTTCGTGAAAAGTAAGGTTGACAGAATTACCTCGTTCCCAGGGACTCCTCGGTTTTCAAAATGGCGGTTTGAATATTGAAAACCGAGAAGACCCTGGGGACGAGGTTGTCACTTCCTTGCAAGGCGGAAGTGTTCAACGCGTATTGAAGTAGATAGGAATGGCAGCGACCCCTTTAGATCAGTTTTTGGCGGACGTGGACGAAAGAAAAGGAAAATTACCTTACTGTGAAGAAGTTTCTCTGATTGAGAGGCGTGTAAGAAAAGTTATCAAGACCATACTGCTGGAAGTTAGAAGAGAAAACCCCTTCTTCATGACAACGCTTATTAACAGTGGAAGCTTTTACGAAGGGACGAAAGTTGGACAGCCAGACGAGTTTGACTATTTCATACAGCTTGATTTTTTGTCTTATCCAGGAGATGTTACATTTGATGAGCTTCCTTGTTCTACTGTACTCGTAGTCCCAAGCAAATCAGTTCGTGAGCATCTCAATCTTGTATTTCCTGATTGGGATTCGTTTGACTTCTTGAATTTTGAGTGGAAGAAAAGCATCAAGACGCCATTCTTCAAATTATTTAACAGCAAAGCTGAAAATTTTGAGGCGTATGGGATGAAAGTAGTGTTGAGTTATGAAGGAGATGATTCAATAAAAGCGCCACCTCCCTTGTCGAAACACGGGCCAGCATACACTTTACTGCTGGAATGGAAAGGTGGTGATGCTTACAAAGGGTTGAGAATCAGCGTCGATTTGGCATTAGCTGTCAAGATAAACTCTCGACCTATCAAGGTCGATTTGCAGTTTGAGTCTCCGAGCGGTCGAGTGCTTAAGTCTTTACTAGACAGTGTGCCATATTTCTTTGCTGTTGGCTCGTATAGGGATATACTTACTGAAGTTCACCCGAATTTCTTTGCAGGACAGGAAGAACAGTTGCAAGGGTTTCGGCCGAATAATTTCTTTCTACGCTGTTCCCAGTCCTGTCTTGAGCAGTTGTTATTTCGCCAAGAATTTGGCCCAGACAGTGGGCAAAGCAAATGCCTTAGGTTACTGAAGGTGTTGCGTGACATCATGTTTCCGGTCGATGATGAAATAAAGAGAGGCGATTGTGGCAACATAGACGTCGATCTTGCATTTAGGATCTTCGCGACTGATAATGTATCTTTTAACGACGCTGGAAAATTAGTTTCATCTTACGTCCTCAAAACGCTGGTGTTATTTGAATGGCAGCAGAACCCAGAAGATAAGTTGTGGACCGGAAATAATCTAAGTCAGCGATTGCTTAGCGTACTTAGAAATCTTGTGGATCGCTTGAAGGGCAAAAAACTGACAAGTTTCTTCCATTCGGACTATAACTTATTTCAGACGTCTTCGCAAGACGTGAATTTTTTGAAGGCGGCCGGCATAATCACCATTCTTGTAGATAGATTGGTGTCTTTCAAAAGCTTGTCAGAATACAAGTTTGAAGACTACCTGACGAAAATCACCAAGGACTTTGAGATGATTTGCCGCAAAGATATGTTGACTTCTTTGTTGTCGAGTGCACTGTTCCGCAAATTCTATGATGATGATTACGTCCAGAAAGTTGTCGAAAGGTCACTGAGAAACGAAGGCAAGGGGGATATTTATGAGTCGCATAAACGCGCGAAGCATCCGATAGAAAAAGCACATAAAGTAATAGTAGAGCGTTTTGAAAAACATGATTTTTTCGACATTTACATTCAAGTTTTGTTAGATGAAATTGCTCCAGAAGAAGTCTTAGTCTTAACAGATATGAAAGATGAGGAATCTTTAAGCAGCGCAGCAAAACAGTTTCAAAAGATTGCGCGTCAGAGAATGGCAGAACGTGACAATTTACCTAGCTACAATCTTTGGACCCAGGAACACTGGACAATCGAAGAGTCATTTTACAAGTTGACATCTGACGAGCCAAAGAAACTTGTCAAATTCCTCTTCAACATTTTTCAGGAGGATATTAAAATACTACACAATGAGTTGATGGGTTGTTGAACGTGTGAAATTATCACAACTTTCGAGAACACAGGCAATTTGCCAAAATTCAAGTATTGGTAGAAACATTTTTATTTCAGAATTGTGAACGTTTTCGGACCCTTATCTTCCCAATATAAAACTAGGACAGTAATGCCTCCTGCTCTGTGAAACTCCGTTAAGCGGTCAGTAAGTCATTTATTGAGCGCCACGTTTAAAAGTTATAGGCGAACAAGACGCCTTAAGGCGTTCACGCGGGGTGTTTGAAAAAAACGCGGGGTGTTTTGGTTGATGTAAGCATTAACTTTGAATGGCTACCCACCGTCACAATCTGTTTATACTTAGAAACAAGAAGCTGTACATAGCTTGATCGCCAACTGAAACAAGCAGGACCAAGCACACACATGCGCAATCGCGGTAAAGCTGTGTTGGAAATATATAGAGCGTGACAATCAGTTAGCGTTATATTTGACATTCAAGAGGATCCTAGCAATGACGTCAATCGTATAACCTTAGCAACCTTATCAAAGGTGAACTTTAGGATTTTTCTTAGCATTTGTAGTGAGTTGACAAGATATTTCCGAGACATAGCGAGTGATTTAACTGTGACCATTAAACAAGTTTACAACGAGATCGAGAGTGACTAGTGTTGTTATCTGCGTTTCCAGGCTAGTGCGTTTTCAACAGCTGTCTAGCCTCTCACATGGGTGGAAATTGTAGACTTTTGCCATTACCATTTGGTTAGCCTGTTCCAGGCGTTTAGACTGTGGCGAGCAGCGAAGAGCGACGCGCGGCGCGAGGGAAAACTGGGAGACAAACTCAACGCCTGGAACAGGCTACCATTTGGTCAAAAGTGACACATAAGGGACCGTTCATAATTTATGGGTTGCGGGGGGGGGGGGGGGGGGGGGCTATGGGGATTTGGAGGGGGGGGCATTAATTTTCATCCTAAACTGCATTAACCCTATTCGGCCTGGGCTTTTTTTGAGTAATTCAGAAAACGGCAAACTGATCCTTACGGCAAGGCGATGAAGGAGTAAATAAAAGAATAAAACAAAATTTATATTTAAACGAAATTCGTTTAAATATAAATTTTGTTTTATTCTTATATAAATTTTGTTTTATTCTTTTATTTACTCCTTCATCGCCTTGCCGTAAGGATCAGTTTGCCGTTTTCTGAATTATACAAGTAATTATTGTACTGATCCAGGTCTACAACTGGGAGATCCGGCACCACTCAACGGTTTGTCGCTGTGGTGTTGCTGATATTTTATACTTTTTTTGAGTTCCTGAGCCTGGGGGTGGGGGGGGCACATTGTGCCCCCCTTGGTAACTTCGAGAACATTAAGGCTACGACAATGAAACCTAGAGGGTACATAGTACGTCCGAACGGCCGCCATCTTGGATCCGCCATCTTGGATTTCTGAAATTTTTTAAAACCTGTTAAAAACCATCCAAATTCACTCAAAATTAATCAAAACCAATAAATAAACGCTAAATGACGTAAAAATATAAAAGTTATACCAATAAACATTGTTTTTCTTCATTCAAAGGTACAAATATGCAAATTTCAAAAAACACGGCTGTCAAAATCTTGTTGCCATGGAAACATCAAGTCACGTGATCAAAAAATTGCCATATAAAATTGTTGCCAGATAAATTTTAGGAAAAGTCGCAAAGTTTGATGGCGTTTGAATACATATTAAAGAAGTTATGAACGTTCAAAGTTAGCGCGGGCACTTTGTGCCCCCCCCCCCCCCCCCCCCCAGGCCGAATAGGGTTAAGGGGGTGGGGGCATCAAAATTCAATTGGTTGTCTGTGTAGGGGGCCACTTAAAACTTACTTTAATAATCGGTCCGGTTTAGAGAAGTATTTTAACGAATAAACTTTAGGTCCACTTAAAGAAGATATCGATAAATTCCAGGTGAAATCCGAGCGCTTTTCAACATTTAACGGAATAAAATTACGAGACTGAAATTGGAGATCGATGTTTATTATATAAACTCCAATGAAATATCAGGTGATCTCCCGCGCGAAAAAGTGATATCTTCACATGTATGTGAAAATAACATGTTACCATGGATACCCATGCAAAGGTGTGCCGTGTTTGGTCCGAATTTGTTTGTGATAACGCTCACATCTTGAATAAAGAATTTTTTTTGTGCATGACATCACAAAGTCTGGCAAATACATTTACGTTCATACATGAAAACACCTTCTATTCAACCCGGAAGACTCTGACACTGACCTGTGGTCATAGGAGGAAGCTCGTGGATCTTCGACCAATTCTAGTATTTGTTGTAATGAGCGGCCAATTGTACCCAATTGTACCCACTGACATCAGATTCCGAGTCAGATTCAGAACCTGATGAGTCAGAATCACTCAATGTTTCTTGGTGTATTTCTTCTTCACTTTCATCAGACTCTTCTGACTCATGAGGTTCGTCTGCTTGATGTAGAACTTCCTTCCCTGTGACTACTAAATAAGTCCCCAAATAGCTACTATTTTTTAGCATTTACTTAATTTCATTTCATGATGTAATTGCTCTATGAAGTGGATGTATCATTTTGTTTTTCTAGTATTTTTATATTGCCTTTGCCATTCTGAATTTTTTAGGTTTAGAATAACAATGTAGCTATGATGTGTCATGCAAATAATATACTATGATTCATTTTTAAAGCTTTAAAACTTAATCCACTGTCTTTTTTCCATTCAGATGTTATATAATAAAGTCATAATAAATAATCTATTGTGCAAGGTTATTTTATGCAATACTAAGTTAAAGTTTTGAAAAAGACTTCATTGTTGAGGCCTAAATGTTGTTTGTATCAGCAATTCAAAGGTATTTTAAAGCAAACATGGTAGATTGTTAGTGAATAGTGGTGGTGGTAGAGAGGAAGAGGGAGGGGGGGGGGGGGATCATGGTATTTTCCCTTTGTCCGCAAGCTCTCACGAGGGGGGGGGCCAGAAAAAAAGCTTACATCATCAAGGGGGGGGAGGGAGGGGGGGGGCTAGAAAAAAATATTTAAGGAAAAACTTAAGATCCCCATAGCCCCCCAACCCATAAATTATGAACTGTCCGTAACCGACAAAACCTTCAAAGTTTAATTTGAAAAGTAAAACTTCGCGCTAAATTCGTCACGCTTCAAGGATGGACGCAAATGGTAGTAAACACACGAGCAGAAGTATTAAAATTGTGAGTGACACAGTAATTCTCTTGAGACGTCCTGCGGGTTATGGGAAACTTTAAAAAAAACCCTTGCGATTTGTGACAACTAGGAAGAATTGGGGGTTTGCATTTACGTCATTTTAAAATTCAAAAGCATCAACAACAGATTTCGATTCCAAAATGTTTATAGAATTCAATTGTAAAGAGTTCAAAACTACACACCTCGACCAAATTTTCCGAAGCCCAAGAGCATTTCGTTCAAGAGCTAATATACGGTAGGCGAACGAGCATTGGACATTTTTAGTAAGAAGTCAGGGTATGAAGCGGCCATCCAGGTGCGCAACTAAGGGCATCAACATGGCGGCTAAAAATTCAGTCTTTTACACCAAAAATCTCATCACAAAATATTATATTCACTATAAATTCTATTAAATTGGCTTATAAGCATCTATAATGCAAAAATAACTTTCAACTTGTTCAATTTTGTTTATTTTTACGGCTTATCTGAAATAGCGTGACGAATTGCGTGACACGTTCAAAACCTCGAAAATCGGAAGCAAAACATCGTTAAAACCTGAAACTTCTTGTGAAAGATTATAACACTGGTATCCACATAATTATACATATACTTTCAAGATTTTTTGTTGTAAGATAGAAAAGGTTCTGGTAGAATCAGTTGGTGAGAGTAAGAAAAAAAAGGACATTTCCAAGCATATGTATTAAGAGGATAAGAAAGTTTATTGCAAACTGGGACTTAACATTGTTTCTGAACCATCTGACATATTCATTCAAGCTCTGCTTGGTGAAATTGCTCAAGAAGAGGTGCTAATTCTCACTTCTGATTTTCAGCCCGAAGAACAGGAACTTTGTGTTTCATTGCAGTTGTAAAAAAAAAAAAAAAAAAAAAAAGGAAAAAACAGATTCATTTACCAAGTGTACATGTACTTATTTTCAGTCAAATGCACCTTGACTATATACAATGTCCTAGCAATTTTCCAGCGTCACATATTAATTTTTTTCCCAGCCAGTAAAGGTTTTTGGTGTACGTATCATGCTGTTTTCACGTGACAAACCGCTGCATTTAAATTTACAAAGAAAACTGCTGGAAAACCAGGCTGAATCACAAGTTACAGCTTGAAGAACAATCCATGCTGGTTATTCATTATTTCATCATTTTTTTATTAAATAAATGATGCCCAAAATAAAGTTGAAGGAAGAAATTTGGTTTACCTGTAAAACCTTTCTTTATTTTTAGCTAATCTACCTATTGTTGTCTTGCACTTGCGCGCTATTATTTTACATGCATTGCTTTGTTTTCTTTGCTTTACATCACTCACGAGTTTGGCAAGTTTTCACACCGAGGATGAGCCATCAATAACCACTCTGTTACGGAGCTTGGTAACAAAGATACCAAAATTCATACAATATTTACCTCTATAATATGGACACCTTTCTAATGCGGACACTTGGATCTGCAGGGGCGGATCTAGGGGAGGAGTGCAGGGTGTGCCCCCCCCCCCCCCCCCCACCCCCCCCTCACTCACTGAGATGACCAATGTGTTGTTCGCTTTTAAAATTTGTTTACGTCACCCTTCAGTTACGTCATTCCTTACAGGTGCACTCCCCCCCCCCCCCCCTAAGAAATGCACCCCCTCCTAAGAAAAATCCTGGATCCGCCCCTGGTCTGTACCTTTGCTGGCGTACATGTTAAAGGGGCTATGTCACCATTTTCAGTGTCCCTTAGCGTTACAGCGTACCTTCGGGGGTGTCTCCAGTATAACAGCTCTTGCGTCTTAAGATTACACTTAATATTCCTGAACCCAGATATCAAATTAAAGCTTATAGAGCTGGCTATCTAAATATGGAAACCATTTGGTAATAAAATGAATTGACGAATTTTTTTTACGACGTCTAAATTCGAACGTCCGAATCAGCTTTAAAACGCTATAACTCAAAGCGATTATTGTATTTTGCTAACTTGATTTGTTCTCGGGTTTCTGGACACGAAGCGCTAAAAAAACGTGTCGGCGATTCTCATAATTATTCAATTACAGTGAAAAGTTACAGAATATTTTCGAAAAAGGGAGAAAAAAATTGGAATGATCGCACGGAAATGGCTCTTAACGAAAAACTTTTCGGCATTAAGAATATATGTTAGCCTAGCTTCTGTCCAAATTTGAGGAAAATCCCTTTGAGTTGTAGCTCTTTAAAGTGTCCCCAACAAGCGAAAAATTAACTTTGAGAAAACAGCGCTTTAGAAAAACATATCGCTTCATAAACAAACTCCGCCCACAAAAGTTATACCGTCATTTCTCCGTCAATTTTCACTATTTTTTGATAATTTTCTTTTGGATGAAAGTTCATTCTGTAAACTTTATTTTGACGCCTAAAAAAAAAAAAATTCAATAAATTTTCGATCTGAAGGTACTCTGTAACCTTAAAAAGCCAAAAGACATATTTATATTAGTTAAAACCCAACAATAATGGTCCAGTGTTGTTTCAAATTATTATTATTCTACTAGTGATCTAAGAGTAAAAAAAGAGTGTCTTGGGCTGCACTGATGGCCAGGATGGAAATGGATTGCAATTTTTTAAAGTTTATTGCTTGTGTCTTGGAAAACTTGGTAAAACTCTGATTATGGTTTATTTTCTCTTCTAAAATTCGCTTAATATCTTCCTATTAGTGTTCTATAAGCATTTTGTGTACAACAAAGGTACTTAGTTTTACTTTTGGGCAGTTTGACCCAAAAACCTCAAAATCTTCACGATAAAGCTCCTTTAAGAAGGTTTGACTGTACATGTATAACCATTTACCAATTCAGTTGCAATTGGCTATAAAAATAAAGAGATTCACATTAAACAATTTCTGAGTGCATGGCTTGATTTTTACGTGTTGTATTTTGTTGATAGAAGTAACCCTTCCCTCCTCGCCTTCCAAACCCTGAAGAATCTCAAGTTTGTAAGAAATATCTCGGTCAGTGACAGGCATTTATTTGAAAAAATAAATGTTCATGAAAGTGTGTAAACAAACTTATTTTTGACATGTAAATTTTAGTAAAGGGCATTCAGGTTTATAACAACAGTTACTGTTAAAACAAACCAACTGTATAAAATAGTTTTATTTGCTAATAAATCTCTTTAAATAGATTAATGTGATGAAATGGCCCTTATCGTAGATGAGTACGCCACGCCAACATATCAGTGGTTTCTCGCTTTCTTGACCCTATAGTCTCGTTTTGATGTTTACGCTCATCGTCGTCAGAGGTTCTCGTAAACATCAAAACGAGACTATAGGGTCAAGAAAGCGAGAAACCGCTGATATGTTGGCGTGGCGTACTCAACTACGATAAGGGCCATTGACTAACTGACAAGAATGGTTTAAAAAAAAGAAAAGAAAAGATATACCCAAAAAGTATGTCTGCAAAACTACAAGGAATGGTTGCCATATAAAGTAAAACAAAACAAAAACATTTTATTCAGTGATATAATCCAGACGAGTATAAAAATGGGCCCGTTAACACACATCGCTATACAATGTACATGTAAGGACAGCATAAAAATAATTTATTATATTATAACACAGTTGAAGAAGTGGCATAAGAACATCCAAATATCTAATACAAATCCCCTTGTTTTCTTTGGGCAATAAATATATTTTTAATAATATTGATTGAAATAGACTTATCAATACTATAAAATATGGTAATTTTTTTTTTCCAAAAGAAGAATTTGCCATTCTAGAAACCTTTGGGGTAACCCCATAGCTGTCCCAACGATGTCTGTGACTGGCGAACGATACAATTGATATATCACTTGAACAATACCCCTATCCCTAATCCCTATCCCAGCGGGACAAATCTATTGTTTTCTTAGCGAATCACAGACATCGTTTGGACAAGTGTTGGACTACCCAACTTTTGGGAGACTGAGCACCAGCTATTGGCACTGAGACTTCTAGGATTGAGCTCTAATTGGTTAATGGTTGCCTTGGAAACCATCAGCCTATCATAATTAACGCAGGTTGCCCAAACAATCCCAGAAAGCTGATGCACAGTCTTCCTGACATTTCTGGAGTGGAAAATTAGAATGTGGAGTGCATGTGGCCAAAACAGAAGAATATAAAACAGATGACACAAGGCATAGCTGGAATTACATTTGCACCTTATACACAAAGAACAGAGAGAAAAAGTGCCCAATAGCATGCCCTATAAAGTAATATTCAGAGAGTCTTGATCTATTAGAAAATTCAATGCAAAAATCTAAAATTCTCTTTGGATGTCCTTACTCCCCGACCTCGTCAACTACAATCTTCACCATAATATATAATACAACTAAAATCTTTTAGAAAACAATCGCACTTTGTCTCCTGTTTGTTGAAATAGATGAGGCATGCAGTGGATTTGTTGGCAGAATTTTGATTGGCAAGTCCCATGTCATGGTTTCCACATCGACAACAGGTGGGCCCTGCCATGTTGCAATGTCGGTGTGAGGACTTGTAAGCTGAACAGGACTAGCCCCAGCTGGTAACGGTGATGATGCCAATATAAATTCAAAATGAAGTCTCCATTTTAAGCAAACTATATCATTCATAAGAGAAATATATAAATTACAAACATTGTAAAAGGCATTGACTCCTACAGTTTTAGCCAAAAAAATGGCAATTTTCTGACCACTGTGGAGGCAAATTGCAAGCAAACTGTCCATGTCGTTTGCAGTGCAGAAACTAAACTTCTTTTCCTTTTTAGGGCAAGTATATATATCTGTTGAGGTTTGATTTTACTTTTGGTTTAAATTTTTTCCAACCAGTTAAATTTTAGCCAACTGATTTATTTTTCTATTCTGATGTTAGTGCTTAACAGTAGGTCTAAGCACTGATTTTGAATGGTAAGCTTTTATATAATGGGTTTTAGAATGTAACTCTGCCCTAATTCATGAGATCTCTCTCATTTGGGCACTTTTTGAAAGATTTCTTCCTTCTGTATCAGTTAGGGATAATAGACATCTTTTGTCATAAAAAGGGTTGACACCCCAAATGGTAAAATGACCGTGTGGTGCATTTTAATCCATAAACTAAACAGTTTAGGTAGCAGGGGTGGTGCAGTGGTGAGAGCACTCGCCTCCCACCAATGTGGCCTGGGTTCGATTCCCAGCCCCGGCGTCATATGTGGGTTGAGTTTGTTGTTGGTTCTCATCCTTGCTCCGAGGGTTTTTCTCCGGGTACTCCGGCTTTCCTCCCTCCACAAAAACCAACATTTCCAAATTCCAATTCAATCCGGGATTCGAGGACCACAAGTTTGTCAGTCTCGAGAGAGACTGTTAAGTGTTGCCTTCATAAAACAAAGTAGATTTATTTATTTATTTATTTATTTACATGACTCTGAAGATTGAGGGTTCAAAGGTGTGCATTCTAAAGTGTCTTACCTAAATCAGAAACAAACTCTGGACAGGCAGTATAAGGTATTGGCAAGACCAGATGAGTCTTCTTGGTGTGCAGACAGCTTTCCTGAATAGAAGTGAATGACGAGTATGTCACCTCAGATGACTGTTTGGGAGAATTACAGGAATCCTCAGGAATGCGTTCTTCACTTTGTAGAACAACTGAAAACTGAAGACGATAATATTTCAAAACATGAAGGGCAAGAGTGTGACCACTTTGAATTTTGTCTTGCATAGAAAAAGACTCAACCTTGTTTCAGTTAACCAAATCCCAAGCCAATTGGGAATGCCAAGCTCATAAGAGTTTAAACTTTTTAAGAGTGCATGAGAGTCAGTGAAAGTGCTCCAAAGCTGATCAAGGACCACAATAATATAATGTTGTTGCTTCTACATACAAATGTAATATGAACCAGCATGGGCTGCACAACAAGCCATTTTGCCTCAGATGAATAGAGAGTATATCAAATATGTTGTGTACTAAATCACAGCCATACCACCCCTGAAATAAGCACCCATAAAATTGGTCTAAGATTAATTACAAACAAGAATAACACTATAATTGTTTACCTTTAGACATATAATAAGAGAATCTGAAAAGTCAAAAGATCCTACAATTTCTTCACCAATCCTGTAAGCAGACTCTTCCTACTGTTCCTCTGCCACTGACAATATTATATACATCTGCAGACACCAGAATAAGAAAAAATTTATTTAATATAAAAAATTATATAAAAGTTGAAATACTGCATTACTGGTATCATATGATGTAAATGAGCCAGCCTGTACAATGAGAGTACCAAATTGGGAGGACAAATCACTTGTGTAAGCTGGCTTTAATACTTGCTTTAGCCAAGACCCATGCACTTTATAAACATCCACTCAATAAGGACACCTCGCTACTACAGAAGTTACCTTAGCCCAGATGAAGTTAGGCCCATTAGTTTTCATTATAGTAGAACCTCTAATAACAGGGTGCCACCTCTCTACAATGGCCATGTTTTCTTGTCGTGACCTCCCCATAACAGCCACCTCTCTACAACGGCCAGAAAGTTCTGTTCAACGACGGCCATTATCGAGGTTTAACTGTATTTTTTATTGGCACACTCTGTAACATTATTAACAAGAAAGTAACATGCATACTTACGAGAATTTCTCCTAGAAGTGATTGTCGTTAAAATATCCACTGCTAAATCTAAAAGAGATGTTTCTGCAGCGGAATTTTCTAAAAATGGATTGTGTGATTTTTCTTCCTTAAAAATAAAAGAACAAAAACAAACTTAAATCTTTCACTCCTTGGAGTGCGCAAAACCAATATTCAAGAACAAAATCTTTTCTCCTCACTAATAATATTAATTTTGTCAAAACGATAATTTTTCATTTTTAATCTTGCTTTAACTCTATAACTCATTAACATAACGTTCAAAACAAGAAATATTTTACCATTCAACTATTCAATGTACATGGAGTTCATTCTGAAAATAACTTTCTAGGGGTGATAGGCACTTTAAGGGAAAATAAATAAACACAAAAATAGAGAAATAAGGGAAGAGAAAAAAGGAAAAAAAGTCAATATTTTTCCCTTGAAAGGAAAGGACGTTTAGTTTTCATGTCGCAGACAACGTTTTGGTTAATTTGGTTGCAATTTCTCTATACAGTGGTCAAAAAAGCGGCTTCAGCCCTTGCTTCTTATAGTATTCAAATTGCCGTTTTTCGCTAAAACTCGAGAAGCTAGGGCCAAATATCTGTTTTCGAATTGCCCATAATACACTTTATTTGCCCCCCCCCTCCCCCCCAAATTGTTTTGAAATGCTCTTGGGAACATGAGTCCCAAGACCGTTTATGCAAAATTTGGGGGGGGGGGGGGGGGGGCAAACAACAGTGTATTATTAGGCTCGATTTCTGCCGATCTCTCATTTTCCCGAACAGCGGCTGGTAATCGAGCCTAGGCTAAACAGATTATGGAGACGCGTTCGAAGGAATTTCCGGCGGAAATGAGACTGCAGATAAACCACAGGACAACCAACACGAGAATTTGAACGCGACAACCAATCAAATAATAATTCAACGCCAGTCCCCATCGGCTAAGTGTACACGATTCCATGGCAAACAACAGAAGCAAGGAGGAATGGCAGACATTGAACATGGACGGTTTAGAGAATGAGTTCGGAAAACTTAACGTAAATCAATCGAACCAGAGTGAGGTTGGGTCGATCACACCAGAGACCTCTAACAATAATACAGCAGACGAGTCACTGTCGCCTTTAGATCTCTTCATACGAGATCTGGATGAACGAAAAGGCAAGTTACCATGTTGTCAAGAAGTCACTGACATTCAAACCAGTGTTGAAAATGTTCTCAAGGCTTTACTTCTGGCGGTAGAGGAAGAGCTTCCTTTCTATAAGACAACACTTATTAACAGTGGCAGCTTTTACGAAGGAACGAAGGTTGGTAAGCCTAACGAGTTTAACTATTTTGTTCAGCTGGATAACTTCTCTCGACCTGAGGATATTAGATTCGAGGAATTACCCCATTCCATGGTGATAGTGATTCCAAGCGAATCGGCGATCGAAAAACTCAGAAAAGACAGAAAAGTGAATCCTTATTATTGTGATGGTTTTGATTGGAAAAAAGAAGTGAAAACGCCATTTGTGGAAACATTGAACAGCAAATTATCGCAGGGATTTGAGGCGTTTGGATTGAAAACTTTACATGTAGAGAAAGACATGGATAGGCACGGGCCAGCTTACACTTTAGAGCTCGAATGGAATGGCGGAGAGCTTTACAAAGGATTGAAAATCACTGTTGATTTGTCCTTAGCTGTGAAGATAAACTATCACTCCTCGACCATGGCTGTAGAATTTGAGTCTCCAAGTGGTAAAGTCATAAGATCTTTGCTAGACACATATTACTTTGCTGTGAGTACATACAGAGAGGTAGGGTTGGAAGTTCCGCCATCAAAATTGTTTAAAGAATTCCAGGAAGCAGAGAATCAAAGAGATACATTTAGAAACTTTGAATTTCTGCCTCAGAAACTCAGAGTCTCAATAAAGAGCCCTTCTGATTTCTGTTTACGCTGTTCCCAATCATGCCTTGAACGGTCACTTTTCTGTCATTTTGGTCCACACAGTGGACCCAGTGTTTGTCTAAGGGTGCTAAAGGTGCTGCGTCACATGACACTTCTGCCTGATGAAATGCACTTTAAGCTGATCTTCCCTCTTCATGGTATTAAGAACTTTGTTGATACATTTGGCACTTTGACAAAATTAGGTACTGGATTTGGCATGTGGACTGGCTGCATTACTGAGCATAACAGGGCAAGTACTAAATGGATTTCTTCATATGCCCTTAAAACTCTAGTTTTATTTGAATGGAGTAAAAACCCAGAAGATCAACAGTGGGCTGGGAACAACCTGAGTCAACGTCTTTTGAACATAGTTGAAAATCTTCTTCGGTGTCTGAAGCATGGAGGGATGAGAAGCTTTTTCTACAAAGACTACAATGTACTACCAAGTAAAGATAAAGATTCTTTTTTGCCAGAAGCCATTAACAGGATGACCATCATTCGTAAGTGGACATTGTCCATAAAAAATTGTAGTAAGTACAGTTATGAAGATTGTCTTCAAAATATCAGGAATGAAGTGATGTTGACTTGTCGGAAACAGGGATTAACTAGATTCTTGTATTCTTCACTCGAGCACATTTTTGATGATAAGATAAAAGACATTCTGGCAGAATCATGTGGTAGGAGTATAAAGGAAGAAAAGATGCTTTCAACCACAGATACCAATAATAATAATTATTTTCCGTGGTCCATGAGGCATTTTGTCGGGGGCTTGGAATATGTGCTTGAACCATCTGTTTTTATTGACATCTACATTCAAGCTCTTCTTAAAGAAATTGCTCCCGAAGAGGAGTTAATAATCACTTCTAATTGTAAACCGGGAGAAGAAAAAATAATTGGAGCAGAAGAAGATAAGGTGATTGTAAAGCAAGCAAGGAACCTTTTTAAGGAAATTGCTTGTAACAGAATGAAGGGACTTGACAATTTACCCAACTACAGTCTCTGGTCACGGGATTTTAAATCTGAGGAGGTGGAAAAGTTGTTACAGTTTCTCTGCGATAACTTAGAAAAAGACATTGAAATATTGCGGAATAAAATCAAAACTCAGAAAGAAACGATGAAGATTGGTGATGTCGTGGTGACTTGAGTTTATGTGGAAAAGGATAGAACGTCTTTTTAGGCTTACTTTCCTCCACTTGCCTGGTCATGTCCACATGGTTGTTTTGTGACATTAAATGGGCTTTTGCCAAAAATCAAGGAGTCCAGTGAGAACACTATACTGCAGTTAATAACAGCTTACTGGAGGTAAACGACACCAACACATCATGCCTGTCCTTCAAGTTCTTGAAACCTTTACCCAGTACTGTCCCATACTTGGTTCAAAGTATGCAGTTCTCTCAGTACTCGTTTACAGACCCGTAAGTGACCCTTAAATTTTCTCCACACAATTTCAGACTAAAAGGCAGATCTTCAGACCTAAGGGCTGACAACTGTACCATTGGCAGACCTTAAAGGGATGGTTTCACAGTTCGGCCCATGTGCACGGATTAAAATGCTTTATTCGCTTTCTTACCAATTTTATCAGTTAAAAAAACACTCACATTTACTTCAATAAACACATACTATTTAGTGATAGATAAAATATGAGCAGGAGATCTGTATGGGCATTTACAATGGTGAGCCGAAGGCGAGCCATTGTAAACGCCCATACAGATCGGACACAAATATGACTTATGAAATGAAACAATGAGTAGAGATCTGTATGAAAAGTTAATGCATACTAATTAGCTCAGCAGACATCTGTATCAAAAGTTAATGCTACTGTTTAATAATTCATCAACTCAGTTGATCTGTATTGGGGTAAGCAAACCTTCATTAAACATTCATTTCTTTTGTATTTTCCTTATGAATTATTAATGAATTTTATAAGTCTAAACAAAGCGAAGGATGCAGGACCAAAATTCACAGAAAATTTCAATGTATTACACCGAAAAAGTCAACACTGAATAAAACCTTCGACCCAAAGGATTTGTTCTATGCTCTGGTGGCTTTCATGGCACACATGGGTATATATAATCATCCATTCAATCAGCTGACTGACTGCGACATTTTCACTGGCAAATTTCCTGCCAGTTATCTGCTCACTTCCGATTGGTCTAAACAATCAAATTAAATGGGTTACATCAGCTTGCACCAGACCTTAAAACCCTCCCAGGGAGCTATTTATTGCAGCAACAAAGTTTGTGATTTTCATTAGTGTTTGGCAAGTCATGAAAATTAATTTCCACAGTAATTGCTACTCATGAAATTTCCCCTTATTAATTTTGAGAATTTATTGTGAATAACAATGGTAGGTGAAAGTTAATGAGTAGCATTTACAGTGCAAAGCACCTGACCATGAGCATCCAAGAAACTTTTTTTTTACAAGTTTCCACAGTATCACCACCTAATTCTTGCAATTCTTTTAAAATTTTCTATTTAATAACTATTTTTACACTCCTGTGATTATACATAGAGCGACAAGATTACATCCATTGTGCTCAACTTTGTGAGGAGGCTTGCCCGTCATTTGAATTTGCGCTCTCTTATTGGCTAACGTGTGGAAAAAGTTTGTTGGGAGCTCATGGTAAGGCACATCACTCTGTAAGCTGTGGGTATGCTATACCTGCTAACTTTTTCCGTGTGAAAGGCACGAGAATTTTTTCGTGGGAGTGCCAGGATTTCCAAATGCAACCCGACCAAATCCGAAGAGAACCCGACCTATTCCGAAGATGTCCGAAGATGTTCTGAAGAATTGGAAGTTTCCAGGGACCTCAGACCTCCATTTAAAATAACATCCAGCTGTGATTGTAATGTTCAGAACGATAAAAAGCTACAAAAAAGTGCCATATTTTCATGAACGTATCTATATTTTAATTGGATCATGTGATCAGTTAAGGCTGATAGCTCAAATCGCTAAGTCAGGAGTGAGAAATTGCTCCATAGGCATGAGTAGGCGTGAGATCAGAGTTTTGGGTTTGTAGGCGTGAGACTCACGCCCAAGGTTTGAGACTTGGCAGGTATAGTATGCAAGCAATATTTCCTTTTCCAGCTTGTGCAAGTAAAAAAAATAAAGAACTTCATCCAAAAGATCTGTTCTCAATCTATCATGCTCCTTAATATAGCTATGTTAACTTTTTTTCTTTTGGCAAGGCATCAAAATTAACTATTAATAGTATAATGTTTTTGATGAGTTAAATACACTGCAGACCTTAGTATGTGTAAAACAATTGGTAATTAAGCAGTAAGTTGCTTTAATTTGTGTTAAACAACGGTTAGAATATTGTTCAATAAACAAATTGTGTTTATCAATATTATTCTTTTTTTCAGTAATGTTATTGCCTCTGTAAAATATTTGCAAAATTACAACATTGAAATACTTGCAAAAGTACCTTGTTTCCAAAACCTAATAGTCTTTGTAATTATCACCTCTATTAAAGAGACATCTCTATAAGGGGGCACTTTTCCTGGTCTTGATGGTGTCCACTTAATGGAAGTTCCACTATAAATGCAATAAATAGCTGCCTTAAGGAACTGGGTTTTTTTGTATTTAAAGACCTTAAGGAACAGGTGGGGGGAGGGGGGCAGGGATCGCCTTAAGGAACAGGTGATCCCTGCCCCCCTCCCCCCACAGCTTTTAACATTCAGCCAGCTGTCAGTCCCTTACACAGCCATAACTTGGGTTATTATGCAAGGAGAATCATCGTGTAATGAGCCAAATAATGGATATGTCAGCTGGAAAATTATGGTAAAAGAAATGCCTTTCTTGTAAGGAAAATTTGTCATTTTATCACTCTTAGTCAATGTTACAAATAATAATAAAATAATGACTATTCTTGAATGACATTGTTATTAATACTTTGTGAACAGGAACTTTGTGTTTCACTGCAGTTGTACAATGCAGATTCATTTACCAAGTGCACATGTACTACCGGTAATTTACAGTCAAATGCACCTTGATTATATACAATGTCCTAGCAGTTTCCCAGTGTCATATTATTTTTCCCGTTTTTTAAAATCACAAAATAATAAATAACCAATGAAGCCTTTTGGTATCATGCTGTTTTCATGTGACAAACCACTCCATTTAAGTTTACAGAAATTGCTGAAAACCCAGGCTGAATCACAAGTTACAGCTTGAAGAACAATCCATGCTGGTTATTCATTGTTTCAACATTATTTTATCAAATAAATGCCCAAAATAAAGTTGAAGGAAGAAATTTGGTTTACCTCGGTGTAAAACCTTTCTTTATTTTTAGCCAATCTACCTATATCTTGCACTTGCACTCTATTATTTTATATGCATTGTTTTGTTTTCTTTGCTTACATCACTCATGAGTTTGGCAAGTTTTCACACCGAGGATGAGCCATCAATAACCACTCTGTTACGGAGCTTGGTTACAAAGATACCAAAATTCATACAATATCTACCTCTATAATATGGACACCTTTCTAATGCGGACACTTGGGTCTGCAGGGGCGGATCTAGGGGAGGGGTGCCCCCCCCCCCCTCACTCACTGAGATGACCTGATGATGATGATGATGTGTTGTTCGCTTTTAAAATTTGTTTACGTCACCCTTCAGTTACGTCATTCCTTTCAGGTGCACTCCCCCTCCCCCCCACCCCCTAAGAAATGCACCCCCTCCTAAGAAAAATCCTGGATCCGCCCCTGGTCTGTACTTTTGATGGCGTACATGTTAAAGGGGCCATGTCACCATTTTCAGTGTTACTTTAAGGTTACAGTGTACGTTCGGGGGTGTCTCCAGTATAACAGCTCTAGCGTCTTAAGATTACACTTAGTATTCCTAAACCCAGATATCAAATTAAAGCTTATAGAGCTGGCTATCTAAATATGGAAACCATTTGGTAATAAAATGAATTGTCGAATTTTTTACGACGTCTAAATTCGAACATCCGAATAAGCTTTAAAACGCTATAACTCAAAGCGATTATTGTATTTTGCTAACTTGATTTGTTCTCGGGTTTCCGGACACGAAGCGCTAAAAAAACGTGTCGGCGATTTCTCATAATTATTCAATTACAGTGAAAAGTTACAGAATATTTTCGAAAAAGGGAGAAAAAAATTGGAATGATCGCACGGAAATGGCTCTTAACGAAAACGTTTTCGGAATTAAGAATACATGTTAGCCTAGGTTCTGTCCAAATTTGAGGAAAATCCCTTTGAGTTGTAGCTCTTTAAAGTGTCCCCAACAATCGAAAAATTAACTTTGAGAAAACAGCGCTTTAAAAAAACATATCGCTTCATAAACAAACTCCGCCCAAAAAAGTTATACCGTCATTTCTCCGTCAATTTTCACTATTTTTCGATAATTTTCTTTTGGATGAAAGTTCATTCTGTAAACTTTATTGTGATGCCCAAAAAAAATTTCAATAAATTTTCGATCTGAAGGTACACTGTAACCTTAAAAAGCCAAAAGTCATCTTTATATTAGTTAAAACCCAACAATAATGGTCCAGTGTTGTTTCAAATTATTATTCTACTAGTGATCTAAGAGTAAAAAAGAGTGTCTTGGGCTGCACTGATGGCCAGGATGGAAATGGATTGCAATTTTTTCAAGTTTATTGCTTGTGTCTTGGAAAACTTGCTAAAACTCTGATTATGGTTTATTAGTCCGGCAGCCAGATGCTGATTTTTACCATAAGCTTGCAAATGGGTCCATACAATGTTTTAATGCATATTATTTTAGTCTTAGGTATTGTCTTTCAAAATCCGATTGATGACATCCCATAATTTTTGGGCATTTCGAGATATCAAGCAATCATTTTTCCCTACATAGACATCTGAATGCATAGAATTGGGTACCCTGTGGTGAAAGTTGTAAGCCGAGTTTTATGTATTATGTTTAGATTCTAGGTGTTTTTATTAACAAAAATAGATGATGAGGTGCAAAAAAATATGAAAAAACGCAAACAAAACCGGTAGTAACCGAATTAATGGACACTAGGACCCAGGAACCCTCGGTTTTTCAAATCCAAGATGGCGGCCTCCATGCTGTTCTGTCAGAACTGTAAGTATATCTGCTAAAAAAAATACAATATCTTGCCTAAAACACTTACTTTTTTTATTGAATTGAGATTCAGAGTGGTAAATGTCGTTATTTTAATTGTTTTTATCGTGTTTTGAAACAAAAATCCCTGTTTATTTTGACGTTTTTGATTTGAAATTGCTCTAACGATGAATCAACATTTGCCAATTTTTTTTCTGCTTAAAGAACCCAATATCTTAGCTGTAACACTCGTTTTATTATTGAATTGAGTCTCAGAGTGATAAATGTCGACGTTTTTATTGTTTCAATCGGGGTTTAAATTCAAAATTATTTTTTATTTTGTCAGTTTTTATTCTGAAAGAGTTCGAAACAATAATAATGTATTCATCATTTTTATCCTTGTGGCTTGCATAAAGCCGTGATTAGAATGGAGTGCAATTTTAAGAGCAAATTTGATTGTGACGGCAAGACGGATAGAACACATGCCGGCCCTGCTCGTATTGAAATAATCATACGCTTTAGCAAAGAGTACAAGGATTCTATACATATAGAGCTTGCAGCGACAAAGGGCACCAAGTTGAGTGGGATTGAGGACGATAGTATGGGGCTCATCCAAGCTGTGGCTGATAACTTTGACGCTGATATCTGCTCTCAAAATGGAAAGACGACGACACACTCACTTGCCATGCTTATGACCCAGCCTGCGAATGAAACTAGTAACGCCAACGACAACAATACCATCGTCAGAATAAGTAAGCCTGAAATGTCTCAAGTTATAGACTTTGACATACCGGTGCACCGCTATCAGGGTCCAAAGACAGTACTGATGCCACAGAAAGATTCATTTAAGAGCGTTCTTCCACTTAAGGTCATTTGCAGCTCTATCATTTCTGAACGAAGAGCCAGGGAACTGGATGTATCGTTATCAACAATGAAACATGCCCAGAATACAATGGCTATAACACCAAGGTAACTAGAGATCAAGGAGTATCAATGCAGCCAAAGACGAAGGCAGTGTATCTACCTCTGATCGACATGACACCATCCGACCCAGATACCATGATGACAGCACTCCACGAGGCAAAGCGGCTAACCAAGGAAAGAGGCCAGAAGAATGCAATTTTCACTAGTGATCAACAACTCTACAAAGTTGCTGTGGAAGTGAAGTGGGCTCACCCAAATGAGTTTGAGGATGTCATTATACGTCTTGGAGGAATGCACATGATGATGAGCTTTGTTGGTGCAGTTGGCACTCTTATGGAAGGATCTGGACTCGCAGAGGTTATGGAGTCAACATTTGCAGGAGTAAACAAAATGCTGTCTGGTAAGAAATTCTCACAGAATGTCAGAACGATGAGGTTAGTTGTAGAAGAGCTACTTAGAGGAATCATAAATGATGGCAACGATGTCACTACCATGGAGGAGCTGATAGCGCGACTTGAGCAAGCTGCGAGTGCAAGCAGAACCTCTAAGCTGTGGGTCTACTGCTTTATCAAGCCTGTTTTCATTATGATGTTGTATGTGCGAGCTGAAAGAGAGGGTGACTGGCCTCTGCATTTGGCAGCTGTAAAGCAAATGCTACCGTATTTTTTCGCGTCTGCTCATGTTAACTACGCTCGATATGGCCTTTACTATCTACGATCAATGGAAAGTTTGGGAGAAGAACTTTCGAAGTTCATGAAAGGAGAGCACGTGATGTACCATGTTCCTGGGATGGGCTGTGGAATGGCATTTGGAGCGACATGTTTATCGAGACCACTTTCATGCGCTGTGGCCATGGACCTGGGGGGATTATCGGAATAACCTTTAAGCCTGAGACGCTCAAGACGTGGCCCCTTGGTCTGCACATCTGCTCTCGTTTGGAGCAGGACATCACTGACGTAGTTGGAAATGAGCAAGAAAGAATGCAGGAAACACACAAAGAGGAGACAAAGGCAAGAATAGTATCAGATAGTGCGGATCGAGGAAGCATTTGAGAGAAGTTGACCCTGAGCATTGATCCACTGGATGCCACATCACATCCACCAACCATCGTGAATATTGTGACAGGTCAAGTGTCAGATGGCTCAGTTAACTGCCAAGACTCAGTTGAAATTGGCACATCCCAAATGAAAGAGTTTGAAATGAGCTGGCCAGAGGACTTCAGAAGTACTATCAAGAAGATAGTCAAGACTGTCGCAGAAAGCAACAAGAAGTGCATTACAGTTGGATCGAAGAAAATTGATATACAGCAGAGTAATAGGAATACAAGCAAGTTCTAGAGACATCGACATTCAGAATGTACTTAGCCACTATGAGCTGTCTCCGGTGCCAACGTCCATGTTTCACGACTCTGGAACAATGAGGATCTGCAAAGGTAAATCTGACTTGAAAAGCAGACTCACAAAGGAAGCATCATCACGACTTAGTGCATCAGAGGTTGGGTCAGTTGTGCTGGATGGCTCGGCTGTCTTGTGGGTTGTGCACTGGCCTGCTAAGGGTACCATCGTTGAATACGTCAACAACTTCATGGAGTACCTATCGAAGAAACTGCTTGAAGTAGATGTTTTCTCGATCTTTGATCGATATCTCGAGTACAGCACCAAGAGCACCACAAGAGATGGGAGATCATGTCAGGCCAGCAGGGCGTATCAACTAACAGAGACCACACCTCTTCCCTCACAGAAGGCGGTTCTTACTGTATCTGCCAACAAGAAGCACCTGATGTCCACCATTTGCCAGAACATAATCAAGGATACCTCGTTCCATTGCAAATACACGATGAGTCACAAGCTAGTGATTACAGGAAGCGAAGATGCGCCAACAGAAATCCACCAAGGCGCTGTCATCACAAGGCAGGACATTGCGACATCACATGAAGAAGCCGATAACATCATCGCTCAATAGGCCATCATGTGTGCGAAGACCCAGCCTAGCTGTACTGTGGCTGTGCTTGCTGATGATACAGATGTTTTTATCCTTCTGCTGTCCAACTACTTGATGGAGCGCCTGTCTTGTGATATGTTTATGGGCTCGCCCATCCAACAAAGATCCCTAATCGACATCAAAGCCACTGCTCAAGCTCATCGTGCAATCATACCTGGCCTACCAGCAGCACATGCTCTGTCTGGATGCAACACTGTTCCTACATTATTCGGTATTGGTAAAGGGACTGTAAGATTGAAGAACAAGATTGAAGAATCTTGTTGCTGCTCCAAGATCGTTGTCAAAGCTGGTATGTTTAGATACACCACTACCTGAGGTCATTCACCAAGCTACAATGTTCATCGGTAGTTGCTACAGTAACAAAGTGAACGAGAAGACCATGTCTGATGTACGATACAAGATATCGGCAGCGAAGTTTGGAAACGCGGCATCAAAGATCCAATCACTGCCTCCTACCTCGGAAGCCTTTGCGGAAAATGTAAAGAGATCCCACTTACAAACCTACATATGGAAGACCGCATTGGCCTTGGATCCACCTGAAGTTGATCCAACCGAGTATGGCTACACAAGGCATGAGCCATCAAAGTCACTACTACCTACGACAGTACCAGAAGGTAGCTGAAGGTGTGTCATTGGCACCATATGAGATCATGGACTTGATCAAGTGTAACTGTGGTGATGATACACCTTGTGGGAACATGAGATGCAGGTGTAGCCGCAACAAGTTACCGTGTACTTTTTTCTGTAGATGCAATGGTGAGAATGATTGCCAGAACGAGCTTACCAAGAGTAGGCGCACCAAGGGAGGTCGTTGAGTAACTGTTTACATGAAATCATGCACTGTTGTTAAGCCGGATTTAAAACAAACTTTAGTATTGTTAATCAAATAGTTAGAATTCGCTTAACCACTGAAAGTAGGAAAGAGATTTCCAGGGACCTTCGATTAAACTCATTATCAGCATAAGTGACGTGTGCAGATCTATAGTGCAGAAAGAAGCGTCTCTTTAGATATAATGAAATAAATATAATGTCATCATCAAAAGTCTCTCTGTTATTCTCAATTAGTGAAGCAAGTGCTCAGGAAACTTTTAATTCGGAATTGAAAAAAAAAACGAGGAAAAGCAAAGTAAATCTGATATATTTATCGCTTATCTCCTATGACGTCATCAGTTCCTAACCCCCCCCCCTTACTCACTCATAATGTGCACTATACTAAAACTGTATTCCAAATGCAATATTTATTACATTTTAATGGCAAAAGGGCAAAAAACAAGTCATAAAGTCTAATATTCTAACCACATCTATATGTATGACGTCATATATAGGTACCCCACCCCTCCCCCCTGTAAATCAAGATGCCCAACAGATATAAAGTGTCATCACTCGGATTATTTCTAAAGGGCATAATTCTTATTAGAATTTGCAATAAAACATCGTATGGACGCATTTGCAAGGTTCTTGTGGCCTGCTGCCGGACTATATTTTCTCTTCTAAAATTCGCTTAATATCTTCCTCTTAGTGTTCTATAAGCATTTTGTGTACGACAAAGGTACTTAGTTTTACTTTTGGGCAGTTTGACCCAAAAACCTCAAAATCTTCACGATAAAGCTCCTTTAAGAAGGTTTGACTGTACATGTATAACCATTTACCAATTCAGTTGCAATTGGCTATAAAAATAAAGAGATTCATATTAAACAATTTCTGAGTGCATGGCTTGATTTTTACGTGTTGCACTTTGTTGAAGTAACCCTTCCCTCCTCGCCTTCCAAACCCTGAAGAATCTCAAGTTTGTAAGAAATATCTCGGTCAGTGACAGGCATTTATTTGAGAAAATAAATGGTCATGAAAGTGTGTAAACAAACTTATTTTTTGACATGTAAATTTTAGTAAAGGGCATTCAGGTTTATAACAACAGTTCGAGTTAAAACAAACCAACTGTATAAAATAGTTTTATTTGCTAATAAATCTCTTTAAATAGATTAATGTGATGAAATTGACTAACTGACAAGAATGGTTTAAAAAAAAGAAAAGAAAAGATATACCCAAAAAGTATGTCTGCAAATACTACAAGGAATGGTTGCCATATAAAGTAAAACAAAACAAAAACATTTTATTCAGTGATATAATCCAGACGAGTATAAAAATGGGCCCGTTAACACACACCGCTATACAATGTACATGTAAGGACAGCATAAAAATAATTTATTATATTATAACACAGTTGAAGAAGTGACATAAGAACATCCAAGTATCTAATACAAATCCCCTTGTTTTCTTTGGGCAATAAATATATTATTAATGATATTGATTGAAAAAGACTTATCAATACTATTATATATGATAATTTTTTTTCCAAAAGAAGAATTTGCCATTCTAGAAAATTTTGGGAGACTGAACACCATCTTTTGGCACTGAGACTTCAAGGATTGAGCTATAATTGGTTAATGTGCCCCTGTGATCAAACTTTTGATTTTCATTTTTTTACATCTTCGTGTACAATTAGACTTTCTTACTCAAAACCCTGATTGGTCGGTTGCCTGTCAGTCTGTCAACAAAGTCATCTCAGTCCTATCAGAATAATTATGACAAATATTTTCGCAGGAAGGAGGTGTTGAAACGTGTTTGCGATGAAAAGCTGAGCCGGCGGTATCATTCTTTAAGGGAACCTCGGCTGAAAAACAGT
Organism: Cladopsammia gracilis; assembly: GCA_022457155.1. Classification (NCBI taxonomy): domain Eukaryota; kingdom Metazoa; phylum Cnidaria; class Anthozoa; order Scleractinia; family Dendrophylliidae; genus Cladopsammia; species Cladopsammia gracilis. Next base: position 300,342 of record JAJGOT010000194.1, read on the forward strand.
TTTAGATCCAAAGTATTCGTAATGATTATACTTAACTCAGGCTGGGGTTTTAAGTCGGTATCTCCGTAACTGGTTACTGAATGTGAAGTGTTCTTTTTTCAGTTTAAATTTCCCGCGGGCCGCCATGTTTTCTTTATGGTAATTTATGACGTCATTGCGCTGTCGAAGATGTCAATATGGAGTTTAAAGAAGAAGATTTTGCGGTAGAACCGTGCAAATATTCAGTCAAAAATGCATTAAAAGCATATATATTTATAAATTTACGTGATGTTGACTTAAGGTTACAGTGTACCTTCAGATCGAAAATTAATTGAAAATTTTTTTTTGGCGTTAAAATAAAGTTTACAGAATGAACTGTCATCCCAAAAAAAAATATCGAAAAATAGTGAAAATTGACGGAGAAATGACGGTATAACTTTTGTGGGCGGAGTTTGTTTATTAAGCGATATGTTTTTTTAAGCGCTGTTTTCTCAAAGTTAATTTTTCGCTTGTTGGGGACACTTTAAAGAGCTACAACTCAAAGGGAATTTGTTCGATTTTTCTCGAATTTGGACAGAAGCTAGGCTAACATATGATCAACAAAAACGTGTCGGCGAATTTCTTAATTCCGAAAACTTTTTCGTCAAGAGCCATTTCCGTGCGATCATTCCAATTTTTTTTCTCCCTTTTTCGAAAATATTCTGTAACTTTTCACTGCAATTGAATATGGGAAATCGCCGACACGTTTTTTAGCGCTTCGTGTCCGGAAACCCAAGAACAAATCAAATTAGCAAAATACAATAATCGCTTTGAGTTATAGCCTTTTAAAGCTGATTCGGACGTTCGAATTTAGACGTCGTAAAAAATTCGACAATTCATTCATTTCCATATTTAGATAGCCAGCTCTATAAGCTTTAATTTGATACAATTGTATTGTATTGTATATCTGGGTTTAGGTATATTAAGTGTAATCTTAAGACGCTAGAGCTGTTATACTGGAGACACCCCCGAAGGTACACTGTAACCTTAAACCGTCGTATTGAAAGCTCATGACAACGCAATGACGTCATAATTTCCTATCAAACTTTGCGAAAACAAACATGGCGGCGCGCGGGAAATTTGAAAGCAAAAAATGCAGAAACAAAATGCCCGGTATTCAAGAGTTAAAGGTTTGTAATCACCTTCAAAACCCGTAAACCAGTTTAACAATGACACTAACTAATGATCTAGAAGAAATATGTTTTCTAGCCGAGATTCCCTTTAAATCTGAGCAAGAAGAAGCCGTGTTATCTCTTCTGGCTGAAAAATATGTTTTTGCGGTGTTACCGACCGGATTCTGTAAAAGCCTAATTTACCAAAGCTTTGTCTTTGCAAGAGAAATACTCGACGGATGTTCACCCACAATAATCTGTTGGATGCCAAATCAAATGCTTTTATAATATAACGGATGTTGATCCTAGCTCCACTGAGACACACTACTCAACTACAGAACTAACTAAGGAGCTAAAAATTATTACAAGAATTCATGATTTCATTGCAGTGGAATTGTAGACTACGGCTTTTTGTGACACAAGTCTTGCAGACCGCAGACTTTAGGGGGAATCACGGCCTGAGAAATTTAACGATCCTGGCACTTTTAAAGCGATAACAAACTTTTGCAACAAAAGTGAGCCAAAGAGACCACAATGACCACAATGTATGAGCTAGCACCGAACAACGGCATAAAGGAATATAATAATTCTAACGGCTCTGGACAGCATGAATCCTCCTATCAATTTGAGAGATAATCCCCAGGAGATAATCCGCCGAGATCAAAAGGTCCATGATCTTCAGGCGCAATTCTCTCTGAAGTCTTAAGCCCATTTACACGAGCAATTTTTCGTTGACAAGTTTTACTTCACAAGGAAAAATTGCTCGTGTAGATGGAGAATAGTGGACAATTTTTCCTTGTCAAGGAAAAGCTAGCATCTTGACAAGGAAAAATTGTCAAGTCAGAAATTTGCTTGTGGTACGGACAACAAGGAAAATGTGGCAAGGATATTATTGATTTAAGCATTGCGGGCACAACCGAAACTTATCAAGGAAAACTTGCTCGTCGTCTAAAACGAACAAGGAAATCTTGTCAATGGAAAATTGTAAAGGAAAACTTGTTGATCATCTACACGAGCAATAAAAATTGACAAGTAAACTTGTCAAGGAAAAATTGCTCGTGTAAATGGGGCTTTACTGGGAAAGCTTTATACTTTAGGCTTTTAAAATCCTTTTCTGCGACGAGTGGGAGTCGTGTTTAGCCTGGCAATTTTTCTACTAGATCGTTCGAACAGTTTACAGTCATTCACAGTTGAATAAAATTAAAGAATAGCTTCGCGCAGGCTCGTATGTCACGCCATTCTCGGATCGATCGCGCTCGACTGATTTAAAGAAAAATAAGAGACTGCTCGCAGTCTACAGTTGCGGAGGAGGAACAAGCTCCAATAGTACGAAGGTTCTGTAGCCCTTTCTTTCCACTCAAAACAGTCTTTGGCAGCCGACACCAACTGTGACTCCTCACGTATCTTTTGAATTTTTATGTCACCTTTCAGCTGTTCTTCTGCGTTCCGCCATTTGAATAACTTCTGTGTACCTTTGGTTATCCACCTCGATGGACTTGCTAACTTGACTAAGCTCCCAGTCATTTGACGCCATGATTGAGATGTCTTTGATACATTAACTCGGATTCCTTTGTTTCGTAATGTGATTCGAAATGCGTCACTAACAGTCCACTGGCAACAGTCCAAACAAGCGCGCGCAAAGATGTTTTCGAGTCGACAAAGCCTTCGTTTTATTAGCTGTCTCCCAAAAGAACGACCAATAATTTTGGTTCGTAAAATAAATGTTTCTGATATGGGGATATTTATGACACTTAACATTAGCAGTCATAAAAATGTGATGAGCTTGGATTGATCCAAAATAGGAATTTAAATTTTGTACGATTTATCAAAGTTTCACGTGGTCGGTACTATTATGCCGCTGAGACCCTAACACTATGTGGCTGTTAAAAAATAACAATTTACTCGAGTTAAAAGCCCAATTATTTTTTCAATCATTATATATGTTGTGGTTCAATTTTAGTTTGCTCGACTATATCTCAGATCCAGAATAATCTTTCATTTAACAGCAAACAACGAATTTCTTGACTCACGGAATCGGGCTCCGAGCGAAACACGAAATAACTCAACTTTAAGGAGAAATTTTAAATATGTGGCACCTGATTAAAAGTCATTATAAAAATAAAGAGAAACTATAAATGACCCCAAATTCCAAATAAGAATAATATTTTTGTGCATTCCACATTACCAAGATTTACAATCTTTTGAATTTCACAAAAATTCGTAAACATACCAATAAACAAACAACTTGCCTTTAGCAGAATGCTCGTACAAGTTCACTTTCTACATAATCTCTTTGTTTGCTCCAAGTTGAGAGTTTAGACAGCTGAAGTCATCCCTAAATTCTATCGACGTTCTACCTGGTTGTTTCAATGGACCTAACTCGACCCTGTCAATTCGCAGCGAGCGTGACGGATTCGTGACATACCTTGGATTGACCGTTGCATGGAGTTTTTACGCGACTGTTCAGTTCAAAGCACTGTGCGCGCTAGAGAATGATCAGCGCGTAGTTCGCGCAGTGCGCGCAGTTCAAACGAAATAGAACATATATATGAGGCCGTAAAAGCTAAACAGTTGCTAAGGTACAGAAGATTTCCCTGCTGAATAAGACCCGGGTTGTCCCAAATTCCCGGCGTATCACATCGAACGTTCGGTTTTCGAACTCATTCGATCCCCCTTATTTTCTCTTGTTCGAACCCAATTGAACTCTTTTGTTCGATTGAGTCCGATGGAGTTCGGCCATCGAACGAAATCGAACCACAGAAAAAATTCTAATCGAACAAAATCGAACGTTCGATTTTCGAACTCTTGGTGAAAAGTAAGGTTGACAGAATTACCTCGTTCCCAGGGACTCCTCGGTTTCCAAAATGGCGGTTTGGATATTGAAAACCGAGAAGACCCTGGGGACGAGGTTGTCACCATTCCATTCTCGTCCCCAGAGCCGCTTGACCCTCTTAAGAGGGCCAAGCGGCTCTGGGGACGAGAATGGGTTGTCACTTGCTTGCAAGGCGGAAGTGTTCAATGCGTATTGAAGTAGATAGGAATGGCAGCGACCCCTTTAGATCAGTTTTTGGCGGACGTGGACGAAAGAAAAGGAAAATTACCTTACTGCGAAGAAGTTTCTCTGATTCAGAGGCGTGTAAGAAAAGTTATCAAGACCATACTGCTGGAAGTTAGAAGAGAAAACCCCTTCTTCATGACAACGCTTATTAACAGTGGAAGCTTTTACGATGGGACGAAAGTTGGACAGCCAGACGAGTTTGACTTTTTCATACAGCTTGATGCTTTGTCTTATCCAGGAGATGTTACATTTGATGAATTGCCTTGTTCTACTGTATGCGTAATCCCAAGTGAATCAGTTTGTGAGAATCTCAAGCTTGTATTTCCTGATTGGGATTCGTTTGACTTCTTGTGGAATTTTGAGTGGAAGAAAAGCATCAAGACGCCATTCTTTAAATTATTTAACAGCAAAGCCGAAAATTTTGAGGCGTATGGGATGAAAGTAGTGTTGAGTTATGAAGGAGATGATTCAATAAAAGCGCCACCTCCCTTGTCGAAACACGGGCCAGCATACACTTTACTGCTGGAATGGAAAGGTGGTGATGTTTACAAAGGGTTGAGAATCAGCGTCGATTTGGCATTAGCTGTCAAGATAAACTCTCGACCTATGAAAGTCGATTTGCAGTTTGAGTCTCCGAGCGGTCGAGTGCTTAAGTCTTTACTAGACAGTGTGCCATATTTCTTTGCTGTTGGCTCGTATAGGGACATACTTACTGAAGTTCACCCGAATTTCTTTGCAGGACAGGAAGAACAGTTGCAAGGGTTTCGGCCGAATAATTTCTTTCTACGCTGTTCCCAGTCTTGTCTTGAGCAGTTGTTATTTCGCCAAGAATTTGGCCCAGACAGTGGGCAAAGCAAATGCCTTAGGTTACTGAAGGTGTTGCGTGACATCATGTTTCCGGTCGATAATGAAATAAAGAGAGGCGATTGTGGTAACATAGACGTCGATCTTAGATTTTGGATCCTTACGGCTGATATTGTATCTTTTAACGATGCTGGAAAATTAGTTTCATCTTATGTCCTCAAAACGCTGGTGTTATTTGAATGGCAGCAGAACCCAGAAGATATGTTGTGGACCGGAAGTAATCTAAGTCAGCGATTGCTTAGCATACTTGGAAATCTTGTGGATCGCTTGAAGGGCAAAAAACTGACAAGTTTCTTCCATTCGGACTATAACTTATTTCAGACGTCTTCGCCAGACGTGAATTTTGTGAAGGCGGCCAGCATAATCACCATTCTTGTAGATAGATTGGTGTCTTTCAAAAGCTTGTCAGAATACAAGTTTGAAGACTACCTGACGAAAATCACCAAGGACTTTGAGATGATTTGCCGCAAGAAAAAGTTGACTTCTTTGTTGTCGAGTGCACTGTTCGGCAAATTCCATGATGATGATTACGTCCAGAAAGTAGTCGAAAGGTCACTGAGAAACGAAGGCAAGGGGGATATTTATGAGTCGCATAAACGCGCGAAGCATCCGATAGAAAAAGGACATAAAGTAATAGTAGAGCTTTCAGAAAAAAGTGATTTTTTCGACATTTATATTCAAGGTTTGTTAGATCAAATTGCTCCAGAAGAAGTCTTAGTCTTAACAGATATGAAAGATGAGGAGTCTTTAAGCAGCGCAGCAAAACAGTTTCAAAAGATTGCGCGTCAGAGAATGGCAAAACGTGACAATTTACCTAGCTACAATCTTTGGACCCAGGAACACTGGACAATCGAAGAGTCATTTTACAAGTTGACGTCTGACGAGCCAAAGAAACTTGTCAAATTCCTCTTCAACATTTTTCAGGAGGATATTAAAATACTACACAATGAGTTGATGGGTTGTTGAAAGTGTGAAATTATCACAACTTTCGAGAACACAGGCAATTTGCCAAAATTCAAGTATTGGTAGAAACATTTTTATTTCAGAATTGTGAACGTTTTCGGACCCTTATCTTCCCAATATAAAACTTATGTACCAGTCAATTCCAAGACCGCCCATCCTCCCCCCCCCCCGGGCAAACCCCCGGGCATTTGACTTTTTTAGAAAAAAATTGTAAAATGCCCCACTATGTGGGCAGTTTATACGGTCAAATGCCCCACCGTGCAGGGCTTCACAGAGCGTCAAATGCTCCACCGTCCGGGCAAGGAGGGATTAAAGTAACTAGTTACAGTGGATAAGTTCGTTGGCAAATTTGATAATACGTTGCGAAGTTGTCAATTACATTTGTCGGTTTGCCAACCAAATTGCGAACTTTGAAACGAAGTTGGCAACTTCGGTGCCAACGAAGCCTGTATGTAAAGTCTGAAGTTGTTCTTAAACGCTATTTGCGAAGTCAAAACAATTTTTAGCCGGTCTGGATGGTTTTCTTCAACATTATTTTGTGGACTTGCCAAGACAAATTCGATAAACTGGTGCTGTTCGGATTGTTTTCGAGGTGAGATCATGTACGCTGTAAGATGCATGCCGCTATTTCAGTTGTGGTTTTGAATTCGACCAACATATAAATCGTATATTATCTTTCATGTTCACTTTAAATATCTTGCAATCTTTGCTTGTGCTGTTGTCTGTTATTGTTTATATATCGCTTTATAATAGCTAGATTTAGTTTCAGCGAAAAAAATAGAACGATATTGCAACTTCTGAACATATGTTTCGAAATACTAAATGTAAACAAAGATCTTGCTTAGTCACTTTCCTTTTGTCCGTTGATCTGAAAAAAAAAAAAAAAAAAGAACGCAACAGACACTTGGAACCGGAAAGAATGGATTACGAAATCTTTTACCCAGCGACCGCAAACCAACGTTTTTGTTGAAGTCAAATGCCCGCCCCGTCGGGCGCCATTTCACGTCAAATGCCCCACTATGCGGAGCTAACCTCTCGTCAAATGCCCAGGGTATGCCCGGGGGGGGGGGGATGGGCGGTCTTGGAATTGACTGGTACATTAGGACAGTAATGCCTCCTGCTCTGTGAAACTCCGTTAAGCGGTCAGTAAGTCATTTATTGAGCGCCACGTTTAAAAGTTATAGGCGAACAAGACGCCTTAAGGCGTTCACGCGGGGTGTTTGAAAAAAACGCGGGGTGTTTTGGTTGATGTAAGCATTAACTTTGAATGGCTACCCACCGTCACAATCTGTTTATACTTAGAAACAAGAAGCTGTACATAGCTTGATCGCCAACTGAAACAAGCAGGACCAAGCACACACATGCGCAATCGCGGTAAAGCTGTGTTGGAAATATATAGAGCGTGACAATCAGTTAGCGTTATATTTGACATTCAAGAGGATCCTAGCAATGACGTCAATCGTATAACCTTAGCAACCTTATCAAAGGTGAACTTTAGGATTTTTCTTAGCATTTGTAGTGAGTTGACAAGATATTTCCGAGACATAGCGAGTGATTTAACTGTGACCATTAAACAAGTTTACAACGAGATCGAGAGTGACTAGTGTTGTTATCTGCGTTTCCAGGCTAGTGCGTTTTCAACAGCTGTCTAGCCTCTCACATGGGTGGAAATTGTAGACTTTTGCCATTACCATTTGGTTAGCCTGTTCCAGGCGTTTAGACTGTGGCGAGCAGCGAAGAGCGACGCGCGGCGCGAGGGAAAACTGGGAGACAAACTCAACGCCTGGAACAGGCTACCATTTGGTCAAAAGTGACACATAAGGGACCGTTCATAATTTATGGGTTGCGGGGGGGGGGGGGGGGGTGGCTATGGGGATTTGGAGGGGGGGGCATTAATTTTCATCCTAAACTGCATTAAGGGGGTGGGGGCATCAAAATTCAATTGGTTGTCTGTGTAGGGGGCCACTTAAAACTTACTTTAATAATCGGTCCGGTTTAGAGAAGTATTTTAACGAATAAACTTTAGGTCCACTTAAAGAAGATATCGATAAATTCCAGGTGAAATCCGAGCGCTTTTCAACATTTAACGGAATAAAATTACGAGACTGAAATTGGAGATCGATGTTTATTATATAAACTCCAATGAAATATCAGGTGATCTCCCGCGCGAAAAAGTGATATCTTCACATGTATGTGAAAATAACATGTTACCATGGATACCCATGCAAAGGTGTGCCGTGTTTGGTCCGAATTTGTTTGTGATAACGCTCACATCTTGAATAAAGAATTTTATTTGTTGCATGACATCACAAAGTCTGGCAAATACATTTACGTTCATACATGAAAACACCTTCTATTCAACCCGGAAGACTCTGACACTGACCCGTGGTCATAGGAGGAAGCTCGTGGATCTTCGACCAATTCTAGTATTTGTTGTAATGAGCGGCCAATTGTACCCAATTGTACCCACTGACATCAGATTCCGAGTCAGATTCAGAACCTGATGAGTCAGAATCACTCAATGTTTCTTGGTGTATTTCTTCTTCACTTTCATCAGACTCTTCTGACTCATGAGGTTCGTCTGCTTGATGTAGAACTTCCTTCCCTGTGACTACTAAATAAGTCCCCAAATAGCTACTATTTTTTAGCATTTACTTAATTTCATTTCATGATGTAATTGCTCTATGAAGTGGATGTATCATTTTGTTTTTCTAGTATTTTTATATTGCCTTTGCCATTCTGAATTTTTTAGGTTTAGAATAACAATGTAGCTATGATGTGTCATGCAAATAATATACTATGATTCATTTTTAAAGCTTTAAAACTTAATCCACTGTCTTTTTTCCATTCAGATGTTATATAATAAAGTCATAATAAATAATCTATTGTGCAAGGTTATTTTATGCAATACTAAGTTAAAGTTTTGAAAAAAGACTTCATTGTTGAGGCCTAAATGTTGTTTGTATCAGCAATTCAAAGGTATTTTAAAGCAAACATGGTAGATTGTTAGTGAATAGTGGTGGTGGTAGAGAGGAAGAGGGAGGGGGGGGGATCATGGTATTTTCCCTTTGTCCGCAAGCTCTCACGAGGGGGGGCCAGAAAAAATCTTACATCATCAAGGGGGGGGGGGGGGGGGGGCTAGAAAAAAATATTTAAGGAAAAAATTAAGATCCCCATAGCCCCCCAACCCATAAATTATGAACTGTCCGTAACCGACAAAACCTTCAAAGTTTAATTTGAAAAGTAAAACTTCGCGCTAAATTCGTCACGCTTCAAGGATGGACGCAAATGGTAGTAAACACACGAGTAGAAGTATTAAAATTGTGAGTGACACAGTAATTCTCTTGAGACATCCTGCGGGTTATGGGAAACTTTAAAAAAAACCCTTGCGATTTGTGACAACTAGGAAGAATTGGGGGTTTGCATTTACGTCATATTAAAATTCAGAAGCATCAACAACAGATTTCGATTCCAAAATGTTTATAGAATTCAATTGTAAAGAGTTCAAAACTACACACCTCGACCAAATTTTCCGAACCCAAGAGCATTTCGTTCAAGAGCTAATATACGGTAGGCGAACGAGCATTGGACATTTTTAGTAAGAAGTCAGGGTATGAAGCGGCCATCCAGGTGCGCAACTAAGGGCACCAACATGGCGGCTAAAAATTCAGTCTTTTACACCAAAAATCTCATCACAAAATATTATATTCACTATAAATTCTATTAAATTGGCTTATAAGCATCTATAATGCAAAAATAACTTTCAACATGTTCAATTTTGTTTATTTTTACGGCTTATCTGAAATAGCGTGACGAATTGCGTGACACGTTTAAAACCTCGAAAATCGGAAGCAAAACATCGTTAAAACCTGAAACTTCTTGTGAAAGATTATAACACTGGTATCCACATAATTATACATATACTTTCAAGATTTTTTGTTGTAAGATAGAAAAGGTTCTGGTAGAATCAGTTGGTGAGAGTAAGAAAAAAAAGGACATTTCCAAGCATATGTATTATTAAAGAGGATAAGAAAGTTTATTGCAAACTGGGACTTACATTGTTTCTGAACCATCTGTCTTTCGTGACATATTCATTCAAGCTCTGCTTGATGAAATTGCTGAAGAAGAGGTGCTAATTCTCACTTCTGATTTTCAGCCCGAAGAACAGGAACTTTGTGTTTCATTGCAGTTGTAAAAAAAAAACAGAAAAAACAGATTCATTTACCAAGTGTACATGTACTTATTTTCAGTCAAATGCACCTTGACTATATACAATGTCCTAGCAATTTTCCAGCGTCACATATTAATTTTTTTCTCAGCCAGTAAAGGTTTTTGGTGTATGTATCATGCTGTTTTCACGTGACAAACCGCTGCATTTAAATTTACAAAGAAAACTGCTGGAAAACCAGGCTGAATCACAAGTTACAGCTTGAAGAACAATCCATGCTGGTTATTCATTATTTCATCATTATTTTATTAAATAAATGATGCCCAAAATAAAGTTGGTTTACCTCGGTGTAAAACCTTTCTTTATTTTTAGCTAATCTACCTATTGTTGTCTTGCACTTGCGCTCTATTATTTTACATGCATTGCTTTGTTTTCTTTGCTTTACATCACTCATGAGTTTGGCAAGTTTTCACACGGAGGATGAGCCATCAATAACCACTCTGTTACGGAGCTTGGTTACAAAGATACCAAAATTCATACAATATCTACCTCTATAATATGGACACCTTTCTAATGCGGACACTTGGCTCTGCAGGGGCGGATCCAGGGGAGGGGTGCAGGGTGCAGGGTGTGCCCCCCCTCCCCCACTCACTGAGATGACCAATGTGTTGTTCGCTTTTAAAATTTGTTTACGTCACCCTTCAGTTACGTCATTCCTTACAGGTGCACTTCCCCCCCCCCCCTAAGAAATGCACCCCTAAGAAAAATCCTGGATCCGCCCCTGGTCTGTACCTTTGATGGTGTACATGTTTAAGGGGCTATGTCACCATTTTCAGTGTTAATTTAAGGTTACAGTGTACCTTCGGGGGTGTCTCCAGTATAACAGCTCTAGCGTCTTAAGGTGATTCCTCAGTATTGCACTGCACATCCTGTACTGCGCATAACACACGTAATAGTCCAGTTTCATGGCAGCCAGTTGATAACAACACTCTTTTTAGTGAACGGTTTTTAAAACACGCAGCTGGAAATTTAATTTTCTTACGAGTATTTTTCAAAAGGAGAATTACCATAATTTATAAGCAATGAGCGAGCGCGGTTGAGCAAAATGAGCGCGCGCACATTTCGGAGGATGGAATGTTTTTTATCAAAGGCCCGCAAGCTCGTTAGAAAATACGACTGTCTTTTTCTCTCTAACGAGCATGGTGACCTATATTTTTTATTGCATCATTTTGATGTTAAATTAATGATTTTTAAGTTAACAAAGTTAAAAAAAAATTCCTCGACAGGAAAAAAAGATATCGCTAAAAACGTTCTCAAATCAGTTACTCGTGGGAGCAAATTGTTGACCTTGAAAACATGGACGCGAGGAACGTTTTGAGTCCGTGTCATTTCAAGTTGTGTGACTTTTTCAGAAATTTTATTTTAAAGTGTTCCCATATGGTGGAGACTTTAATCTATCAATTTTTTTTTAAGAATTGTAAACTTTGCTTTCACGGGTTACCGGGAAAAGAAACATGAACCGATCAAATAATGACGTGCGTGATCGGTATTGCTATAGGCATAAATCGGGCAACATTGGTCCATCATATCTCTTTACCGAGCATGGTGACCTATCTTTTTTATTGAATTTTTCGAAACAACTTATGGTAGGGAGCTGTTAGGGAAAATTTAAAAAAAATCGTTCGACAACTTTTATTTCTGAGGAATCACCTTAAGATTACACTTAATATTCCTGAACCCAGATATCAAATTAAAGGCATACTGTATTTCGAGGACTGGACTGGACTGGACTGGACTGGACTAGTAAAACGCGGACTCAAAAATTTGTAAAAAAATTCCGGGAGTCCACATTTCTAACCCCACATTTCTAATTTCCCCCCCTCCCCCTAAAAAAAATAAAATAAAATAAATAAAGTCAGACCCCCGTCATGGACGTTTCGAGTACACATCCCCCCGCTGGGTTGTAGCTCGGCGGGTCGTAGCTTGCAAACCAGTCTATTTTGTTTCGGGACTAGGTTATAGTTTGTTGTGTTACTTTCAAAACTAACACACCATCGATATCTTAAATGCAATTGAGCAAGCCCAAAACAGTTTTACAGGCCCGAAAAGGTACCGAACGAGCCCCAGTTAAGGGAAGGCCAAAATTTGTCACGCATTATTACACGCACCAAGAGCCTATTTTTTATGGGCTCCTGACGCACGCAGCATTCAGCATTCAGCATTCATATTATATTTTATTTTAGCCTTTTTCCCAGCCTCCACACCTGAAGCATAAGATTTTGAATTTTTATTGTCATTACGTGACACATTAAGTGACATGGCTTGATTTTTACGTGTTGTATTTTGTTGAAGTAACCCTTCCCTCCTCGCCTTCCAAACCCTGAAGAATCTCAAGTTTGTAAGAAATATCTCGGTCAGTGACAGCCATTTATTTGAGAAAATAAATGGTCATGAAAGTGTGTAAACAAACTTATTTTTGACATGTAAATTTTAGTAAAGGGTATTCAGGTTTATAACAACAGTTCGTGTTAAAACAAACCAACTGTATAAAATAGTTTTATTTGCTAATCAATCTCTTTATAATAAATAGATTAAGGTGATGAAATTGACTAACTGACAAGAATGGTTTAAAAAAGAAAAGAAAAGATATACCCAAAAAGTATGTCTGCAAAACTACAAGGAATGGTTGCCATATAAAGTAAAACAAAACAAAAACATTTTATTCAGTGATATAATCCAGATGAGTATAAAAATGGGCCCATTAACACACATCGCTATACAATGTACATGTAAGGACAGCATAAAAATAATTTATTATATCATAACACAGTTGAAGAAGTGACATAAGAACATCCAAATATCTAATACAAATCCCCTTGTTTTCTTTGGGCAATAAATATATTATTAATAATATTGATTGAAATAGACTTATCAATATTATTATATATGGCAATTTTTTTTCCAAAAGAAGAATTTGCCATTCTAGAAACTTTTGGGAGACTGAACACCATCTTTTGGCACTGAGACTTCAAGGATTGAGCTGTAATTGGTTAATGTGCACCTGTGATCAAACATTTTATTTTCATTTTTTTACACCTTCGTGTACAATTAGACTTTCTTACTCATCTTGCCAAATTTCAATTCATTACGAACATCAGAAGTCATTTTATTTTAACATTTATTTCCGAGAATTTACGGCCGCCATTAATCAACCTTGTTCCAAAGCTTGGTTGCGAATGGGAGAAAGTGACGTCAAAGACTCAAACATACCTCACGGTTGAAATTATAATAACAATAAGTATTGAAAATCACGCGAAAAGCAACAAAAACTTTGGACTTGTTCTTCGTGCAATTTTCTATGCTGATTGTTATTATAATTTCAACCTGTGAGGTATGTTTGAGTCTTTGACGTCACTTTCTCCCATTCGCAACCAAGCCTTGGAACAAGGTTGATTAATGGTGGCCGTAAATTCTCGGAAATAAATGTTAAAATAAAATGACTTCTGATGTTCATAATGGATTGAAATTTGGCAAGATAAGTAAGAAAGTCTAATAGTACACGAAAATGTAAAAAAAATGAAAATTAAAAATTTGATCATAGGGGCACTTTAATGGTTGCTTTGGGAAAACCATTAGCCTATCATAATTAATGCAGGTTGCCCAAACAATCCCAGAAAGCTGATGCACAGTCTTCCTGACATTTCTGGAGTGGAAAATTAGAATGTGGAGTGCATGTGGTCAAAACAGAAGAATATAAAACAGATGACACAAGGCATAGCTGGAATTACATTTGCACCTTATACACAAAGAACAGAGAGAAAAAGTGCCCAATAGCATGCCCTATAAAGTAATATTCAGACAGTCTTGATCTATTAGAAAATTCAATGCAAAAATCTAAAATTCTCTTTGGATGTCCTTACTCCCCGACCTCTTCAACTACAATCTTCACCATAATATATAATACAACTAAAATCTTTTAGAAAACAATCGCACTTTGTCTCCTGTTTGTTGAAATAGATGAGGCATGCAGTGGATTTGTTGGCAGAATTTTGATTGGCAAGTCCCATGTCATGGTTTCCACATCGACATCAGGTGGGCCCTGCCATGTTGCAATGTCAGTGTGAGGACTTGTAAGCTGAACAGGACTAGCCCCAGCTGGTAACGGTGATGATGCCAATATAAATTCAAAATGAAGTCTCCATTTTAAGCAAACTATATCATTCATAAGAGAAATATATAAATTACAAACATTGTAAAAGGCATTGACTCCTACAGTTTTAGCCAAAAAAATGGCAATTTTCTGACCACTGTGGAGGCAAATTGCAAGCAAACTGTCCATGTCGTTTGCAGTACAGAAACTAAACTTCTTTTCCTTTTTAGGGCAAGTATATATATCTGTTGAGGTTTGATTTTACTTTTGGTTTAAATTTTTTCCAACCAGTTAAATTTTAGCAAACTGATTTATTTTTCTACTCTGATGTTAGTGTTTAACTGTAGGTCTAAGCACTGATTTTGAATGGTAAGCTTTTATATAATGGGTTTTAGAATGTAACTCTGCCCTAATTCATGAGATCTCTCTCATTTGGGCACTTTTTGAAAGATTTCTTCCTTCTGTATCAGTTAGGGATAATAGACATCTTTTGTCATAAAAAGGGTTGACACCCCAAATGGTAAAATGACCGTGTGGTGCATTTCAATCCATAAACTAAACAGTTTAGGTAGCAGGGGTGGTGCAGTGGTGAGAGCACTCGCCTCCCACCAATGTGGCCTGGGTTCGATTCCCAGCCCCGGCGTCATATGTGGGTTGAGTTTGTTGTTGGTTCTCATCCTTGCTCCGAGGGTTTTTCTCCGGGTACTCCGGCTTTCCTCCCTCCACAAAAACCAACATTTCCAAATTCCAATTCAATCCGGGATTCGAGGGCCACAAGTTTGTCAGTCTCGAGAGAGACTGTTAAGTGTTGCCTTCATAAAACAAAGTAGATTTATTTATTTATTTATTTATTTATTTATTTATTTACATGACTCTGAAGATTGAGGGTTCAAAGGTTTGCATTCTAAAGTGTCTTACCTAAATCAGAAACAAACTCTGGACAGGCAGTATAAGGTATTGGCAAGACCAGATGAGTCTTCTTGGTGTGCAGACAGCTTTCCTGAATAGAAGTGAATGACGAGTATGTCACCTCAGATGACTGTTTGGGAGAATTACAGGAATCCTCAGGAATGCGTTCTTCACTTTGTAGAACAACTGAAAACTGAAGACGATAATATTTTAAAACATGAAGTGCAAGAGTGTGACCACTTTGAATTTTGTCTTGCATAGAAAAAGACTCAACCTTGTTTCAGTTAACCAAATCCCAAGCCAATTGGGAATGCCAAGCTCATAAGAGTTTAAACTTTTTAAGAGTGCATGAGAGTCAGTGAAAGTGCTCCAAAGCTGATCAAGGACCACAATAATATAATGTTGTTGCTTCTACATACAAATGTAATATGAACCAGCATGGGCTGCACAACAAGCCATTTTGCCTCAGATGAATAGAGAGTATATCAAATATGTTGTGTACTAAATCACAGCCATACCACCCCTGAAATAAGCACCCATAAAATTGGTCTAAGATTAATTACAAACAAGAATAACACTATAATTGTTTACCTTTAGACATATAATAAGAGAATCTGAAAAGTCAAAAGATCCTACAATTTCTTCACCAATCCTGTAAGCAGACTTGAAGAGACAAAATCTTCCTACTGTTCCTCTGCCACTGACAATATTATATACATCTGCAGACACCAGAATAAGAAAAAATTTATTTAATATAAAAAAATTATATAAAAGTTGAAATACTGCATTACTGGTATCATATGATGTAAATGAGCCAGCCTGTACAATGAGAGTACCAAATTGGGAGGACAAATCACATTGTGTAAGCTGGCTTTAATACTTGCTTTAGCCAAGACCCACTTTATAAACATCCACTCAATAAGGACACCTCGCTATTACAGAAGTTACCTTAGCCCAGATGAAGTTAGGCCCATTAGTTTTCATTATAGTAGAACCTCTAATAACAGGGTGCCACCTCTCTACAATGGCCATGTTTTCTTGTCGTGACCTCCCCATAACAGCCACCTCTCTACAACGGCCAGAAAGTTCTGTTCAACGACGGCCATTATCGAGGTTTAACTGTATTTTTTATTGGCACACTCTGTAACATTATTAACAAGAAAGTAACATGCATACTTACGAGAATTTCTCCTAGAAGTGATTGTCGTTAAAATATCCACTGCTAAATCTAAAAGAGATGTTTCTGCAGCGGAATTTTCTAAAAATGGATTGTGTGATTTTTCTTCCTTAAAAATAAAAGAACAAAAACAAACTTAAATCTTTCACTCCTTGGAGTGCGCAAAACCAATATTCAAGAACAAAATCTTTTCTCCTCACTAATAATATTAATTTTGTCAAAACGATCATTTTTCATTTTTAATCTTGCTTTAACTCTATAACTCATTAACATAACGTTCAAAACAAGAAATATTTTACCATTCAACTATTCAATGTACATGGAGTTGATTCTGAAAATAACTTTCTAGGGGTGATAGGCACTTTAAGGGAAAATAAATAAACACAAAAAATAGAGAAATAAGGGAAGAGAAAAAAGGAAAAAAAGTCAATATTTTTCCCTTGAAAGGAAAGGACGTTTAGTTTTCATGTCGCAGACAACGTTTTGGTTAATTTGGTTGCAATTTCTCTATACAGTGGTCAAAAAAGCGGCTTCAGCCCTTGCTTCTTATAGTATTCAAATTGCCGTTTTTCGCTAAAACTCGAGAAGCTAGGGCCAAATATCTGTTTTCGAATTGCCCATAATACACTTTATTTGCCCCCCCCTCCCCCCCAAATTGTTTTGAAATGCTCTTGGGAACATGAGTCCCAAGACCGTTTATGCAAAATTTGGGGGGGGTGGGGGGGGGGGGGGCAAACAACAGTGTATTATTAGGCTCGATTTCTGCCGATCTCTCATTTTCCCGAACAGCGGCTGGTAATCGAGTCTAGGCTAAACAGATTATGGAGACGCGTTCGAAGGAATTTCCGGCGGAAATGAGGCCCTGAAACAAAAAAACAATAGGGGCGTCTACCAAAAATTTTACTGCAGATAAACCACAGGACAACCAACACGAGAATTTGAACGCGATAACCAATCAAATAATAATTCAACGCCAGTCCCCATCGGCTAAGTGTACACGATTCCATGGCAAACAACAGAAGCAAGGAGGAATGGCAGACATTGAACATGGACGGTTTAGAGAATGAGTTCGGAAAACTTAACGTAAATCAATCGAACCAGAGTGAGGTTGGGTCGATCACACCAGAGACCTCTAACAATAATACAGCAGACGAGTCACTGTCGCCTTTAGATCTCTTCATACGAGATCTGGATGAACGAAAAGGCAAGTTACCATGTTGTCAAGAAGTCACTGACATTCAAACCAGTGTTGAAAATGTTCTCAAGGCTTTACTTCTGGCGGTAGAGGAAGAGCTTCCTTTCTATAAGACAACACTTATTAACAGTGGCAGCTTTTACGAAGGAACGAAGGTTGGTAAGCCTAACGAGTTTGACTATTTTGTTCAGCTGGATAACTTCTCTCGACCTGAGGATATTAGATTCGAGGAATTACCCCATTCCATGGTGATAGTGATTCCAAGCGAATCGGCGATCGAAAAACTCAGAAAAGACAGAAAAGTGAATCCTTATTATTGTGATGGTTTTGATTGGAAAAAAGAAGTGAAAACGCCATTTGTGGAAACATTGAACAGCAAATTATCGCAGGGATTTGAGGCGTTTGGATTGAAAACTTTACATGTAGAGAAAGACATGGATAGGCACGGGCCAGCTTACACTTTAGAGCTCGAATGGAATGGCGGAGAGCTTTACAAAGGATTGAAAATCACTGTTGATTTGTCCTTAGCTGTGAAGATAAACTATCACTCCTCGACCATGGCTGTAGAATTTGAGTCTCCAAGTGGTAAAGTCATAAGATCTTTGCTAGACACATATTACTTTGCTGTGAGTACATACAGAGAGGTAGGGTTGGAAGTTCCGCCATCAAAATTGTTTAAAGAATTCCAGGAAGCAGAGAATCAAAGAGATACATTTAGAAACTTTGAATTTCTGCCTCAGAAACTCAGAGTCTCAATAAAGAGCCCTTCTGATTTCCGTTTACGCTGTTCCCAATCATGCCTTGAACGGTCACTTTTCTGTCATTTTGGTCCACACAGTGGACCCAGTGTTTGTCTAAGGGTGCTAAAGGTGCTGCGTCACATGACACTTCTGCCTGATGAAATGCACTTTAAGCTGATCTTCCCTCTTCATGGTATTAAGAACTTTGTTGATACATTTGGCACTTTGACAAAATTAGGTACTGGATTTGGCATGTGGACTGGCTGCATTACTGAGCATAACAGGGCAAGTACTAAATGGATTTCTTCATATGCCCTTAAAACTCTAGTTTTATTTGAATGGAGTAAAAACCCAGAAGATCAACAGTGGGCTGGGAACAACCTGAGTCAACGTCTTTTGAACATAGTTGAAAATCTTCTTCGGTGTCTGAAGCATGGAGGGATGAGAAGCTTTTTCTACAAAGACTACAATGTACTACCAAGTAAAGATAAAGATTCTTTTTTGCCAGAAGCCATTAACAGGATGACCATCATTCGTAAGTGGACATTGTCCATAAAAAATTGTAGTAAGTACAGTTATGAAGATTGTCTTCAAAATATCAGGAATGAAGTGATGTTGACTTGTCGGAAACAGGGATTAACTAGATTCTTGTATTCTTCACTCGAGCACATTTTTGATGATAAGATAAAAGACATTCTGGCAGAATCATGTGGTAGGAGTATAAAGGAAGAAAAGATGCTTTCAACCACAGATACCAATAATAATAATTATTTTCCGTGGTCCATGAGGCATTTTGTCGGGGGCTTGGAATATGTGCTTGAACCATCTGTTTTTATTGACATCTACATTCAAGCTCTTCTTAAAGAAATTGCTCCCGAAGAGGAGTTAATAATCACTTCTAATTGTAAACCGGGAGAAGAAAAAATAATTGGAGCAGAAGAAGATAAGGTGATTGTAAAGCAAGCAAGGAACCTTTTTAAGGAAATTGCTTGTAACAGAATGAAGGGACTTGACAATTTACCCAACTACAGTCTCTGGTCACAGGATTTTAAATCTGAGGAGGTTGAAAAGTTGTTACAGTTTCTCTGCGATAACTTAGAAAAAGACATTTAAATATTGCGGAATAAAATCAAAACACAGAAAGAAACGATGAAGATTGGTGATGTCGTGGTGACTTGAGTTTATGTGGAAAAGGATAGAACGTCTTTTTAGGCTTACTTTCCTCCACTTGCCTGGTCATGTCCACATGGTTGTTTTGTGATATTAAATGGGCTTTTGCCAAAAATCAAGGAGTCCAGTGAGAACACTATACTGCAGTTAATAACAGCTTACTGGAGGTAAACGACACCAACACATCATGCCTGTCCTTCAAGTTCTTGAAACCTTTACCCAGTACTGTCCCATACTTGGTCCAAAGTATGCAGTTCTCTCAGTACTCGTTTACAGACCCGTGAGTGACCCTTAAATTTTCTCCACACAATTTCAGACTAAAAGGCAGATCTTCAGACCTAAGGGCTGACAACTGTACCATTGGCAGACCTTAAAGGGATGGTTTCACAGTTCGGCCCATGTGCACGGATTAAAATGCTTTATTCGCTTTCTTACCAATTTTATCAGTTAAAAAAACACTCACATTTACTTCAATAAACACATACTATTTAGTGATAGATAAAATATGAGCTTCGGCTCACCATTGTAAATGCCCATACAGATCGGACACAAATATGACTTATGAAATGAAACAATGAGTAGAGATCTGTATGAAAAGTTAATGCATACTAATTAGCTCAGCAGACATCTGTATCAAAAGTTAATGCTACTGTTTAATAATTCATCAACTCAGTTGATCTGTATTGGGGTAAGCAAACCTTCATTAAACATTCATTTCTTTTGTATTTTCCTTATGAATTATTAATGAATTTTATAAGTCTAAACAAAGCGAAGGATGCAGGACCAAAATTCACAGAAAATTTCAATGTATTACACCGAAAAAGTCAACACTGAATAAAACCTTCGACCCAAAGGATTTGTTCTATGCTCTGGTGGCTTTCATGGCACACATGGGTATATATAATCATCCATTCAATCAGCTGACTGACTGCGACATTTTCACTGGCAAATTTCCTGCCAGTTATCTACTCACTTCCGATTGGTCTAAACAATCAAATTAAATGGGTTACATCAGCTTGCACCAAACCTTGAAACCCTCCCAGGGAGCTATTTATTGCAGCAACAAAGTTTGTGATTTTCATTAGTGTTTGGAAAGTCATGAAAATTAATTTCCACAGTAATTGCTACTCATGAAATTTCCCCTTATTAATTTTGAGAATTTATTGTGAATAACAATGGTAGGTGAAAGTTAATGAGTAGCATTTACAGTGCAAAGCACCTGACCATGAGCATCCAACAAACTTTTTTTTACAAGTTTCCACAGTATCACCACCTAATTCTTGCAATTGTTTTAAAATTTTCTATTTAGTAACTATTTTTACACTCCTGTGATTATACATAGAGTGACAAGATTACATCCATTGTGCTCAACTTTGTGAGGAGGCTTGCCTGTCATTTGAATTTGCGCTCTTTTATTGGCTAACTTGTGAAAAAGTTTGTTGGGAGCTCATGGTAAGGGACATCACTCTGTAAGCTGTGGGTATGCTATACCTGCTTACTTTTTCTGTGTGAAAGGCATGAGAATTTTTTCGAGGGAGTGCCAGGATTTCCGAACGCGACCCGACCAAATCCGAAGAAAACCCGACCTATTCCAAAGATGTCTGAAGTTGTCCGAAGATGTTCCGACGAAGAATTGGAAGTTTCCAGGGACCTCAGACCTCCATTTAAAATAACATCCAGCTGTAATTGTAATGTTCAGAACAATAAAAAGCTACAAAAAGTGCCATATTTTCATGAACGTAACTATATTTTTAATTGGATCATGTGATCAGTTAAGGCTGATAGCTCAAACCTGTAAGTCAGGCGTGAGTAAGTGCTCCATAGGCATGAGTAAGTGCTCCATAGGCATGAGTAGGCGTGAGATCGGAGTTTTGGATAAGCATGAGACTCACGCCCAAGGCGGTTTGACTTGGTAGGTATAGTATGCAAGCAATATTCCCTTTCCAGCTTGTGCAAGTAAAAAAATAAAGAACTTCATCCAAAAGATCTGTTCTCAATCTATCATGCTCCTTATAGCTATGTTAACTTTTTTTTCTTTTGGCAAGGCATCAAAATTAACTATTAATAGTATAGTGTTTTTGTTGAGTTAAATACACTGCAGACCTTAGTATGCATGTGTAAAACATTTGGTAATTTAAGGCAGTAAGTTGCTTTAATTTGTGTTAAACAACAGTTAGAATATTGTTCAAAAAACAAATTTTGTTTATCAATTATTCTTTTCTTCAGTAATGTTATTGCCTCTGTAAAATATTTGCAAAATTACAACATTGAAATACTTGCAAAAGTACCTTGTTTCCAAAACCTAATAGTCTTTGTAATTATCACCTCTATTAAAGGGACACCTCTATTCTTGGTTTTCACATGACGTCATAAAAATTAAAAAATCTAAAGTATACATCCTACAAAGCTGTTTCTAACATGGTATGTGGATACAAGTATTATTAATCTTTCACAAGAAGTTTCAGGTTTTAACGATGTTTTGCTTCCGATTTACAAAGGTTTTAAGTGTGTCACGCAATTCGTCACGCTATTTCAGATAAGCCGTGAAAATAAACAAAATTGAATCAGCTGAAAGTTATTGTTTGCATTATAAGTGCTTATAAGCCGAGTTAATGGAGCTTATAGCAAATACAATATTTTTTAATTTGATTTTTGGCCGCCATCTTTGTGCCCCTGAGTGGGGCACAAAGATGGCCGCTCCATACATTTCTTACTAAAAATGTCTAATACTCGTTCGCCTATAACTCTTGAACGAAATGCTTTTGCGCTTAAAAATTTGGCCAAGACGCGTAGTTTTAAACTCTCCACAATTCCATAAACATTTTGGATTAGAAATCTATTGTTTAATGCTTTTGAATTTTGATATGACGTAAGTGAAAACCAAGAATAAGGGGGCACTTTTCCTGGTCTTGATGGTGTCCCATAAGGGGACACTTTTCCTGGTCCTGATGGTGTCCACTTAATGGAAGTTCCACTGTAAATGCAATAAATAGCTGCCTTAAGGAACAGGTTTTTTTGGATTTAAAGACCTTAAGGAACAGGTGGGGGGAGGGGGGCAGGGATCGCCTTAAGGAACAGGTGATCCCTGCCCCCCTCCCCCCACAGCTTTTAACATTCAGCCAGCTGTCAGTCCCTTACACAGCCATAACTTGGGTTATTATGCAAGGAGAATCATCGTGTAATGAGCCAAATAATTGATAAGTCAGCTGGAAAATTATGGTAAAAGAAATCCCTTTCTTGTAAGGAAAATTTGTCATTTTATCACTCTTAGTCAATAATTATATTAATACTTTGTGAACAGGAACTTTGTGTTTCATTGTAGTTGTACAATGCAGATTCATTTACCAAGTGTGCATGTGCTTATTTACAGTCAAATGCACCTTGATTATATACAACGTCCTAGCAGTTTTCCTGCAGTGTCATATTATTTTTCCCATTTTTTAAAATCACAAAATAATAAATAACCAATGAAGCCTTTTGGTATCATGCTGTTTTCATGTGACAAACCACTCCATTTAAGTTTACAGAAATTGCTGAAAACCCAGGCTGAATCACAAGTTACAGCTTGAAGAACAATCCATGCTGGTTATTCATTGTTTCAACATTATTTTATTAAATAAATGCCCAAAATAAAGTTGAAGGAAGAAATTTGGTTTACCTCGGTGTAAAACCTTTCTTTATTTTTAGCCAATCTACCTATATCTTGCACTTGCACTCTATTATTTTATATGCATTGTTTTGTTTTCTTTGCTTACAACACTCATGAGTTTGGCAAGTTTTCACACCGAGGATGAGCCATCAATAACCACTCTTCTACGGAGATTGGTTACAAAGATACCAAAATTCATACAATATCTACCTCTATAATATAGAAACCTTTCTAATGCGGACACTTGGGTCTGCAGGGGCGGATCTAGGGGAGGGGTGCAAGGGGTGCGCCCCCCCCCCCCCCTCACTCACCGAGATGACCTATGTGTTGTTCGCTTTTAAAATTTGTTTACGTCACCCTTCAGTTACGTCATTCCTTACAGGTGCACCCCCTCCTAAGAAAACTCCTGGATCTGCCCCTGGTCTGTACCTTTGATGGTGTACATGTTAAAGGGGTTACGTCACCATTTTCAGTGTTAATAGGCCATTTGCACAATGATGTCATATGACTACAACTACCAGAATCCTTCAGTTTTTTGTTTTGTAGTGCAAATTAGGGCTATTGTTATTTAAACCGCACTGGGATTACAAAATTTAAATAAGAAAGGAAAAACGAAATGAATTCTGGTAGTTGTGGTCAAATGACGACATCGTGCAAATGGCCTATTTAAAAAGCCAAGACATATACCCAACAATAATGGTCCAGTGTTGTTTCAAATTATTATTATTCTACTAGTGATCTAAGATTTAAAAAGAGTGTCTTGGGCTGCACTGATGGCCAGGATGGAAATGGATTGCAATTTTTTTAAGTTTATTGCTTGTGTCTTGGAAAACTTGGTAAAACTCTGATTATGGTTTGTTTTCTCTTCTAAAATTCGCTTAATATCTTCCTATTAGTGTTCTATAAGCATTTTGTGTACGACAAAGGTGCTTAGTTTTACTTTTGGGCAGTTTGACCCAAAAACCTCAAAATCTTCACGATAAAGCTCCTTTAAGAAGGTTTCACTGTACATGTATAAGCATTTACCAATTCAGTTGCAATTGGCTATAAAAATACCGAGATTTGTATTAAACAATTTCTGAGTGCATGGCTTGATTTTTACGTGTTGTATTTTGTTGATAGAAGTAACCCTTCCCTCCTCGCCTTCCAAACCCTGAAGAATCTCAAGTTTGTAAGAAATATCTCGGTCAGTGACAGGCATTTATTTGAGAAAATAAATGGTCATGAAAGTGTGTAAACAAACTTATTTTTTGACATGTAAATTTTAATAAAGGGCATTCAGGTTTATAACAACAGTTCCTGTTAAAACAAACCAACTGTATAAAATAGTTTTATTTGCTAATAAATCTCTTTAAATAGATTAAATGTGATGAAATTGACTAACTGACAAGAATGGTTTAAAAAAAAGAAAAGAAAAGATATATACCCAAAAAGTATGTCTGCAAATACTACAAGGAATGGTTGCCATATAAAGTAAAACAAAACAATAACATTTTATTCAGTGATATAATCCAGACGAGTATAAAAATGGGCCCGTTAACACACATCGCTATACAATGTACATGTAAGGACGGCATAAAAATAATTTATTATATTATAACACAGTTGAAGAAGTGACCTAAGAACATCCAAATATCTAATACAAATCCCCTTGTTTTCTTTGGGCAATAAATATATTTTTAATAATATTGATTGAAATAGACTATCAATACTATTATAAATGGTAATTTTTTTTTCCAAAAGAAGAATTTGCCATTCTAGAAACCTTTGGGGTAACCCCATAGCTGTCCCAACGATGTCTGTGACTGGCAAACGATACAATTGATATATCACTTGAACAATACCCCTATCCCTAATCCCTATCCCAGCGGGACAAATCTATTGTTTTCTTAGCGAATCACAGAAATCGTTTGGACAAGTGTTGGACTACCCAACTTCTGGGAGACTGAGCACCAGCTATTGGCACTGAGACTTCTAGGATTGAGCTCTAATTGGTTAATGGTTGCCTTGGAAACCATCAGCCTATCATAATTAATGCAGGTTGCCCAAACAATTCCAGAAAGCTGATGCACAGTCCCCCTGATGTTTCTGGAGTGGAAAATTAGAATGTGGAGTGCATGTGGCCAAAACTGAAGAATATAAAACACATGACACAAGGCATACCGGTAGCTGGAATTACATTTGCACCTTATACACAAAGAACAGAGAGAAAAAGCGCCCAAAAGCATGCCCTATAAAGTAATATTCAGACAGTCTAGAGGTATTCAATGCAAAAATCTAAAATTCTCTTTGGATGTCCTTACTTCCCGACCTCTTCAACTACAATCTTCACCATAATATATAATACAACTAAAATCTTTTAGAAAACAATCGCACTTTGTCTCCTGTTTGTTGAAATAGATGAGGCATGCAGTGGATTTGTTGGCAGAATTTTGATTGGCAAGTCCCATGTCATGGTTTCCACATCGACATCAGGTGGGCCCTGCCATGTTGCAATGTCAGTGTGAGGACTTGTAAGCTGAACAGGACTAGCCCCAGCTGGTAATGGTGATGATGCCAATATAAATTCAAAATGAAGTCTCCATTTTAAGCAAACTATATCATTTCATAAGAAAAATATATAAATTACAAACATTGTAAAAGGCATTGACTCCTACAGTTTTAGCAAAAAGAAAATGGCAATTTGCAGCCAGTAATGCCATTTTCTGACCACTGTGGAGGCAAATTGCAAGCAAACTGTCCATGTTGTTTGCAGCGCAAAAACTAAACTTCTTTACCTTTTTAGGGCAAGTCTATCTGTTGAGGTTTGATTTTACTTTTGGTTTAAATTTTTTCCAACCAGTTAAATTTTAGCAAACTGATTTATTTTTCTATTCTGATGTTAGTGTTTAACTGTAGGTCTAAGCACTGATTTTGAATGGTAAGCTTTCATATAATGGGTTTTAGCATGTAACTCTGGCCTAATTCATGACATCTCTCTCATTTGGGCACTTTTTGAAAGATTTCTTCTTTCTGTATCAGTTAGGGATAATAGACATCTTTTGTCATAAAAAGGGTTGACATCACAAATGGTAAAATGACCATGTGGTGCGTTTCGATCCATAAACTAAACAGTTTAGGGAGCAGAGGTGGTGCAGTGGTGAGAGCACTCGCCTCCCACCAATGTGGCCCAGGTTCGATTCCCAGCCCCGGCGTCATATGTGGGTTAAGTTTGTTGTTGGTACTCATCCTTGCTCCGAGGGTTTTTTCTCTGGGTACTCCGGTTTTCCTCCCTCCACAAAAACCAACATTTCCAAATTCCAATTCGATCCGGAATTCGAGGGTCACAAGTTTGTCAGTCTCGAGAGGGACTGTTAAGTGTTACCTTCATAAAACAAAGTCGATTTATTTATTTATTTATTTACATGACTCTGAAGATTGAGGGTTCAAAGGTGTGCATTCTAAAGTGTCTTACCTAAATCAGAAACAAACTCTGGGCAGGCAGTATAAGGTATTGGCAAGACCAGATGAGTCTTCTTGGTGTGCAGACAGCTTTCCTGAATAGAAGTGAATGACGAGTATGTCACCTCAGATGACTGTTTGGGAGAATTACGGGAGTCCTCAGGAATGTGTTCTTCACTTTGCAGAACAACTGAAAACTGAATACAACAATATTTTAAAACATGAAGTGCAAGTATGAATTTTGTCTTGCATAGAAAAAGACTGAACCTTGTTTCAGTTAACCAAATCCCAAACCAATTGGCAATGCCAAGCTCATAAGAGTTTAAACTCTTTACTAGTGCACAAGAGTCAGTGAAAGTGCTCCAAAGCTGATCAAGGACCATAATAATATAATGTTGTTGCTTCTACATACAAATGTGATATGAACCAACATGGGCTGCACAACAAGCCATTTTGCCTCGGATGAATAGAGAGTATCTCAAATATGTTGTGTACTAAATCACAGCCATACCACCCCTGAAATAAGCACCTATAAAATTGGCCTAAGATTAATTACAAACATGAATAACACTATAATTGTTTACCTTTAGACATATAATAAGAGAATCTGAAAAGTCAAAAGATCCTACAATTTCTTCACCAATCCTGTATGCAGACTTGAAGAGACAAAATCTTCCTACTGTTCCTCTGCCACTGACAATATTATATACATCTGCAGACACCAGAATAAGAAAAAAATTATTTATAATATAAAAATTATATAAAAGTTGAAATACTGCATTACTGGTATCATATGATGTAAATGAGACAGCCTGTACAATGAGAGGACCAAATTGGGAGGACAAATCACATTGTGTAAGCTGGCTTTAATACTTGCTTTAGCCAAGGCCCACTTTATAAACATCCACTCAATAGGGACACCTTGCTATTACAGAAGTTACCTTAGCCCAGATGAAATTAGGCCCATTAATTTTCATCATAGTACTGAACCGCCACTAACAGGGTGCCACCTCTCTACAATGGCCATGTTTTTTTGTTGTGACCTCCCCATAACAGCCACTAGGGTTGTAACGATTCATATTCCTTGCGATTCGATTCGATTTCGATTATTGCCTTTCGATTTCGAATATTTTGATTCGATTATGCAAATGTTTCTTGCATATAGTTTTAGACTTATCTGCTGTACCATCTTGAGCCAGAAAACCATATTATTTCCACACAGCTGATTTAAAGATGCAGGCAGAATCACGATTGCTTGGTTGTTCGTCGCCATGTTTGAGAATGTGACAATGAGCGTGTTGTACATGGTTTGCCTTATTTGGAAATTCTCAAGGGGTGGTAGAAAGGCAGCAATTTTACCATGCAACACAAAATGGTGCATGAACTGCAAATGCCTTTGTTCGTCAATCAAAAACGCAGATTTTAAAGAGTTCTGAATTCTGATTTCACAATATAATAACTCATCAAGGGCACCCTGGAAAAGGTATGCAAAAATCGAACCTAATCGAAACGTGGAAGCAAAGAATCGTGAATCAAACCGAATGGTCATAATCGCGATTAATCAAGAATTCGATTAATCGTTACACCACTAACAGCCACCTCTCTACAATGGCCAGAAAGTTCTGTTCAAAGGTGGCCATTATTGAGGTTCAACTGTATTTTTTATTGGCACACTCTGTAACATTATTAACAAGAAAGTAACATGCATACTTACGAGAATTTCTCCTAGAAGTGATTGTCGTTAAAATATCCACTGCTAAATCTAAAAGAGATGTTTCTGCAGCGGAATTTTCTAAAAATGGATTGTGTGATTTTTCTTCCTTGTTTAAAAAATGTTCAATTTCCCCCAGACCTAAAAATAAAGGAACAAAAACAAACTTAAATCTTTCACTCCTTGGAGTGTGCAAAACCAATATTCAAGAACAAAATTTTTTCTCCTCACTAATAATATTAATTTTGTCAAAACGATCATTTTTAATTTTTAATCTTGCTTTATTAACAACATATGCTGCCCAGGTGATTTTGTACCATTACTTTCCAGGCCTGGAATATTAAGGTTCTTCCATGACCATACGAATCCTGTAGTCGTGTGCCGCTGTGTACCCTATACCACACCATGTTCAGCTGTATTTTGCAACCATAATCTAGACTACATGTAGACACCTTAACTCCCTACCGTATGCAAGACTATCTTCAGCACGGGCCGGGTTATTTTTTATTGCTCTTCACTGTGCTAATATATGATAATGAATATAAAACAAAGGAAAATAAAAAATTGAAGGATAAAATTGAACTACAACACATATATATATATGATAGCACCCACCCCACCCCTCTTGGGTAATTGGGCACCAACCTTGTAGCACCAGTACTCTGAAGGGTATTCTCAGCAGCCTGGATTGTCCTTGAACTCTGCTGGTACCAACTGTGATCTTGTATGAATATTTTACTGCATGTCCCTTGTATGATGGGGCTCCATCAAATGGAATAGTGTCACTATAAAAATCTAAAAAATGAAGCTACTTAATGAGACAAGTAACAGATCCGCCGCCATATTGGTGTACCACTTCCGATTGCATAATAGCAGTAATAGCATGCAAATGCAAGTCATATCAACAGTTGTCACATTTTAGAAATGAATAGTTTGGGATGTGAAGCAAAGTCTGGCGAAAATCTTTATTTGACTTGTTCTTTTCCCATTTCGGAATATGCTAATAAGTTGGAATCGCGAGTTAAGCAGCGTTATTTGGAGAAAATCTTGGCAATATTAGAATCTATCCCATGTTGAAATTTCTTTGAGCTGGACTGCTTGTCAGTCTCCTATTCAAACAGTTGAATCAACAGCCTTTACACCCACCAGCAGTTAAATAAAGCTTTCTGAAGCCTAAACTAGGAGCTTATAATAAAATAGTGTTCGTATTTATAGTTAGCATACTACAATGTACAAAGCCACTATCACTGCTGCAAACAAGTTTGTTTAACGAAGGTGAGACATTTCCAGCATGAATGACTCAAAACCAAAATTTTAATCAACAGGAAATAGAGGGAACAGTTTCGTCTGTTCACTGCTTAGCTGGACAAGCAGAATCCTGTTCAAATTGTATATGGCTAGTGTTCGTTTGGAACTGACCAAGAAGCTTAGACAAAACTAAATGAAAAACTCAGTCACGTACACAAGTTGTGTACATGCGAGTGGATAATTTTTTTTAGGTCTGTATCAAAGCCATAAAAATGGAAATCGCACCAGCGCAAACAACAGCCGAGAATGTTTTGGTCGCATTTGTGTAAAAGAAAAGGCCAAACTATGAAATAATTCAGTAGGGCAAGGCGTGAAATATTCTTGGGGGCTTCGGTTTTAGCTTTTGGAGATTTGTTGTCGAACACAATATCAGACATTTGCCCTCCTGGTTAATTTGTTTGTTTCTTTTAATTCCTCCATCTGTTCTCGCTGTGACGCTTTGACGTTTCTTTCATCTTGCTCTTTTTTTTCTGTCGTTCCCGAGTATTAATGAAACCCACTCAACATTATCTATCCCTGTTACAGCCGCTTGTCCAGAAACAAAATATCTGGCATGGCTTACACACTATTGTTCAGTGAACTTGTCTGTAAGAATTCTGCTGACCAATAGCAGAAATCCATCGCAATTGCCTCTCTTGCGGCAATTTGTCGGTTTCTTTACTTTGATTCATAACTGCAGAATGTACTCAAGCAAAATAAATACCCCTATCTCGACCGCTTTTGCTTCAACATCGAATAATTGATCATAGCACCTATATAATTAAGAGGACGCGACTCGGGTTTGTTTACACTTTGGTACACCAATATGGCAGCGTAGCAACGGTTGTCAAGATTTTTGTCACATGAGTGAAAACAATCTATAGGCAATTAAACACAAAACTTTGATGCACTACAAGTAAACATTCAATACAACACGACCCATGAAATGTTTTGATTCTGAATATCTGACTGTTCGAGAGTGAAAAGTTGAATTATTTATCAATAGATTGGAATTTTAATAACTTCAGTGCCAAAAAAGAATTCTAATAAAGTGAAGTTTCAAAGTTTGCTTTCATGGCTACATTGTATACTTGACAAAAAACTTGCATTTACACATTTAAAAAATACAAATACTTTCATTCATTATAGTAACAGCATACTGTAGGTAAATTTGACACTGCCATCTCTTAATTTATAGACTTGTATTTTAATTAGCCCTACTGGTGTTGTTTTAGACATGCTAACGAGTCCAGTAGAGACGACTAGAAGGAATATAAAAGAATAATTAATTAGCTGCCATTTATAAGGAGGCTCGTAACGGTTTCTTGCTTTCAATAGTGCATCTAAATGATGAAATATTAAAAAATGATACAACCGATATGATGTGGACAACTTCTGGATATCTATACTACGCCATTAACAGGTAATACTTTAAGTGTGCAAATGACATCATAGCCATTGCCCTGGCAACAGTACAGTTTTCTGAAAAGAGCCTCTAAAACTCAGTATTCGCTAATTATCTTTCAAACTAATCCAGTGACCTATTACTTTTTTTCTCAATTTGAAAAGCACTGCTAATTGTCTTTTCTTTTTGGCGCTATGACAAAAATCTATCAAGTGGAAATCAAGTTATTTCCAAAAAGGTTGTTGTCAGATAAGAAAAACATTCTGCTAGATAATTTTTTTCAAACTCGTTTCATATAGGAAATACCGAATACTGCTTGCAAACAGAAAATCAGGACAGCTCACCGAACAAACTTGCGAGATAAAGAGGAAGATTTTATGCACAAATTATTTCCAGTTTGCTCAATTTTACACAGTAGTTTCATTTCCAGTGAGCTGCGTGCACTACTTTTTGAAAGGACGATCAGCTGATGTGTGCGTCGATGCATGATGAGTGTACGTCATGTGCGCACGCAGCTGAAAACCTTTTCTAGCCTCCTTAAGAATAAGGTATATAAGTATATATGTTATAGGTAAAATCCAGTCTCAGGTCAGATCAGTATTCAATCTAGGTTAAATGTGTACCCAGTATTCAATCTGGGTATCACAACACTGGCTACAGTGTACATGTATCTTTGTGCTAGGGTAAGTTTACCTACATGTAGATTGAATGCTAGATTTACATTTAACCAGTATTAAATACTGATTCAACCTGAGTACGGGTTTTACCTGCAACATATACATTGTATAAATACATACACAACAAATTCGTTAACTTTGATTGTTAGAAACTGGCAAATTAAATTAAAACTTTTTTCTTCACGAAAATTATATCACTTTGATACCCAAGATGTTTATCGTCCTGTTTAATAAAAAAAAACTCTATAACAAAAACAAGTTTATCAATCAATACACTTCAGTGCGGAACGAGGACAGATATCAAATGATACAAGACTGATGTCTACAATATGCCATCAATTATGTATACCGGTACGTACTTATAGTGTTATATATAAAAAAATAAAACGTATTCAAGAACAAGGTTATGCCAAAAATTCACACTTACAATTTCTAGATTCCCCAGGAGCAAGCTCCAGGTCACAAAACAGTATCTTTGGTTGCGTGGACATTAAACATCGGCCTTCCTCACCTGTGAGAGAATTAACGCGAGAAATGACTCAAATCAATTATTCACCACTTCACGTCACGAATTAGATAGTATACCAACGAAAGCCAGTCATTAATCATACCAACGATGCGTTCGTTTTCTAACCTCTTGAAGGAACAAAGCTTGTACAAGATGCATTTGAGTTCGTTGAGAATTGATCCGACATTCTATCAGTTCTGGAAGGTAGTTTCACGCGTGATTCGTTTACAGTACACTGACAGTGTATCTGTGCGCTAGCCCAAGCTAGCCTGTCCGTTTCGCATTTTTCCGTTGTGCATTCACTGTTTAAAGCGTGATTACATGTCTCACTGCAAGTCTTTTCCGCCACTCTTGCGGTATTCGTGAAAATAATCTCACACTCTATGCATTCTCCAGCAAAGAAGACCGACCCGCGAAGAAGTCGCGCCTTCACCTCGATCATGGTGCAAACGGTTACCAAACGTTTCCTTTCTTGCATATATGTACTACGTCCATAGCAATGCTTATGATAAATCACAAGAGATCAGCTTGAAGTGTTTATACAACCGGATTTTTGGATGAATTCCCGAGGAAATACTCTCTCCTGTGCATCCGCCATTATTCCACAAGTGAAGCAGCCGAACGCTTCAGTGAAAGCAGCTGACCGTACTGTTTGCAGTCTTATTTCAAAACACCATAATTATTCATAGGGTGGGGTGGATGGATAAATCGATTGTCCTTTGTAGCTCAGGTCACGCGATGACACGCACGCCTAGGGATGGACCATTAGAAAAGTGATACGGGGGGTGGGGAAAAAGCAAAAAAAAAAAAAAAAAAAAAAAATTTCCCAGTAAATTATTAAGGAAAAAAAAATTCCCACGCATTATCGCAAAAAAAAGATCTGCCCAAGGACAATTAAAAAATAAACTATTAAAAAAAATATTCCAGCCATCGAGTGAAAAAAAAAAAAGATTTCCACCTTAGGTGGACAAAAAAAAATTTCTTGCCTCTCCCAAAGCTCCCCCCCCCCCCCCTCCCATCACTTTTCTAATGGTCCATCCCTTAGCTACGTAGCTGGCGGAAAAAAAAGTACCCCAGGGCGCGATATAATTATCCCGCCAGCTACGTAGGCTATAACAAGCAAACCTTTGGTAGGCATCAACTTCAATAAGAGAAGACTCTCCTTGCTGTAAATATGTCTTCTGTACCAGTGATAGATATTTCTCCTCTTTGCAACGTTGGTAAGATACTCAACAATTATTATAACATAGCTAGAAAATTCGCTCAATCTGATTCGACCCGCGAGCGTGCGGCTCAACAAATATACGGCACGCTGATGAAAGCAAGCGCGCGCTCAAAGCAGTACGCTTCACATTTAACATGACTTTTTTTTTTCGGCAGAGGTGGTAAAGGTTTTTATCCTAAGATTGAGAGGAAGTGTACAAAACTCATTCAGGCTAACACAAAAACAGTCGCCTAACCGGGCGCATGTGACTACTGCTAAGATGAAAAATGCGAAATGTAGAATTGTCCTTTATATCCGGTTCTGTGGGTAAGAATCGAAGCAAATGTTTAAAATAGTAGTAAACATTCAGTTTTAGCAAGTAGATTTTGGCTTTCACTAGCCATTTTGGTTAGTGAAATGGTAATGAACCGGACGGAAACGAAACTGGAAATTATTCTGATTATTTTCGATTAATCGCAAAGACAAATTTGAGAGAACAGAAACTGGAAACATAGATTGGAAACGGACATCATATTATTAAATGCCATAAATTAATATTCCTTTTTTGTTTAATACGAAAGCGACGAAGGAAAGAACGAAACTGCATTGCGCTATAATTTGTTATACATAAAATCATGCGGAGCTTTAAGGAATCACGTTTCATTTAGCCTAAACAAAGAGGTCAAGGTGGTCAACGTCAAAGAGGTCACGTACACGTTTTTCCCAAAAGAAAGTATCTTTCTTGTTCAAGAGTTTGAATGACTTTGAAATTGATTTGATTTCTATAGTTACTAATTCGAAATAAGTTAAAACGGAGCAAATTAGGCCTAAAATAACTTCAAAGAGATCGAATAGCCGAGGTTTTCGTTTGGCATCGGGAATTATCGGCAAATCATTGTTGATACGAAGTGTTCGCGAGAGACCGCAAGATGGATATTTGTGTGTGCTGATTGTGGGCTAACATGCATTCTTTGTGCATTTTTGTTAGCAAAATTTTTGTTAGATACTATTAATAGACTTTTTAGCGAATTTGTGGGGACATTCTTGCTGCATTTTTGTTACCACATTTTTGTTAGATACTATGATAATTAAGAACACAAGAGTCGATTAGCATATTTTTTGAAAGCGGTTTAGCGCGCGCATGTTTGTGGCCTGACAAAGCGATATATTCATACGTTGATGATTTAGTAACCAAGATTTTAGATAACGTTAGAAGAGAGAGAGCAATTTATTTGGCCGTATTTTATCAAAATTTCAAGCTCTCGTTATGCTGTTTATTCTGAATTAGAGTGATTCATTTGTAGCGCACGTTTGTGGCCTGACAAAGCTATATATTCGTAGCTTGATTTAGTGAACTGAGACGTCAGACAACGTTCCAAGAGATAGAGATCAATTTATTTGGCTGTATTTTATAAAAAATTCAAGAGTTCTTGAGACATCCTTTCAACCTAAACCGCTTATCTCATTAAAGGTTAATAAACAGGTCGATTTTAATTAAATGCGTCATAAAAAAAGAAAGAAATATTTCCAGAATTTCTATATAAAATAAAGTAGATATTTTCAAACGAAAGGAAAAGAAATGTAATTGTGAAATATAGATTTCGGTTATTAGAATTCTGAGTTTTTAAGTTTAGGTATTAGTACAAAACGCGTTTTTAGAGGAAAATATAACAACATATGTTATAATCATGATATTTTTAGAAAATAAGTATTTGATATCAAAGATGAAATCTGAAAACCTAGGATTGTCAGAACAAATTGACGTTAAATTGTTGGAAATAAAGTCGAAATTAAAATTTTTTAAAAGAACAGGTGCAAATATAACTTTAGTGTACAAAAAAATGGATATAAATATCGCCTATCATTCGCTTTTAAATAATAAATTTCCGCGCGCCGCCATTTTGAATATTTATGACGTGTTACGGTTGTCGCTATTGTTAAGAATCGAAGTTCTTTTGTATGCAACAACACTTCATAAATATTCAAAATGGCAGCGCGCGGAAAATTTGAAAGCGAAAATAGGCGATATTCATATCCATTTTTTTGTACACTAAAATTATATTTGCACCTGCTTATAAAAATTTTTAATTTAGACTTTATTTTCAACAATTTAACGTCAATATGTTATAACAATGGAGGTTCCTTTTAAGGGAACATGATTTTGACCAATAAACTTATTGTTCGCTGTGGCATGTAGGTCATTGTAGGTCATTCCCTGTTTTAGTAACAATGCACGTTCACTCGCCGGGTTCTCATGTTTCGTAAACTTTGTAATGAAACGTTTATTTATATGTATTTCCTGTTGGCATATTAGCAGCATGAAATTCGGTGGGAGTCTTTCTGGCTTTATCTGGATGGGAAATTTGGAAAAAGTATGAATATTCCCTTTATAATTATTATGTCAGATCAACTTGCAATTCCAGTACTAGGCCTTTGGAAATCGATCGGTCCGGTAGAGATGTATCATTTCTGTCATTTGTGCCCTTGAATTGGCTAATATCCTTTACGATGTGTGCTTAATATTTCCCAATCTGTTGTAAAAATGAACTGATATTGTTTATAGCATTACGTTCCAAAGGGAAGAGAGAGTTTGAGGTAAGCAATGGCATTGTTACTATTGTTGCAGTACAGTGTTGAATCCATCTTACAACGGGTGTTGGAAAGTGCTCAGAAAGAATTTCACAAACGCTTTATGTACTTGTGAATAAAAAAGGTTTTATTTTATCAAGCGAGATTAACTGAGTAATCAGTAGAAAATTTCTTCTGATTCTTGTACAGTGTATATTTCAGGATTACATGTACTGATTTTGCAAGTTGGCCTTTAATCTTGGTTTGTAATTTTTGTTCATTTTAACGCTCAAACATTTAGGTTTCAGTGACTTTTAAGGCTTCATTTTGGTTCATTTTGGTCTGTTTTTTTGGCTACGGGGCCTAGTTTTCCTTATGGATGGTTTAATATATCTGGTATTCCGTCGAACTGTGAAATGGCTTATTTCGCTTCACACTGCACGATCCATTTATATACAGTAGTATAAAATGAGACAGGCAAAAGTCGTAAAAAGTATTTTAAAAAAAGTATTTAGAATAGCTTTCTAAAGGTAGGTATGCATTACATCACCCTAGGAATATATGACATGTTTGCACGATAATATTGGTCCTTGATAATTTCAGCAGGGTTTCATGTTGACAATAGAACTGATTAGCATTATTTTATAATTATCTGTCTATTATCCATGCCTTCATTGTAATAGCTCTCCTGATGTATATAAGGGTTTCTTTAATTTGGCTTAGACTCGTTTGTTAGATCGGTTGAAGTTTTTATTATCGTTGTGAAAATATTACTGAGCATCAGAAAATTTCTTAGGCTGTGATTTAGTGTCTATTTTAATAGACTTAAATAGTCTATGGCGTGCAAGACTTGTGAGAAAGTGTTTCTTCACGGATGTAGTCTAAAATCCAAGAATGAAAATGCTGTGTCTACTGTGAAGAGGCTAAATTGCTCTTCTGGGGAACTAAGCTCAGCGGTAGAAGACAGATACAACTTTTCCCTCAGCTTTCTTCTTTATTCTTCAACTTCTAACTGCACTGTGTCTCACTCTAGTTCACAATACTCCTTTTATATGTTTTATGTTTTTAACTTACTTAAAAGATACAACTTACTTAAAAGATACAACTTAAAAGATACAACTTTTTACTTATATATAATAGAATAAAGTTACCATGCCAATCACATTGTTTTTCTTAACATATCTCAATTTTAAACTTTGCGTGTATGTTTATATGTTTTCTGCAATTATCTTATCATCACTTATTTTGGGTTAAATGCTTTTAATTCTATTTACTTAAGCAAAAGTGGGTTTTGCACTTAATAATCAAAGAAATGTCATTTTCTACTTTACTACTAAATATTCATTACCTTAAGCTAATTTCGTATATATTACTCTTGTGACACTACATTGGAATCAATACTTCTTGAGGTTATTTTAGTTAATTATTCTGTTGTGGAGTAGTGTCTTGTGCTTGACAGAACCTTCGCAGAATGTCGCCTTACCTGAACAACAGGCATTGACATTCAGTTAACTTCACTTTAATTTGAGAATATTTACAGCGTTATGCAATGTGTTTTTTTTTCTCTACTGCGTCTCGGTAATTATTTTCCTCCGGCCTGATGTCGTAGAATTTAAAACATGTTTCAAAATCGCACGACATTTTTCTAAACTAAAGGATAAGGTTTGCTCTGGGACTATACAGTACATCACAAAAGGAAAGAACACATAGCTTGTTGCTGCGGAACGAGCGTAGCGAGTGAGCAGCAACATAATCAGGATTTAAAAGAAATGTATGAGAAAAAAAATATAAGCTAGGAAAAATCTCGATTTGATCACTTTTTACCAGAATTCACTGCGCCACGAACACATTTTGGGCCAGAATGCACTGCGCCACGAACAATAGCCTCGCTTGCTGCTTCAAGCTGTTGGCTGCGAGATTTGTAATATTTTGGTCCAACATGTCCCAGTCGAAATCTGAACTCGTGTCGAAGACTACCGCGAGTTGAGCGAGAACTGTGAGGTATGGCGATAGGACCGTTGGATAGCAAAGATTTTAGAAGATTGTACGGAATAAAAGACAAATTTATTTTGAAATCACTCCGACAGCGGTCGATGTGACTGAACTGAGACGCGAACTCGATACGGCTAGCTAGTAACACAACATACTCATTATCAATAATTCACCTAAATTTTCACACCTTCCTCGTGGTGAACGCGTCCTGTGCTCAACAATATTCTACAGACATTGCAAGAAATAGATGCGTGAATTACAAAACAAAATTAGTCTTAATATCAGCTGGAGTTTTCGTCGATTCATCCCGGTTACATTTGCTTTGCTTCCCCTCAAAAAACGAAAGAGAAAATTCTGTAATACAAGCAAGACGACAAAACAGCATTATTACAACAAATTTACCGCAGCATTTCCTATCTTTTGGATACACTAGTATATAACACTGACATTTATTGATGACTTAAATTAATGGCTTAAAATTATTAGCTTAAATAGAAACTTAAAAAAAAAACTTCTACAATGTCAATTTAATATTTTGACAATAAAATATTTTTGTTGAAGATATTGTTACACATAATTAAAACAACCCAAGTTTAGATAAAAATCACTAACGGAAATGGTCTCTCGGACAGGAACCACCATTTAATAAAAAGACTGGTGGTCTCTTTATGTACCCCCTCTCGCCCCACATAAAAAGATGGTGTCTTGTTCCCATAGCTCCCATTCTATCAGGAGTAGAAACTGAGAGAAAGAAAAAAATATTCCTGTGCCGTTTTACTAGCAATGCAAGCTTCATGCAGACAGAATATTAAACTCTCATCTCTGATTTTTAGACCATAAAAATGTGTCCATTACACTCATTAGATAGGTGGTATGCTGTGTAAACCCCTATCCCTACACAGGGTGGGTCCTCGTCGAGTATACTTGTTATGACTACTTCCCTAAGAGCCACCATCTGTAAAGTGATGCTGGCATTTTTCCTGCAGCAAATGACAATTGAAAGCTAGTAATTAATTGTATGAATGATAACAGTTATAGAAAACTTGTTCAATCT
Source organism: Cladopsammia gracilis (assembly GCA_022457155.1). Classification (NCBI taxonomy): domain Eukaryota; kingdom Metazoa; phylum Cnidaria; class Anthozoa; order Scleractinia; family Dendrophylliidae; genus Cladopsammia; species Cladopsammia gracilis. The sequence goes on from JAJGOT010000194.1 coordinate 339,362, forward strand.
CTGAGCCGGACAACAAATCGAGATTTTGTTACCATGTACATGTGTTACACTCTGTTAAAAATGACGAGAATGCCATTATTTTATAAGTGGTGGTGCATGTCTAGGGAAGAACTGAAACAGTAACATATTGTTTGTTTGAGGCTCTTGTTAGATATTTTGAAAGTAAACCAGGTGGACTGATCCAGACGAGTTGAAACTACTAACATTTGCTCCAGAAACAAGACAAGAGGAGAGCATCACCATATTCAATGACGTCCAAAAAAATTGATAAAAGAGAAATTTAACTCAAGAAATTACACAGTCTAGCCTAAAAACAATATTCCGACATAATATGACAGCACTGCATGATGGGAAAAAAACGTACAGGGGATAGCCCAAAGGGCACTTTGGTTCTTTCTTCGCGCGTTCCCCACTATCTCGGAGCCTGGAACAGGCTATCACAAAAGGAAACACGCAATTATAGCCACAGGGTGCCTACACAAACTGCGTGACCGTAGTTTTAAATTTAGAGGAAATGTATGGGAATATCGAAAAGGTTCACTTATCGTAATACTGACTTAGCCTGTTCCAGGCGTTCAGATAGTGGGGAAAGCGCGAATAGCTGGGGAAGGCGCGAAGGAAAGCGAGCAAAAAAACTCCCCGCATTTTTTTTGCTCGCTTTTCTTCGCGCCTTCCCCAACAATTGGCGCTTTCCCCACTATCTGAACGCCTGGAACAGGCTATAATATACTGCGATGAATATTCATATATAAGATCAAAATAAACGTATTTTACCTGAAATGTTGTGTGTTGTCGTTCTTGTAGCTGAAAATGGTGAATTTAAGCGATTTGAAGGGTTTTGCATCGGACGTTTACTTGATCGTATTGGAGAGAGAGAGCGCGCGATGGAAAGCCCAGCAAGACTTCATTCGCTTCTCTACTATCATGGCTCAGGTAAACACGTCCGATTCAAAACCCTCCAAATCGCTTAAATTCGCTGTTTTCAGCTACAAGAACGACAATACATAACATTTCAGGTAAAAATACGTTTATTTTGATCTTATATTATTATATGAACAGTATTCATCGCAGTATAAGTGAACGTTTTTCGAATTCACATACATTTCCTCTAAATTATGGTCACACGGTTTGAGATAGCACGCGCATATGACGACACATTCGCCACATTTGTCACTCCCCTGCTACCTGTAAGCAGATTTAAATGTTTTTCTCTTTTGATTTTGATTATGTTGTAAAAGAAATAAAACGAAAAAAGCAAGTGACATCACTCAAACACCAACCCCGCGGTCTGGCCAGTACCTTGGCTGCCTCTGCCAGGGTGATATGGCTGTGCGCATGCGTAAGGTATTGGCCAGACCGCGGGGTTGGTGTTTGCGTGTGTCACTTGCTTTTTTCGTTTTTTATAAAATAAATGGTAAACGCAGCAGCACCGCGACCATCGAGTTATGGAAGCACTTGGGAGGTTTGCTAAACACTCAAGAAGTTAGAGTCGGCTATGATGCCCCGAGCAATTCTCACGCTTCTTAACTGTATGGTTGCACGCTGCGCGCTCGTTTACCATTTCTTGAACCTTTATCAGGTGATGCTACATTGGGTACCAAACAAATGGCCAGTCGTTACAATTAATGAACATATTATGGTAATTGCCATGATGTAACAGGTTACCATAGTAACAGTATAATTTTAGCTTTGAGTGGTTTAATGTAACTAAAAACAAGCTTAATCTTAGTGATCCTCATTATTTATTGTCAAATTGTTATTAGCATGTTAAGATACATCTTTTCGCAAAGTTTTAAAAAAAATGTCGTCAAGGGGTTCAGAGCTACCTCATATCTCATTGATTTAAAATTGATGGGGATTTGCAAATGGAGCCAAATGAACATCCCAAAAAATCCCTTGGGCCAAGACTAGACCTCCAAAAAATATGATGTGACAATTAATGTTTGCAAAATTTCTGTTTCCTTGGCATTTAGGTTGTGATACAGTGGACCAAGAAACCAAAGACCAAGTGATTCAACAGATTCACCAAACTTGTAAAGGTGTTGGCTTCTTTTACCTTACTGGCCATGGAGTGGAGCAGTCAACGCTGGATAAAATTTCCACCGCTGCAAAGAACTTTTTTGCTCTTCCAATGGAAACAAAAAATTCAATCAACATTCACAACAGTTCAACTTACAATACTGGATACAGTGAAACAAGTATGCATGCTAAAATTGACTGCTATAAGGGGGGTAGGGTAGGGGGGGGGGGGTTCCCTATAGAAGCTATAAAGGTATGTGTTGGCCCAAAGGGTATGGTGTTTTAGTGGTTTAATTTTTTAGTCCAAAAATGGATATAGATTGTTGCCATATATGGTTTAAAATGGTTAATTTAGAGCGCCTGTCCGTAAAAAATCAGACAAAATTGAATTTCAAAGTTATATAGGTTAAGGTATAACAAAAATCACTGGATACTTTTTTTCGGCTAAATATCTTTTTTATTTAAAAGAAAAATTCAAAAAACAAAATTCCGTTACAGTGCGGCTATACTGTTATCGGGGTCCGTCATCCCGATAAAGTTGACCAAAGCAGAACGGGGACAATAGATTCCAACATTTTTTACTTCAGCCAATGAAATGTCGAGTACAGAACATATACATATATGGGCAGTGTGGGCATATGGTATTTACGCACAAATTGGTTCGTATCAGAAATCGAACGAGCGAGGATTTCCATGTTGTCTTCAAATAAGTCGCAAGTAAGTCGCAGCTAAATCGCAAGTAAGTCGCAAGTAAGTCGCAGCTAGGTCGCAAGTGAGTTGCAAGTGAGTCGCAACTAAGTCGCAACTAAGTCGCAAGTAAGTCCCAAGTAAGTCGCAAGTAAATCGGAAGTAACTCGCAAGCCAATAAAAAGTGGGAGAAATGTATGACATGTATGTCCCTTTGAAGCCACCGTAGAATTGAGATAAAGGAGCCGCTCTTTTCCACTGGTTAATAAATGCGTATATATGCTACGCTGGCAGTGTGCCTAATGTTACTAACATTTGCAAAACAAAATATTGAAACAGCCGGCGGTTGAGTTTATATTCAGATTATATTTTTTCCGAGAATTCAAATCCGCCACGCAATTTGCCCAAACATACGGCCGTTGCGTTATCTGCTCTCATACAGTTTGAAATCAGTTCTCGCTCACTTCAATGACATTCATTTATGTAGCATTCAAAACTACTCAAATTTTTAAATCGAAAATTCAATGCTAGCTAACGCAAATGAAGGTGGTAAATTTTGAGCTTGGTAATGAAATGAGGAAGATTTTTTATCTTGAGTCTCTCAAAGGTTAGGGCATCCAACCACCTGTCGGGGACTCAGAGTTTTTTCTTTCTTATGTGAGGTTTTGTTACTCTGTATGTAAAAACCGTTCCTAAAAACTACTTACTAAAATATGCCAAATATAATGAAATCAGTATTATATAACAATATGTGGCACCCCTCTCCTCCTCTTCTCATTTGTCTGTCTCAAAAACTTATTGACCCTGCTAATTTGTGATTTAATTTTCTCATGTTGAAGGATCCGAGAAGACTCAAAACGTTGTTGACATCAGGGAAGGATTTTACCTTTCCCCAGATCTCTTAGCTCAACAGCTTCCAAAAGAGAAGGATTTGCCAGGTTTTGCTGATGTTATTAAAACCTACACAGAGCAACTGAAACGATTAGGGTAGGGTTACAAAGAAAATATGTTAATTAAGTTCTGAAAATATTTTGAAAGCCAACAACAAGTACCATATTTTGCCATATGGGGGCAAGAGAACGCGCAAAATATGTGAGGGTATTACACTAAAGTATAACAGTTTGACAGGTCAGCAACAGAGCAAAGTTAAATTGTAAGTGTAAATGTTCCTACTTTCTATTCCTGCCTTTTTGCACTTTTTCATTGCTAAAAATTACACAATATTGTAGAGTGTTTTGCTATTTTCCCCGCTTCCCGCCACCTTGGAAATTCTGCTTTCCAAGCTCAACCTTGCCATCTCCCACTGACTTCCTGCCTCCTTTCTTCCTGTACTCCACTGTATTGTCCTCCCCCATGACTAACTATATTTTGTCAGTCACTGCATACAGTTATTGTTTGTTAAAATATTGGTTATGTCACCAATCAACAGATTTGTGTTGATGCAAGCTTTGGCAGTTGGGCTAGGACTTCCAGAGAACTTCTTCGATGAAAAGTTCTCTCAGCCTACAGAGAGTTTGTTCGCCCTCTTGCATTACCCTCCCCACCCTGCTGACACAGACTCCTGGGGGGTGGGGCCACATACAGATTATGGTTTGTGCACCTTTCTACTGCAAGATGATGTTGGTGGATTGGACGTGGAAATAACTGAAGGACAGTGGATTGAAGTAAAGCCAATACCAGGTAGAGTGCACATGTATAGGTTATCATTAACTGGTAGTTGCTTTTGCCTAGTTGTAGCAAAGCATGATGATATCCTAGAGCAGAGGTCGACTAGCTAAGAGAAGACATCAATGGAGAATGTTTTACTGCTGAGTATTCAGCTTTATGTCATGCCAAAAACACAGAGCAAAACAAACAATTGAAGGGGTGCGCAGAATAAGGCCCTAAGTGACTTTTGAGTGTAACATCAAATTCTCCCTGTGTTTCACAAGGGAATACAAGGCAATTTGAAATAAGAATGTAGCAGTTCATCAGAAGTCACTTAGAGATCTTTTCCATGCACGCCTTCGATTAACAAAGAATTTGAATCCTAAGCACTTGCTCTTTCACATGAATTCAGATTACATCTTATTCTACAGTGGATTCCGGTTAATGCGATGGCTCATAAAATGTGTTTTGGGGTCTAATTACGGCGATTGGCGATTTTGCATACCCCCATTCACCCCCCCCCCCCCCCCTCCCATACTAACAAAAAAGATTCTAATGTTGTTTAGTTAGTTATATACAATACAAATAACGGAATAACGTTGATTGTCAAATGTAAATGTTTGGGTGATTTTTGGGTATATGTTTGGGAGGAAATGATTTTTCTCAAAGGATTTGTAAAAGTAAGAGAAATAAGAAATATTGAAGATTTCGCGAAGTTTTAAAAATAGAATTTGTAGTTAATAATTAATAGGCGGACACCAAGCCTAGTTCACTAGCAACCTGGGCTACTCTTGCGTGCGTATCAACTGTCTGTTAGTGTTCCAAAAATGATTTTCTTTCCTCTATCCCTTCTTTAAACCTCTTCAAATTTCATTCAAATTCATGTTTACCCCCGCCTTAATATTTCCTAACTTATCTACTTACAGGTACATTTGTGGTGAACCTGGGTGACTGCCTTCAGGCTTGGACTAAAGGCCTGTATCGGGCCAAAACGCACCGTGTAAGACGTTCCATCAACACAGACAGATACTCTGTGCCATTTTTCTTTAACCCCAATGCAAATTGCTTAATAGAGGCTATTGAGACTGACGTGACAGAAAGTCTAACTCACACAAAAGTGGTAAAGGGCTTGGAGATGCCATTCCGTTATGGTGATCTTCAAAGTTCATTGTTACACAAGAGTCATGATTGGGACAAATTAAGGTGGTTGTCCAAAAACTGAAACAAAGGTGTAGAATTTACAGTGCACATGAAGTAAAATTTCACTACTGTTTTGTTTTAGGGTTTAATGTTGTTTGTATCACCTTTATTTCACTTTCAGTCGTTTTCCTCTTTTGCGCGAAGAGGATCTACTGTTTTTAGCGGTTTGAAAACTTCCGCCGAGGCCTGAAATTTGCGACATTTGAGGGCGGCCACAAAGGTATTTGTGGCATCATTTGTGTGTTCGATCACAACAAAAGATGGCGGAGAAGGGGACGAACACGAGGCTAAAATACACGTCGCTTTTAGCCATATTTAATCGGAATAATCCTTCCAAAAGTTGCCAAAACTTTACCGTAAAATGAGTTCTCCAACGCGGTCAAACGTCCGGGGCGTTTTTTGTTTTATTTAGTGAGATTTTATTTAATATTAAATGGAAATAAGGGCAAGGATGAATAAAGAAAATGGTTGACGTTACTATATTTTAATTTTTCTCAAAATGATGAGCTTTTTTCCGTTGAAAATTGACCAAAACTCTTTGCGCCTGATCAAAATTATGTCGGCAAATGGCGCCGACAATTATGCAATTCACAGTTTTTAAACGCATAGAACGTTTTTAGTAAATTTTCAAAACGTTTGGTAAATTGACAGTGTATTGGCAATATATTAAACTTCAAACAGTGAAAATAACAACCTTAACTTTTAAGTACTTTGCTTAACTTTTGTAAATTTCTCTCGTTTGACCGCGGTTAAGACGGAGTTCTGTTGTAAACACACTAATGACGTCACTAGAATCCAGATCCTTGTCTAATATGCCCAAATGTGGTGCTTGTTAAAATCACGATGTTCCTGCCACTTCAAGAGAATCATTTTCCCATCAAAATAATTCTTAAAACACCTATTTTCGACATGATAATGAACTGTAATTATCCGTGAAATATCTTTAATGAGCTATATAGCTTGATATATAGCAGTAGCAACTTCGTTCCTAAGGTCTCTCTTAACTACTTCCCGTCTACGAGGTTTGGAACGGGATGTATCGCAAATAGCGATTAAAATCTTATTTCTCCTTTTATGTATTATAATATTAATAAATTATCAAGAAGATAAGTGACGAGCATGAAGAAAATCTGTGTCTAGGGAATATTGTTCTAACACGAATGTGGCTAAGCCATTCAATCTCGTGCACTCAGATATTGCCAGGTCACCTCTTTCTCATGAGTACCCTGGGTGCCAGAGGTTTTTATTTTTTAGTGAAAACGGCGAGTTTGAGCGGCGAAGCCGCGACTACGAGGCGCAACGCACCGAGAAAAAATAAAAACCTCTGGGCACTCGAGTACACAACCTCATTTCCATGCGATTTGTGGATCGGATATCCTACCAAACCGGTTTTAAACCCTGGGGACCAACGCGTGTCTGTTTGTTTATATTAAATCTGGTGACAATATTCCGCGGTCGAGACAGAAATATTAAATCAAATCCACTCCAGTGGAAAAGATACATCGATGACATTTTTTCACTGTAGAGTGTTGAGAAAAAGGAGATAGAAGATTTTATTGTCCTTGCAAACAAAAATTAATCTCAGACAAAGAAGTAAACTTTCTGGATACAACCGTTTTCAATGGCGATAGATTTAACAAACAATCCTTGATATCCGCACGCAATTAATCCAGTACACCTATTTCTCTTCCTGTCACCTACCAGTGGTCAGCGAAATCGTTCAGCGAGAATACCTGCAGCTCCAAAGCACGCCACCGTGCTAGAGATAAAAATTATATAGAGATAAAAATGTTCCTCGTTCAAACAAAACTCTAAAGGTCACACTCCACGATAACACGAATTAATAAGTCATGTCTGGCCTGTCAACACCTCTTTTCAAGACATCCTTGCGCTGAATAAATTTCAACAGCGCTTCTTTCTGAACTGGCTTTAGTTCTCTGATATTTTAGCGTTTCTTAAAGATCGCAAAAAGCCGCAATCTCTATTTACGTCCGCCATTGTTGTTTGCTGGCTTCACTTTGGGAAACCGGTTTTTCACGCGCCCGTGGCGAATTGTTTTGGTCCAGCCAATCGAAGTTGCTGTTGCATCATTAACTCCAGGTAGAGTCTGGAAATAAGTAGGAGTAACCAATCAGCGACCTAGTTCAGATTCTGAACTGGATCCTCGCATGGAAATGAGGTTGTATATTCGAGTGACCAGAGGTCCGTCTCGCGAGCTTCTTCTAACCGTTTATGCGGTTAATTTCACTCATGATATTCAGAGAACGGACCTCTGGATCCAGGGTGTCTCATGAGTGAATAACTAGAAATATTTTATAAGAAGCACGCGAAGAAAAGGAGGTGGGGATGTGAACTTAAATGAGCTTTTCTGTGAGATATGGGAAACACTTTTCTGTGAGATATGGGAAACACTCTTTAAGATATCAAGGTCCATACCTGTGGTCTAAATTATCTCGTGTAGATAAATGTAGTGATAACTTGAATATTTTTATTAGAAATATAAGAAGAAGAAACTTAGTAGACGTGCTTGAGGACAATTGTGAAAATTGTCATTTATGTTCATTTTGATTTTTTAAGTTCATAGGAAGTAGGTTTTAATAAATGTCAAAGGCAATTAATTAGAGGCAATTTTTAATATGTATATATTGTAGTTCAATTTTATCCTTGGTTCAAATTTTATTTTCCTTTGTTTAAAACTCATTATCATACATTACCATAGCCAAAAACAAAGGAAAATAAAATTTGAACCAACGGGATAAAATTGAACTACAACATAAATATTTATTAGCTTTTTTAAGTATTTTACCTATGTATATATTTGAGTTTTGTTTTTATCTTTTAAGTATTTTTGTTACAGTGTCCTCAATACTTTTAGACATAAAAATAAAGGTTTTGTTGTTGTTGTTGTTGTTGTTGTTGTTGTTGTCCTTTGCGTGTTTTTAGTTTTTTTTTTGTTATATACCAGGTTTAAGTTACGGCTTTATTATAATGACCTTAAGCGCCAGTTCGATTACAATAACATTTTTAAATTTCTTTTTTTGTGTGTGCATTTTTCGGAAGGAACTATTTAGTAACCTGTCCAAGCCGTTCTTCAATCCGATCAAGGAAAATTAATGGATTTTTTCGGCCGTACATTTCGCATTTGCACGGCCACCATAAAATTTGCATGTTGCTGTGCCGCTAGTCGCTGCCGTTGTAGTCGTGAGTGATTGAATTGCTAAAGATGCAAAAGTACGGCTGAAACGGATTGAAAAACGCGGTTTGAACAGGTTAATAAATACATTATTTTCTTTAGAAAAGTGCAAAAAAGAAAAAAATTAAAAATTTGATCAAACTCGTACTTTAATATTAAAGAACGTTCCCCATAGTTTACATCATGGTACGCAGCTCTATTTCTGCGTTACTGTTATCCTCTAATTTCATAAAAGCCCGTGACTGGCCTTTCGTTATAATACAAATAGGAAAACTCGCGCACCATAAGAAGATTCATGTTATTACCAACTCATTTAGGAATTTAGTGCAACGTAAAATCAATAAGATGTGTGAATCCCTTCAACCCTAACCACCCCAAGTCATGAACTAAAGGCGGGACTTGCAAGAACTGCTATTTAGGAGAATAAGTGAAAGTGATTATGCGATTAGGGTATGTTTTTGAATATGTTTTTAATTAGGGTTTTATCAGAATTAGTTTTTAACTAGAGTTTTATTTAGAGTAAGGATTTCAATTTTTACAAAATTTTAATGTTTATCTTAGGTTTTTTTAGGTATTGTCACCAATTAGTGTGAGTACGCTACAATTACTTGCAAAAATAGTTGAGACACTCTGCCTAAAAACGGCAATTCTACAAATTTAACACTTTAAACATTGAATTCTCCCCCCTCCCTCGTCAATGTTGTCTGAATGTCGGAATTCCATTCAATCCGTAAGCGAAACAACTTTGAAAGGGGGAACGGGGAGTAGAAGGAAACCAAGTTGTTTATTTTTGAAATTCTTAACCTTTTTTCAAGGAAAACTCGCTTTTTGGGGAGACTGTTCCAACCATTTTGCAACTGGTTGTAGAACGTTTGACACTTAAATAAAGTATACTTACTTTTTTTACTTACTTACTGTGCCGAGGCTACACGGCATGTTATGAGTTACGCCACATTCTGCTCATGCTTAATGTTGAAATTCACTGAACAATAAAAGAATCAGAAATCTCACGAGGCTTAATATATGATATAGTTTAAATGTTCTTTTAAAAGACCCAGCCCATGACTTTTCAATATCTTGATCAAAACAAGAACGAGTAGTCTCAAAGAGAATACACGTATATCAGTCAATAAACTGTTACAAAATGCCTACCTGAAGTTTAAGTGATGTGTCCTGACTTTGAGATTTTTGTCTCTGTCTTTTCACATAAACCATTACCTGAGGTCCCGACTTTCAAAAGTCTCCGTTTTCGTGGAATATTTTCGTCCACACTGGCGTTTTCGTATCGTTTTAACCTGTCCACACTAAAACGCTCGAAAACGATGAAAACGACTGGGATTGCACATGATTGTGTTAAAGGTGATAGATGCTCCGATTTGGACTGGAATCGATGGCATGTGACGCATTTTATGTCACCGTTTTCAAAAGTCTCCGTTTACACCTGTCCACACTAGAAACTAAAAACAAAGCGTTTTCAAAACGATGTGTTTTCAAAAGTCTCCACTTTTGAAGCCGTTTTCGAAAGTCTCCGCTTACATCAGCGTTTTCGGGCGTTTTAGCGTGAACGATAGGCGAAAACGCATCAAAACGTATGCGTTTTCAAACAAAAAAGCATTACTGTGGACAGGGCCCCAGAAAAAGAAACGATTGAGCGATCCCCCGATTGATAAAGATGACGAACTTTACTCGATAAAGAATGTCCGCTTGGCCAAACGTCCAGCAAAATAGAGACCGCACAGTGACTATTGTTACATTTTTGTTTTTTACCATTTTAATACATTAAAATGGCGGTTGAACGCGGCTGTAATGTAACCATTAATAAAACATTTTGACTAAAACAAAGCATACGGAACGTATCGTTACGCGGAATTGCCACTGCAGTTTATTTCACCCAATTAACTACATTATTTCATGGTAACAATCAAATGAACAACACCGAATTCAAATGAACGCCGAAGCTCAAATAAACGCCAGTAACTCGAGGAAACGCCGGGGGCGTTTCTTTAAAACTCAAAATTGTTGGCCCTGGCGGCGTTTTTTAAACCCGGCGTTTATTCAGGGCTGGCGTTTAAACGAGAAAATACCGTGACGGTAAGTAGATTGTAGCACTGAGCACTGTTTCTGCTTTTTGCTTCCCCATTTTGTCGTCAAGACTTCCTGTTATGCATTGAAACTTCTTATCTAAATGATTATTTTTTTTTAGGAGGAGAGATTTAAGCAGAAATACGAGAAGGGAAGGTGCAACAGCAGTGTACTCTAACAAAAGTATGCAAAAGACGATACGAAATGCAAGCGTTAATATCACTGATATCTAGGAAGCTCGCTTCTTTGTAATCGTGCTTTACCTCCCCATTAAAAAAGCGTTACATTACCGTTAGCAGCATTATCGTTTGCGGTCCTTTGCAGATTTCATATCAAAAGGGAACGAAAAGTTCTAAAACAGCCATTTACTGACGATGCAGCCAGTCTGTGTTTCTGTGCTGGTCGCATTTGGGCCCAGGAACTTTGAATACTTTAAATGATCCGGATTTTTTCAGTCGGATACGATCCGATTCAGTTTTGTCAGTCTGATCCGATCCGATCCAGCTTTTGTAACACAATAACGCTCATAAAGCAAGGGTCACGTGCCGATCCCGGTTATCTGATAGTGAGCTTGGGCCACCTGTGTCCTAGCGTCCTGTCAGAAGCTATTTTCTTCGAGTTAAACTGATTGCGTTACACAAAATATGTACCGCGGGCCAAATTATTACGTGTTCGGAAGCCGCGAAATCGGTGTACAGTAAAGAATACGGAAATTTCTTTCTTTTCTCTCGGCACTTCGTGCCTCGTTGTCGGCACTTCGTGCCTTGTTTGGAAAGGCCCTTTCCCTGAGCTTCACTTTACGAAGATAATTGCGCCCTTAGGAATTTGGCCCGCAGTACATATTTTGTGTAACGCAATCAGTTAAACTTTCATGAGGGCGGCGACTCGTACCTAGAGTCCTCAGGCTTCTTGGTCAGCGGTACCAAGAAGCCTGAGGACTCTGGGTACGAGATTGGCGCCGATTCGGAAGAAGACGAAGAAGTCGCGCCTTCACCTTGATCATGGTGCAAACGGTTAACAGAAGTTTCCGTGTTTCTTACATATATGTACTGCGTCCATAGCAAATGCTTATGATAAATCACAAGAAATCAGCTTGAAGTCTTTATACAACGATTTTTGGATGAATTCCGAAATACTCTCTCCTGTAGCGGAAGCAGCTGACCCAGGCCTGCAGCTGACCGTACTGTTTGCAGTCTTATTTAAAACTTCCATTATTATTCATAGGGTGGGGTGGGTGGGTAAAGGGACTGTCTTTTGAACCCACAATCAGATCACGCGATGACACACAAACCTTTTTGCTGTGAGCTCTTCAATATAAGAGAAGACTCTCGATCCTTGTTGTAAAATCAATGTCCACGACACTTTACTCCGAATACTTTCAGAAGAAAATGATTATATTGATTTACCCGACTTAATAACAAAAATTTCCTGAAAACTTGGCCTTCTTATATTTGCAATGTTCATGATTGTAAACTTAATTAAATTGAATTTATTTATATTTATTTGTTTATTTATTTAACTACTGTTTTTCTCTAGTCTTCCTTGTGTTCTGTCTGTATATGTATTACATACGTGTAACCACTGCCCGCCTCGACTAGCTAATCTGCTAACTGCGGGCAGTGGATATTGCTTTATGTAAAATTTGTGATTATTAATAAACAGTTGAAACAGTTGAAACAGTTGAAACAGTTGTAAATATGTCTTCTATACCAGTGATTGATATTTCTCCTCTTTGCAACGTTGGTAAGCTACTCAACAATTGGTAGTTTGCACGGCCGTCAGAAACAATAGAAATTCCAGCGTATATTTCCAAAGGATGCAAACCCTCAACATGGCCGCTGTGCAAACCATCAATACACCGTCTCGTAGTTTTTCTTTTTTTGTTATTTCAGCTTGGATAAGCAAACCATCGATACTTCAAACGTCTTTAAGCTTATATAAAATAGAAAAACCTTGTTAATCTACCTAGCATTCCCACATCACATCAGTATAAATAACAAATAAATAAATGAATATTAAATCTATAAGACACAATAAGAAGAAGCAAATTAAAATTACAATACTTGTGGTTCCTTATGGAGGGTAAAGTGCTGCGAGCAGATGGTCTAGTTATACATGTAAAGCATTATTTTTTTAACTGCTCTAAAAAAATGAATTGGGAGGTATTTGGTTGATTGTACTAAAAGAAGAAGGTAATGTGTTTATAATAGCAGATCCACTTTTATAAATTAAAGTCTTCGGTGTCTTTTGATTTAGATATTTAAGGAGTTGAAATATGTAGGCCAAATAAATTAACGGGTACAAGAAGAAGAACAATTACAACAAAGCTAAGCATGAATAAATGTCTTTTAGTGTATATGTTTGCGACCACAATGGGTCGTTTGGCACATTGGCCACTGTCAGCACATGCAGTGAATGTTGCGATCTTTATATGGCAGTACATACTAGGCATGCAAGATTTAGATTTGCTTATCGCCATATAAATGCCTGTAAAGTGTAATTCACCGGCCTATATCTTCGCTTCTATTAAATTGGCTTGCAATTACAGTTCCCAACATTTTCCATCACTTGTACTTTGATGGCTCATTACTACCATTCTTTATCAGGTTATACTACAATAATGGTATCAAACAAATGGCCCAATGATTGGTGAACATTAGTTCTGGTCATTGTCACAACATAATAGGTTAAATACAGACCATAGTAACTTGTTAAAGATTAACTCTAATTAATTTTAGCTTTAAGATCATTATAACTAAAAACAATGTTAATGTTTGTAAAATTTATATAATTTTCTTTGCACTTAGATTGTGATACAGTGGACCAAGAAACCAAAAACCAAGTGATTCAACAGATTCACCAAACTTGTAAAGATGTTGGCTTCTTTTACCTTACTGGCCATGGAGTGGAGCAGTCAACCCTGGATAAGATTTTCAATGCTGCAAAGAGCTTTTTTGCCCTTCCAATTGAAACGAAAAATTCAATCGATATTCATAACAGTCCATCTTACACTGGATACATTGAAACAAGTACGCATGCTTAAATAGTACTCCAGAAAGGATGGGGGTTGGTAGCCTGTGACAGCCACCTCTGATTTTTTTTGAGGGGAGGAGGCGGCTGTCACAAGCAAGGGGGAGGCTCCCTATACAAGTTACAAAGGAATGGGTTAGCTCAAAGGGTAATATGGTGTTTTGGTCTGACAATGGACATGTTTAACTTTCAAGTCAAATCAAAGGCTCCTGTGAGCCAACTTGTATGTACGAAACAATATTTGGACCCTCCCCTCTCCTACATGTTTTGCCCCACTGACCCCCCTCTCCCACCCTCTGCATCCAACTCCCCACCCTCCCCTCCCTCCAACACTGTCCCCATGGGTAAGGCGGTGACAATTACCTATCGCATTTGGAATGGGCAAAATTTTTCCACTTGGCATAATATTATTAGTTGTGCTCTTGGCTACAAGCCAAATGCATGACTTTTGAAATGGGCTCGATTGCAAAAAAGTGGCGATTTTCAAGTGGTTAATAGCCTGAGGCGAAGTGTTAGTGATGTCATTTCAGTTGATATAGCAATTTCAAGCTTATGGATGATTGGATTTATTTACAACGTAAGAAAAAGGAAAATGACGAAATGAAACATATCAAGTAAAAGGAACTTACATTATTGCCAGATTTGGCGAGAGTTCCATTCGATAACGATTTCATTTTCTTTCTTTCCGAGCAACAGATAAATGGAAGTAATATAAAAGTTAACATTGGCCTTGTATGCATGAGTGATTGCAAAAGACTGATTAAAGGTTTAAAATGACGTACAGTATAGTAACGTGTGTGACAGATCACCTAGTGTGACCGGAAAAGCGACTGTACATGTAAAACAAATCATAACAATATATTGAATTAATTCTCGTACCTTAGGGGCACTTGCAAGACCCTTTAAAGCTTCTTAAAGCACGACTTCACTACTCAAAGAGTTCTTGATTGTTTAGTCTAAAAATGGGTAATCAAGGGATTCAAGATCGGCCTTATGTGCTACCGAGCACGAAGAGGATTAAGTAAGTAAGGGATTCAAGAAGTGGGCCACACAGCCCCACCAAATATTTGGTATATATTATTTTATTACTTTTTTCCCCTCTTTTCATCAGCTGGTTTCTCTGTTTTCTTGCATTTTCTATATGCCCCCACTTTTCTCCTTGACTCCAGGCCAAACCAGATGGCACTAAGTGATAGAAAATGGATGTATTTTTGTGAGGGTATAAAAAGCATTATATTTACTTAAATCTATTTAATAATATACCAAATGTAATAAAGTAATATATAACAATATGTGGGACACCCCCCCCCCCCCCACTCCCAACCTCCAACCCCCACCCTCAACCCCCAGCCTCCAGAATATTCTCAATAATTTATTGACCCTGCTAATTATAATTTACGATTTAATTATCTCATGTTGAAGGATCAGAGAAGACTCAAAACATTGTTGACATCAGGGAAGGATTTTACTTTTACCAAGATCTCTTAACTAACCAGCTTCCAGAAGAGAAGGATTTGCCTGGTTTTGCTGATGTTATTAGAACCTACACAGAGCAACTGAAACGATTAGGGTAGGGTTAAAAAGAAAATATGTTAATTAAATTCTGAAAATATTTTGGAAGCTTTGAAAGTTAGTGACCCACCCCTCACCCCAAAAAGTACCAGACTTTATTATTTGACTATGACCTCATCTTACTGTATGAAGTCATTAGAGAACATGCATGCAAAATATGTGAATGTATTACACTAGTGTAATGCATTTGTATGTGCATGAGATCAAGGGTTTGGCTGGCAGATTTCTGCATTCGACACTCTACTTGCTTTTTATTTGATATGACTTGATAACAAGATATGGCAAAGAGAGAGTTCATTAATCATGAATAGTAGTTATTACCATCAAGTGGTACCTCATTTTCTTTGTTACCATGTTTGTTTTGCATGGGTATATGCACTCTATATTTAATAACTTCAATGCTTGGATGGAATCGCATCAATTTTGGCATACTATGATCTTTCCTTGAATCTGACAATGTTTATATGTGTTTGTTTCCTAGCCAATTGCAACAGCGGTATTATTTCAAAGGGATTGTTGTTTATTTTGCTCATTTAGTGTGGTGAGGCATGTATCTGAACAAAGCTAGAGATATATATCTTTAGATGTTTTTATGAACGGTTTCACAGGTTAGGACTGAACAGAGCGAAGTTAAACTGTAAGGGCACACCCTCGCACTTCCCATGTCCTTAACTCCTAGTTTGAGCCCCTTTGCACTTTTTCATTGCTTAAAATTATAAAATATTGCAAAGCGTTTTGTTATGTTTCCTGCTTCCCACAACCTCTCATAGACTTCCCGCCCCCTTTTTTCCTGGGTTCCTGCTCCACTGTACCACCCCACTGTATTGGAACCTTGTGTCCTCCCTCATGACAAACTAAATTTTATATAAATCAAAACAGTCACTATAGAGGTTTTCCACGGCAGCCATGTTGCATGGCAGGAACAATGAAAATGTTTTGCATTAGAAAGAACATTCTTTCCCATAGGGAAAAGAATCTATTGTTCCTGCCATGCAACATGGCTGTCATGCAAAACCTCTATACATGCAGTTAATGTTTGTCACCAATCAACAGATTTGTGATGATGAAAGCTTTAGCAGTTGGGCTAGGACTTCCAGAGAACTTCTTTGATGAAAGGTTCTCTCAACCTACAATGAGTAAGTTATCCCTCTGGCATTACCCTCCCCACCCTGCTGACACAGACTCCTGGGGGGTGGGACCACATACAGATTATGGGTTGTGCACCTTTCTACTGCAAGATGACGTTGGTGGATTGGAAGTGGAAATAACTGAAGGACAGTGGATTGAAGTAAAGCCAATACCAGGTAGGGTGCACATGTCTAGGTTAATTATCAATAACTGGTAATTGCCTTTAACTAGCAAAGCATAATGATATCCTAGGGTAGAGGCCAACTGACTAAGAGAAGACATAAATGAAGAATGTTTTACTGCTCATTATTCAGCCATGTCATGCCAAAAAACCCTGAGCAAGTCAAACAATTAAGGTTACCGTGTACCTTCAGATCGACCATTTTATTGAAACTTTTTTTTTGGCGTCAAAATAAAGTTTACAGAATGAACTTTCATCCAAAAAAAAATTATCGAAAAATAGGGAAAATTGACGGAGAAATGATGATATAACGTTTTGAACGCAAGTATAAGTTTCTCTTTTGATTGATTTAGCGGCGCTGTTTTTCTCAAAGTTAATTTTTCGCTTGTAGGGGACACTTTAAATAGCTACAACTCAAAGGGAATTTGTTCGATTTTCCTCAAATTTGGACAGAAGCTAGTCTAACATATAATCAACAAAGACGTGTCGGCGAATTTCTTATTTCCGAAAACTTTTTCGTCAAGAGCCATTTCCGTGCGATCACTCCATTTTTTTCTCCCTTTTTCGAAAATATTCTGTAACTTTTCATTGCAATTGAATATTGGAAATCGCGGTAGTTTCTTGGTGTTGCGGATGGTGTGATCACCAAATGACGTAAAACAAAAGATTCAAAAGACACTGAACAATACCCACACCACAACACAAAAGCTAACCAACAATGGCTTCCGCAACACGAAGAAACACCCGAGATCGCAGACACGTGTTTTTAGCGCTTCGTGTCCGGAAACCCGAGAATAAATCAAATTAGCAAAATACAATAATCGCTTTGAGTTATAGCGTTTTAAAGCTGATTCGGACGTTCGAATTCAGACGTCGTAAAAAATTCGACGATTCATTTTATTACCAAATGGTTTCCATATTTAGATAGCCAGCGCTATAAGCTTTAATTTGATATCTGGGTTTAGGTATATTAAGCGTAATCTTAAGACGCTAGAGCTGTTATGCTGGAGACACCCCCGAAGGTACACTGTAACCTTAACAAAGATTAGCCTCAATCAATCAATCAAAATCTTTATTTATACACGGTTAAAAATGTCAGTATTTACAATATAAAAAGCAATTCACTGTTTTACATATTTGCCGTGTGAGAGTCCAATAGGGAAAATCATTCACTGATACCTTTTTTAAAAAGGCTCAGTGATTGAGTTGTTCTTAGTTCCTCTGGAAGGTTATTCCACAGGAAAGCTCCACTATAGCTAAAGCTTCGCTTGAGGTAGTCAGTTCTCGGCTTAGGTAATGCCAGTCTTTGTTTAACGTCACGAAGGTCATAAGACGTAACTCTTGGTGTAAACATATCACAGAGATAAACTGGGGCAAGCTTATTAACACTTTTGTACATTATATTAGCTTTTTGCTTGGCCCTTCTGACACACAAGTTATCCCACCCAAGTGAGTTAAGAAGAAACCTAGAGTTCGTATCATAGCTTGATTTAGTAATAACTCTTGCAGCCCGGTTTTGTAGTTTTTGAAATTTCTCACTCTTTCACATTAATTCGGAACGGGTCATAAAAATGTGTTTTGGGGTCCAATTATGGCGATTGGCGATTTTGCATACCCCCATTCACCCCCGTTGGTGTTCCAAAAATCATTTTCTTTCTTCTATCCCTTCTTTAAACCTCTTCAAGTTTCATTCAAATTCATGTTTACCCCCACCTTAAAAGGGGACAAGAATATAGCTTTCTTAACATTTACAGCCAATTTACTGTGCAAAACACATCCGTTTGGTATAAATACATGTTAAAACGCGCCTTTCAACATGTTAATATCTCATTAACAAAAAACTAAAAAAATAATTTCAGCAAAAATGCTCCCCGTCCCTGCTCTCCCCTCCCCCTTAACCCCCACCCCCTCCCCTATCCCTTCTTTAAACCTCTTCAAATTTCGTTCAAATTATTGTTCAAATTCAAATTCAAATTCATTCAAATTAATATTTCCTAACTTATCTACTTACAGGTACATTTGTGGTGAACCTGGGTGACTGCCTTCAGGCTTGGACTAAAGGCCTGTATCGGGCCACAAAGCACCGTGTAAGACGTTCCATCAACACAGACAGATACTCTGTGCCATTTTTCTTTAACCCCAATGCAGATTGCTTAATAGAGCCCATTGAGACTGACGCGACAGAAAGTCTAACTTACACAAAAGTGGTAAAGGGCTTGGAGATGCCATTCCGTTATGGTGATCTTCAAAGTTCATTGTTACACAAGAGTCATGATTGGAACAATGGTGGTTCTCCAAAAACTTAAGCAAAAGTGTAGAACTTAACAAAATCAAGACATGCAAGCACTTCAAGCACTGAATCTGTTGAATTGTTTGCTCTTGTCAGGCGCGTAGCTGGGGTTTCAGAAGGGTTATTCGTATTTATATGAAGGTTTTGTAACGGGGGTGAATGCAGCGAGCGCCGGAGGCGCCAGTTTCTAGGGGGGGGGGGTGGGGGGGGGGGGACACGTATCAGCTAGGTCCCCTGAAATTGTATTCTGTGCATTTCGTCTTTCGAGACGCATTTGTCAAATCCCGAACGTCTGTTAAGGAAACCACATTTCCCGCATTTTGGGACCCCTTATTGTCAAATTCCAACTGTTTTTTAAGTGATAGATAAAATATGAGCGGGAGATCTGTATTTTCCTTATGAATTATTAATGAATTTTATAACTAAATTCAAATTCTACGACAGCATAATTCTTTCAACTTTAAACAAGAAAGATCGATGCGTGTTCCTGTCTGTCAAGTTCTAAATCTATTCACTGGTAAACTGCATCATCCTCGTGTGAAGGCCTTCGAATAAATTCACTACCTCCTCTAGATTGACGGGTATATCGTATTTGATATGCATTAGAGCCAGGGAGGAGAGCCTACTCTCTCCCATGGTGCACCTCGTGTAATTGTTCAACCTCCTCATTGTGGTTGTCGAACGTTCGCATTCACAACTGGTCACTGGTAGGGTGGTAGCAATTTTCAGCAGCACGTACAGGCTGGGGAAGTCGTCAAGATCACATGCTTTCAGTGACAAGGCACACGAATCAGCGGAATCTCATCCAGGGGTTTTAAACCAAATGACCAGTTCAGTGGAGGTATGAATATTTTCTGGAACAACACAATAAATGAATAAAGAAAGATGGTACATTTTAAAATGTACTGTAGGAGCAGAAATACGAAAAAAGCAAGTGACACACTGGAACACCAACCCGGCGGCCTGGCCAGGAGCAGAGACCGACACTACATGGATTTTTATTTTTGTGTGTACTATATTGTGGTCCATGGTCTATGCTGGGGCTACACAGCATGTTACAGTTACGCAATATTCTGCTCATGCTTAATGTTAAATTTCACTGAACTATAAAAGAATCCGAAATCTCACACGATAGAGTTTAAATGCTCTTTTAAAAGACCCACCCCATGACTTTTTCGTCAAGGACCACGCCCTAAATAACCCGATTATTTTACGAAACAGAACAATTACTTTTTTCCTTAGAGCAGTTTTCAATTGAGTGTCGAAAGTAATTGCACAACTGCTTTGGTTTTGCATTACTACGCTTTGTGATTGGCTAAAAAATGTCGCGCCACTTTCTCGACCAATCAGAAGCAAAACCAAAACCAATCGTGACTTGCTCGCACGCGTTTTCCCGCGCTTGGCGCCCCCGACATGTAATAGGCCATTTGCACGATGGCGTCATTTGACTACAACTACCAGAATTCATTTCGTTTTTCCTTTCTTATTTAAATTTTGTAATCCCAGTGAGGTTTAAATAACAATAGCCCTAATTTGCACTACAAAACAAAATACTGAAGGATTCTGGTAGTTGTAGTCATATGACGTCATCGTGCAAATGGCCTATTGCTTCTAACTCTGGTTGGTTCATTGGATTGTTTACAAATGCTGTGATTGGTCAGAGTAATTACTTTCTTGGGTTTGGTTTTACGACCCACAATTGAAAACTGCTCTATCATGAATAATAAAGACAACCGATTTCAACTGATTGATTAAGTCAATGCAAGAGATGCGAGTTCTTTAAAATTTCGTTCTTAAAGAATTAAAATATTTTTATTCACTAAGACCGGACTTTTAAGTGACTTGAAATATATTTGAAATATACAGCGAGTATATCTTTCTTGCAGGACATTTTCTCATACAAACTGATTCCAAAAAAATGCGTTTTAGGAGTTACAAAATCTTGTCAGTCTTGCCTGGGTACGCGTGTGGCTTTGGCTGGAACATAGTATGTGTCTCGGATAAAGCTAATTATAAAGCGTTAAGAACTGTAGGCCGTTTGGCCTAAGTAATGTTTTTTATACTAAATATTACCGAAAATAATGAAGCCAATTAAGTTTTTATCCTGTCAAGTTTCTATCGCCGAAGTCACTTTACAAGTTTGTTATTTAGAGTATATCATTCTACAAAATAACCAGTTAAAGGTTTTGTCTGTCCTAACTTAATTCCTGTCTTTTTATATAAACCATCACCTGAGGCCCTGGCCACACTAATGCGTTTTCAAAAGTCTCCGTTTTCATCTATTGTAGGCGAAAAGGAAGCAAAATATTTTCGTCCACACTAGCGTTTTCGTATCGTTTAAACCTGTCCACACTAAAACGCTCGAAAACGATTAAACAACTGGGACCTGGGATTGCACATGTGTTAAAAGGTGATAGATGCTTCGATTTGGACTGGAACCGTTGGCATGTGACGCTTTTTATGTCACCGTCCACATGTCCACACTAGAGGCATGTGATGCTTTTTACGTCACCATTTTGAAAAGTCTCCGTTTTCACCTGTCCACACTAGAAACGAAGCGTTTTCAAAACGATGGGTTTTCAAGTCACCACTTTTGAAGCCGTTTTCGAAAGTCTCCATTTTCATCAGTGTTTTCGGGCGATTTAGTGTGAACGATAGGCGAAAACGCATCAAAACGTATGCGTTTTCAAACAAAAACGCATTAGTGTGGACAGGGCTTGGGTAAAGAAACGATGGAGCGACCCGCCCGATTGATAAAGATGACGAACTCTATTATCTCGATAAATAATGTCCGCTTGACAAAAAGTCCAGCAAAATAGAGACCGCACAGTGACTATTGTTACGTTTTTTTTACCATTTCAATGTGTCACTGATGGCAGTTGACCCATTAATAAACATTTTTGACGTATCGTTTGGCGGAATGGCCGCTGCAGTTTATTTCACCCAATTAACTACATTATTTCATGGTAACAATCAAATGAACAACACCGAATTCAAATGAACACCGGACCTCAAATAAACGCCAGTAACTCCTATAAACGCCGGGGACGTTTCTTTAAAACTCAACCTTGTCGACCTGGCGTTTATTTGAACCCAGTGTTTATTCAGGGCTGGCGTTTTATCGAGGAATTACGGTAAGTAAATTGTAGCAGCACTGTTCTGCTTTTTACTTCCCCATATTATCGTCAAGACTTTCTGTTATGCATTGAAACTATACTTACCTAAATGATTATTTTTTAGGAGAGATTTAAGCAGAAATACGAGAAGGGAAGGAGAAACAGCTAGCAGTGTACTCTAACAAAAGTATGCAAAAGAAGACATGAAATGTAAGCGTTAAGGTTACAGTGTACGTTCGGGGGTGTCTCCAGTATAACAGCTCTAGCGTCTTTAGATTACACTTAATATACCTAAACCCAGATATCAAATTAAAGCTTATAGAGCTGGCTATCTAAATATGGAAACCATTTGGTAATAAAATGAATTGTCGAATTTTTTACGACGTCGAAATTCGAACGTCCGAATCAGCTTTAAAACGCTATAACTCAAAGCGATTATTGTATTTTGCTAATTTGATTTGTTCTCGGATTTCCGGACACGAAGCGCTAAAAAAACGTGTCGGCGATTTCCCATATTCAATTGCAGTGAAAAGTTACAGAATATTTTCGAAAAAGGGAGAAAAAAAAATTGGAATGATCGCACGGAAATGGATCTTGACAAAAAAGTTTTCGGAATTAAGAAATTCGCCGACACGTTTTTGTTGATTATATGTTAGCCTAGCTTCTGTCCAAATTTGAGGAAAATCGAACAAATTCCCTTTGAGTTGTAGCTCTTTAAAGTGTCCCCAACAAGCGAAAAATTAACTTTGAGAAAACGGCGCTTAAAAAAACATATCGCTTCATAAACAAACTCCGCCCACAAAAGTTATACCGTCATTTCTCCGTCAATTTTCACTATTTTTCGATAATTTTTTTTTTGGATGAAAGTTCATTCTGTAAACTTTATTTTAACGCCAAAAAAAAAAAATTTCGATAAATTTTCGATCTGAAGGTACACTGTAACCTTAATATCACTGATATCTCGGAAGCTCGCTTCTTTGTAATTCCATGTTTACCAAAAGCGTTACATTAAAAGGAAACAAAACGTTCTAGGATAGCTGTTTACTGACGGTCGCATTTGGGTCCAGGAAGGTTGAATACCGTACTTTAAATGATCCGGATTTTTTCAGTCGGATCCAATCCGATCCGATCCAGGTTTTTAGAGCTCCAAATCGCCCCAAACACCACACAGGAGACAAGGAAACACACAAGCGAAGTAAGGTAGGCATTTTTTATTGAAATCTTGTTTGTATTTTTTAGCTCCTAGAATGGACCGGTTTTTTTTTCTCATACAAATCCTAATAATTTCACTCGTAAGGGTTACTGTGACACATATAGCTTGGGCTACCTGTGCTCGATTATTGTGCAGACGGTCAATTTCCTCTCTTGCATAATATGTACTGCGTCCATAACAAATGCTAATGAGAAATTACAAGAGATCAGCTTGTGAGCTTGAGGTGTTTATACAACCGGATTTTTGGATAAATTCCCGAGGAAATACTCTCTCCTGTGCAGAACGCTTCAGCGGAATCAGCTGACCGTACTGTTTGCACTCTTATTTCAAAAGACAGTTTGGTTCGCATCTAATTTGCTGTGAGTTCTTCAATAAGAGAAGACTCTCCTTGCTGTAAATATGTCTTCTATACCAGTGATAGATATTTCTCCTCTTTGCAACGTTGGTAAGCTACTCAACAATTGGTAGTTTACACGGCGGTCAGAAACGATAGAAATCGTTTGTTTATTCCCAAAGGATGCAAACCCCCAACATGGCCGCTGTGCAAACCATCAATACACCATCTCGTAGTTTTTCTTTTTCTTTCTTTTTATTTCAACTTGGATAAACAAACCATCGATACTTCAGCAATGACATCTTTATGTAAAATGGAAAACCTTGTTAATCTACGTAGCATTGCCACATCACATCAGTAAATCTAACGAATAAATAAATGAATAGATCCATAAGTCACAATAATCGACAATAAGGGGAAGCAAATTAAAATTACAATATTACAATAAAAATTTATAATACAATAATTAGTAACCTTAAGTTAATTTATAGTTAATTTTAATAGGTGATATATATTGCCATATAAACGTCTGTAAAATGTAATTCACTGGCCTATATCTTGTCTATCTTCGCTTCTATTAAGTTGGTTTGCAATAGTTCCCAGCATTTTCCATCACTATACCTGCCAAGTCTCACGCCTTAGGCGTAAGTCTCACGCCTGTGAGTCCAAATCTCGGATCTCACGCCTACTCACACCTATGGAGCAATTTCTCATGCCCGACTTTCAGATTTGAGCTATCAGCCTTTATTGATCGCATGATCCAATTAAAAATATATAGTTACTTTCATGAAAATATGGCACTTTTTTGTAGATTTTTATCATTCTAACATTACAATTTCAGCTGGATGTTATTATACGGACTCTTGGAAACTTCCGAATTCTTCGGACATCTTCGGAACAGATTGGGTTCTCGTCAGATTTGGTCGAGTCGGCTTTGAAAATCCTGGCACTCCGACGAAAAATTCTCATGCCTATCACTCGGAAAAAAACTTATACTTTGATGAAGCTCTGTGTGCAGCTCTGTGTGGGATCCCTATGAAAAAGGAGATGTGACACCCCCAGAGAAAGTGCAGCATAGGGCCGCATGTTTTGTAAAAGGCAACTGCAAAGGAGAATCTAGTGTTGCACAAATGATATGTGATCTTGGATGGCAGAGCCTTGAAGCGCACAGAGCTGTCCCTGATGTATAAGATTGTCCACGGCCTTGTGCAGGGACCGCGGAGCAAGGTGAAAAGTGGGAGGGCTGACAATTGAAAATAATTTTTTCATATTGAAAATTGAAAAAAGGAATAAAATCATAGTATTTGATTCGCAAAAAAGTGGTGGGGCCGTGGGCCTACCAGCCCCTCCCCCTCCGCGGTCCCTGTTGTGGACGTTGAAAGTCAGATTCTGGTCAGGAGTAGGTGTGCTACTAGACAATCCCAAGGTCAACACCACTTCAGGAATAAATTCCTAGTACTCAAGAGTTGTTACAGAGCATCATTCTTTGCTCGCACTGTCCCAGAGTGGAATCATCTGCCCCCTCACATTCAGAACGCTTATCTTCTGTTAACTGCTTTAAGTCCTCCCCTATGTGAGACCAAGACGTTAACGATTTAATCTGTAAAAGCCATTGCTATAATTGAATGACTGCTGACCATTCCTTGTATATATCCCATGTGGGAGCTTTGTGCAGTAAATATTCAATTTAGACTTACATTTAGATCAGTACCACCATTGTTTATCAGGTGATACTACAATAATGGTATCAAACAAATGGCCAGTCATTGGTGAACATTAGTTATGGTCATTGTCACAAGCTAATAGGTTACCACTGACAGTAACTTGTTAAAGATACTCTTAATTACTCATGCGCGTAGCGGCATGAGGTAAGGTTTCGGCTCCGTTTTTCTTGTTATTTTTATTTTTTGTGTCACGATTTTGCATGCAAATTTATGCACGCATATTTTAAATTGTGCTCTTCCGGTTCATGGCTTTGCCATTTACACTTCCTGTTTAGTGACTTCCGGCTACTCTCACTTCCGGTAAAACAACGTTACTGAAGTGTGACGACAGCGTCTCCTACAGCCCTACTTACATAACTAATGTTCGCGCTAGGTATATATAACACTCAGAAGAATCACTGGCTTCATTGTGGTACCGCTTTCATTTACAAAACATTCAATAGTAACAGGAGGTAATAAGCTCCTGATAGTAAACAACGTGGTTTGCAGAAACGATGACTGAATGAAAGGAGTAACTATATATATCATAAAACTTTCTTACGCATGCGCATGAGTATAGGCTGTTAGGAGCCTCTTGTTTTAGCTTTAAAATCGAGCTCGGTGACCCCCATTTTGTATTGTCGAATTGTAATTAGCATGTTAAGATGCCACTTTTGCAAAGTTTAAAAAAAATATTGGGAAGGGGACCCCATCAGATGAAAGGAGATTTGCAAATGAAGCCAAATGAGCACTTAAAAAATCCCTTGGGCCAAAACTAGATCCCCAAAAAATCCTGATGCATCCAACTTCAATGTTTGTAAAATTTCTATTTCCTTTGCACTTAGGTTGTGATACAGTGGACCAAGAAACCAAAGACCAAGTGATTCAACAGATTCACCAAACTTGTAAAGATGTTGGCTTCTTTTACCTTACTGGCCATGGAGTGGAGCAGTCAACCCTGGATAAGATTTTCAATGCTGCAAAGAGCTTTTTTGCCCTTCCAATTGAAACAAAAAATTCAATCAATATTCATAACAGTCCATCTTACACTGGATACATTGAAACAAGTACGCATGCTTAAATATTACTCCTGAAAGGATGGGGGGTGGGGGAGTCCAGGCAGGGGGGGGTACTACCATATAAGAGCTATATAGGCATGTGCCGCTGTGAAGGGTATGGTTTTCAGGCAGTTTATTCCGGGATAGGGTATATGTAATCAGAGATTTTTGGTCTAGATTAGGGTATCATTTTCCGCGAAACTGATCAGTTGCATGAAGAATTTAGTCTAGACGAGCTTTACTGGCAAATGAAATTTAAAAATTGGTTTGGCGGGCAGTACAGCATTTTTGCTGATCCCTGGCATCTTAGACTGTGATAGTGAACGAGTTTCTGGAAAATAGCGAGTCTGGAATAGGTCTAGGATAGGGTAGCCGGTTTTTCGGTGTTTAGTCTAGAATAGGGTTGCAAAATGCAGCTAAAATGGTCTAGTATAGGTTAAGGGTCTCAGACGCCCAGTGGCACACTCCCGCCCAAAAATTTGCAGCCTGTGACAGCCGCCTCCAATTTTTTTTGGAGGGGAGGAGATGGCTATCACAGGCTAAGGGGAGGCTCCCTATAGAAGTTATAAAGGAATGTGTTAGCTCAAAGGGTAATATGGTGTTTTGGTCTGAAAATGGGCATGTTTAACTTTCTAGTCAAATCAAAGCCTCCTATGAGCCAACTCATAAATATGAAACAACCTTTGGACCCTCCCCTCTCCCTCCTTCAAACCCCCAGATTTGTCTCAATAATTTATTGGCCCTGCTAACTGATAATTTATGATTTAATTATCTCATGTGGAAGGATCTGAGAAGACTCAAAACATTGTTGACATCAGGGAAGGATTTTACTTTCACCAAGATCTCTTAACTAACCAGCTTCCTGAAGAGAAGGATTTGCCAGGTTTTGCTGATGTTATTAGAACCTACACAGAGCAACTGAAACGATTAGGGTAGGGTTAAAAAGAAAATATGTTAATTAAGTTCTGAAAATATTTTGGAAGCTTTGAAAGTTAGTGACCCCCAACCCCCAAGCCCCTCCTCCCAAAATGTACCAGACTTTAATATTCGACTATGACCTCATTTTACCATATGAAGGCATTAGAGAACATGCATTCAAAATATGTGAGCGTATTACATCAGTGTAATGCATTTGTATGTCCATGAGATTAAGGGTTGGTTGGCAGATTTCTGCATTCGACACTCTACTTGCTTTTTATTTGATTTGATTTGATAACAAGATACGGCAAAGAGAGAGTTCATTAATCATGAATAGTTATCATTACCAAAGATCATGATCAGGTCTACCTCATTTTCTTTGTTACCATGGATGCATTTTGCTTTGCATGGGTATGCATGGGTATATTAGAAAAATTTGATGCTTGGAATCACATCAATTTTGGCATACCAGGTAATTCTCTTTCCTTGAATCTTAC
Organism: Cladopsammia gracilis; assembly: GCA_022457155.1. Classification (NCBI taxonomy): domain Eukaryota; kingdom Metazoa; phylum Cnidaria; class Anthozoa; order Scleractinia; family Dendrophylliidae; genus Cladopsammia; species Cladopsammia gracilis. The sequence continues at coordinate 367,230 of JAJGOT010000194.1, forward strand.
AATGTTATGTATTTGTTTTCTAGCCAACAACAGTGTTATTTTAAAGAGTTTGTTGTTTATTTCAAATGCTCATTTAGTGTGGTGAGGCCTGTGTCTGAACAAAGCTGGAGAGATATATCTCTAGATGTTTTTATTACCCTGACTAGTCACTATATATAATAATTATTATGAACGGTTTCACAGGTTAGGACTGAACAGAGTGAAGTTAAACTGTAAGTGCAGACCCTCCCACTTCCCATGTCCTTAACTCCCAGTTTGAGCCTCTTTGCACTTTTTCATTGCTATAAAATTACACAATATTGCAAAGCGTTTGTTACTTTTTCTGCTTCCCATAACCTCCCATAGACTTCCCGCCCCCTTTCTTCCTGAGTTCCTGCTCCACTGTACCACCCCACTGCACTGTATTTGATCCTTGTGTCCTCCCCCATGACTAACTAAATTTTGTCTGTCACTGCATACAGTTACCGGTATTGTTTGTTTTTAATGGTTATGTTACCAATCAACAGATTTGTGTTGATGAAAGCTTTAGCAGTTGGGTTAGGACTTCCAGAGAACTTCTTTGATGAAAAGTACTCTCAACCTACACTGACTTCGTTAGGCATCATGCATTACCCTCCCCACCCTGCTGACACAGACTCCTGGGGGGTGGGGCCACATACAGATTATGGTTTGTGCACCTTTCTACTACAAGATGATGTTGGTGGATTGGAAGCCGAAATAACTGAAGGACAGTGGATTGAAGTAAAACCAATACCAGGTGGAGTGCACATGTATAGATAATCATTAGAGCAATAAGCCATTTCCAAGTTGCCTTTAGCCTCTTTATCAAAGCGAGGCTAGGTGCGAAACCTTTCATATGAAAATGAATTTTCATTCACATGCAAATAAGAAAATGAGTTTTTATTTGCATGTGAATGAAAACTCATTTTCATATGAAAGGTTTCGCACCTAGCCTCGCTTTGATAGAGAGGCTAAAGGCAACTCGGAAATGGCCTATTGCTCTGAAATGTAACACCTAAAATATTGAGCTTGATACATTGTTCTATACCCAAAACTTGCTGAAAATCCTCCTTATGAACTTTCTTTCTGAAAATAAGTTCTTTGCACTTTTTAGGGTTACATGACATAAAATTTGTTTCTGACCATTCTAAGAATTGAGTGACCAGGTTGGCCACATTGTCGTTTCCTACCCAGACTGGAACAATAATGATATGGAATAATGGTATAATTATGATATGGAATAATGGTATGGTCATCTGCATATTTATAGAGGGATGTTTCGCTGCCTTGTTTTATTTCAAGATCATTGAGGAATATATTAAACATTCAAGTAGGTAATGCTGCCTTGAGTTGTACCCTTATTGACCGCTTTCCAGACACAAGATAAGTTATTATGCCCAATTCTCTGTTTTCTATCTTTATGGAAGGTTAAATACCAATTAATGATATAGGGGTTGAGAGGCAGTTTCTTAAGTTTACTCGAAAGCAAGTCATGTTTCACAGAGTCGAACGCCTTATTGAAATCCATTGCAAAGAGACGGACAGCCTTACAGTCAGGATAATCAAGATAACTGCTAACTTTGTTTTGGATTGATAATAGCGCGTTAGTACAATTGCCTTCTTCTCTAAACGCGAACTGGGTCGGGCTCAAATTCTTTTCTACAGTGTCTTTAACTTAAACTTACTCTTTCAGATTACATCTTATCCTTAAGTGGAACCCCGTTAAAGCGACTATGAACGGGTCATAAAAATGTGGAAGTGTTTTGGAGCCCAACTACCCTTCACATCACCTTGCATCAAAACACTGTTAATTGAACCATACTAGAGGGGGATGAATACGTACTTATCCCGTTTTGGGGCCAGAATTTTGGCTTTTTCTTCTTCTATCGTTCTGATCTTGGATTATAACCCTTTACGTACCTGTTGTCCTTTTGTTCTCGTCCCAACCGAAATCACGTGTGGTCAGCCTGTAAGGTATAGGCGCTCACGAGCCACAGGGTACCCACTCGGCGGAGCTTAACCCTGTTTCTGTAGCATGAAGCAAAGAAAATACCCAAGAAAATAACGATAAGGTACTCCAAAAAGTGGTCGGGTTCAGGCCGCATTTAATGGGATTTTCAATGACTGGCTTTTGTTTGGGCCCTAAAGTAGTGGTCGTTGTTTAAGTAGGTTAAAACAAGTGTTATGGAAATTTCTTATTTCATAACTTATCTACTTTCAGGTACATTTGTGGTGAACCTGGGTGACTGCCTTCAGGCTTGGACTAAAGGCCTGTATCGGGCCACAAAGCACCGTGTAAGACGTTCCATCAACGCGGACAGATACTCTGTGCCATTTTTCTTTAACCCCAATGCAGATTGCTTAATAGAGCCCATTGAGACTGACGTGACAAAAAGTCTAACTTACACAAAAGTGGTTAAGGGTTTGGAGATGCCATTCCAGTTTGGTGATCTTTATAGTTCATTGTTACGCAAAAGTCATGATTGGAAGAAAGGTGGTTCTCTAAACACTGAAGCAAAGATGTAGAATTTAACAAAATCAAGACATGTAAGCACTGCTGCAAGCACTGAATCAGTTGAATTGTTTGCTCTCACGGATCGCAGTGAGCAATAGCGTTCCGCCCAGATGACGTCATATCTGGCAGCATTGCATTGTGGGATCGAAATGCGGACAAATGTTTCAAAATGGCTGCCTCGGAAACACCAGTTTTTGCGATTCCTGTACATGTTGTGGATAATTGTCGAGTTGTACCCAAGAACAATGCTTCGTAG
>JAJGOT010000194.1:372500-380000 GCA_022457155.1 Cladopsammia gracilis
GTGATTGGCTAAAAAATCTCGCGCAACTTTCTCGACCAATCAGAAGCAAAACCAAAACCAATCATGACTTAATCGCACGCGTTTTCCCGCGCTTGGCGCCGCCGACATGTAATTGCTTCGAGCTCTGATTGGTTCATTGGATTGTTTACAAATGCTGTGATTGGTCAGAGTAATTACTTTCTTGGTGTTGGTTTTACGACCCACAATTGAAAACTGCTCTATCATGAATAATAAAGACAACCGATTTCAACTGATTGATTAAGCCAATGCAAGAGATACGAGTTCTGTAAAATTTCGTTCTTAAAGAATTAAAATATTTTTATTCACCAAGACTGGACTTTTAAGTGACTTGAAATATATTTGAAAAATACAGCGAGTATATATTTCTTGCAGGACATTTTCTCATACAAATGATTCCAAAAAAATCCGTTTTACGTTTACAAAATCTTGTCAGTCTTGCCTGGGTATGCGTGTGGCTTTGGCTGGAACGTAGTACGTGTCTCGGATAAAGCTAATTATAAAGCGTTAAGAACTGTAGGCCGTTTGGCCTAAGTAATTAATGTTTTTTATACGAATATTACCGAAAATAATGAAGCCAATTAAGTTTTTATCCTGTCAAGTTTCTATCGCCGAAGTCACTTTACAAGTTTGTTATTGAGAGTATATCATTCTACAAAATAACCAGTCAAAGGTTTTGTCTGTCCTAACTTAATTCCTGTCTTTTTATATAAACCATCACCTGAGGCCCTGGCCACACTAATGCGTTTTCAAAAGTCTTCGTTTTCATCTAGGCGAAAAGGACGCAAAATATTTTCGTCCACACTAGCGTTTTCGTATCGTTTAAACCTGTCCACACTAAAACGCTCGAAAACGATTAAACAACTGGGACCCGGGATTGCACATGTGTTAAAAGGTGATAGATGCTTCGATTTGGACTGGAACCGAGGGCATGTGACGCTTTTTTATGTCACAGTTTTCACATGTCCACACTAGAGGCATGTGATGCTTTTTACGTCACCAGTTTTGAAAAGTCCCCGTTTTCACCTGTCCACACAAGAAACGAAGCGTTTTCAAAACGATGGGTTTTCAAGTCACCACTTTTGAAGCCGTTTTCGAAAGTCTCCGTTTTCATCAGTGTTTTCGGGCGTTTTAGTGTGAACGATAGGCAAAAACGCATCAAAACGTATGCGTTTTCAAACAAAAACGCATTAGTGTGGACAGGGCCTCGGATAAAGAAACGATGGAGCGACCCGCCCGATTGATAAAGATGACGAACTTTATATCTCGATAAAGAATGTCCGCTTGACAAAAAGTCCAGTAAAATAGAGACCGCACAGTCACTATTGTTACGTTCTTTACCATTTTAATGTGTCACTGATGGGAGTTGAACCATTAATAAACATTTTTGACGTATCGTTTGGCGGAATGGCCGCTGCAGTTTATTTCACCCAATTAACTACGTTATTTCAAGGTAACAATCAAATGAACAACACCGAATTCAAATGAACGCCGGACCTCAAATAAACGCCAGTAACTCCTATAAACGCCGGGGACGTTTCTTTAAAACTCAACCTTGTCGACCTGGCGTTTATTTGAACCCAGTGTTTATTCAGGGCTGGCGTTTTATCGAGGAATTACGGTAAGTAAATTGTAGCAGCACTGTTCTGCTTTTTACTTCCCCATATTATCGTCAAGACTTTCTATTATGCATTGAAACTATACTTATCTAAATGATTATTTTTTAGGAGAGATTTAAGCAGAAATACGAGAAGGGAAGGTGCAACAGCAGTGTACTCTAACAAAAGTATGCAAAAGACGATACGAAATGTAAGCGTTAATATCACTGATATCTAGGAAGCTCGCTTCTTTGTAATTCCATGTTTACCAAAATCGTTACATTAAAGGGAAACAAAAAGTTCTAGGATAGCCGTTTACTGACGGTCGCATTTGGCAGATTTGGGCCCAGGAAGGTTGAATACCGTACTTTAAATGATCCGGATTTTTTCAGTCGGATCCGATCCGATCCAGGTTTTGTCAATCCGATCCGATCCAGCCTTTGTCGGTCCGATTCGATACGGTCAGATCCAGATTTTGTCAACGGCCGTACATTTAACTATGATTCGTTTACATGTCAGACATGTATCTGCGCGCTAGCCAAAGCTAGCCTGCACTGTCCGTTTCGCATTTCTCCGTTAAAGCGTGATTACATGTTTCACTGCAAGTCTGATCTTTAACCCCACTCTTGCGGTATTCGTGAAAATAATCTCACGCTCTATGCATTATCCATCAAAGAAGACGTAGTTTCTTGGTGTTGCGGATGGTGTGACCACCAAATGACGTAAAACAAAAGATTCAAAAGACACTGAACAATACCCACACCACAACACAAAAGCTAGCCAACAATGGCCTCCACAGCACCAAGAAACACCCAAGAAGACCGACCCGCGAAGAAGTCGCGCCTTCACCTCGATTCACAGGTAGCCTAAACTATATGTGTCACAGTAACCGTTACGAGCGGATAAACTCTTTCCTGTGCATCCCCCTGTGTACATCGAACCCTGGCATCCCCACGGTGAAGAACGCTTCAGCGGAATCAGCTGACCGTACTGTTTGTAGTCTTATTTCAAAAACATTATTATCCATAGGGTGGGGTGGGTCACGCGATGACACACAAACCTTTGGTTCACATCTAATTTGCTGTGAGTTCTTCAATAAGAAGACTCTCCTTGCTGTAAATATGTCTTCTATACCAGTGATAGATATTTCTCCTCTTTGCAACGTTGGTAAGCTACTCAACAATTGGTAATTTACACGGCGGTCAGAAACTATAGAAATCGTTTGTTTATTCCCAAAGGATGCAAACCCCCAATATGGCCGCTGTGCAAACAATCAATACACCATCTCTTCTCGTAGTTTCTCTTTTTCTTTCTTTTTATTTCAACTTGGATAAACAAACCATCGATACTTCAGCAATGAATCTTTATGTAAAATGGAAAACCTTGTTAATCTACGTAGCATTGCCACATCACATCAGTAAATCTAACGAGTAAATAAATGAATAAATTAATCCATAATTCACAATAATCGACAATAAGGGGAAGCAAATTAAAATTACAATATTACAATAAAAATTTATAATACAATAATTAGTAAACTTAAGTTAATTTATAGTTAATTTTAATAGGTTAATTTTTAGTGAATGTTGCAATCTTTATATGGCAGTACATACTGGGCATGCAAGATTTAAATTTGCTTATTGCCATATAAACGTCTGTAAAATGTAATTCACCGGCCTATATCTTCGCTTCAATCAAATTGGCTCGCAATAGTGCCCAGCATTTTCCATCACTATACCTGCCAAGTGTCATGCCTTAGGCGTGAGTCTCACGCCTGCGAGTCCAAATCTCCGATCTCACGCCTACTCACACCTATGGAGCAATTTCTCATGCCTGATTTTCAGATTTGAGCTATCAGCCTTTATTGATCGCATGATCCAATTAAAAATATAGTTACTTTCATGAAAATATGGCACTTTTTTGTAGATTTTTATCATTCTAACATTACAATTTCAGTTGGATGTTATTATACAGACTCTTGGAAACTTCCAAATTCTTCGGACATCTTCGGAACAGATCGGGTTCTCATCAGATTTGGTCGAGTCGGCTTCAGAAATCCTGGCACTCCCACGAAAAAATTCTCACGCCTATCACTCGGAAAAAGCTTATACTTTGATGGAGCTCTGTGTGCAACTCTGTGTGGGATCCCTATGAAAAAGGAGATGTGACACCCCCAGAGAAAGCGCAGCATAGGGCCGCATGTTTTGTAAAAGGCAACTGCAAAGGAGAATCTAGTGTTGCACAAATGATATGTGATCTTGGATGGCAGAGCCTTGAAGCATGTAGGGCTGTCCCTGATGTATAAGATTGTCCACGGCCTTTTGTGGACGTTGAAAGTCAGATTCTGGTCAGGAGTGGGCGTGCTACTAGACATTCCCAAGGTCAACACCACTTCAGGAATAAATTCCTAGTACTCAAGAGTTGTTACAGAGCATCATTCTTTGCTCGAACTGTCCCAGAGTGGAACCATCTGCCCCCTCACATTCAGAACGCTTCTTCTTTTAACTGCTTTAAGTCCTTCCCTATGTGAGACCAAGACGTTAACAATTTAATCTGTAAAAGCCATTGCTATAATTGAATGACTGCTGACCATTCCCTGTGCACATATATCTCATGTGGAAGCTTTGTGCAGTATTCAATTTAGACTTAGATTTAGATCAGTACCACCATTGTTTATCCGGTGATACTACAATAATGGTATCAAACAAATGGTCAGTCATTGGTGAACATTAGTTATGGTCATTGTCACAAGCTAATAGGTTACCACTGACAGTAACTTGTTAAACATACTCTTAATTTTAGCTTTAAAAAAGGACTCGGTGACCCCCATTTTGTATTGTTGAATTGTAATTAGCATGTTAAGATGCCACGTTTGCAAAGTTTAAAAAGAATATTGGGAAGGGGACCCCATCGGATGAAAGGAGATTTGCAAATGAAGCCAAATGAGCACTCAAAAAATCCCTTGGGCCAAAACTAGACCCCCAAAAAATCCTGATGCATCCAACTAATTAATATTTGTAAAATTTCTGTTTCCTTTGCACTTAGGTTGTGATACAGTGGACCAAGAAACCAAAGACCAAGTGATTCAACAGATTCACCAAACTTGTAAAGATGTTGGCTTCTTTTACCTTACTGGCCATGGAGTGGAGCAGTCAACCCTGGATAAGATTTTCAATGCTGCAAAGAGCTTTTTTGCCCTTCCAATTGAAACGAAAAATTCAATCGATATTCATAACAGTCCATCTTACACTGGATACATTGAAACAAGTATGCATGCTTAAATAGTACTCCTGAAAGGATTGGGAGGGGGGGGGAGTACTCCCACATAAGAGCTATATAGGCATATGCCGCTGTGAAGGGTATGGTTTTCAGGCAGTCTAGTCTGGAATAGGGTAAAGTAATCAGAGATTTTTGGTCTACAATAGGGTATCATCTTCCGCTAAACTGATCAGTTACATGAAGAATTTAGTCTAGACAAGGTTTACTGGCAAATGGAATTTTTACTGACATGGCATTTTTACTGACCCCTGGCATCTTAGACTGTGATAGTGAATGACTTTCTGGAATAGGTCTAGGATAGGGGAGGGTTTTTTTGGTGTTTAGTCTAGAATGGGGTTGCAAAATGCAGCTAAAATGGTCTCGTATAGGTTAAGGGTCTCAGAGTCCCAGTGGCACACGCCCGCCCAAAAATTTGCAACCTGTGACAGGTACCCCGATTTTTTTTGGAGGGGAGGAGGTGGCTGTCACAGGCTAAGGGGAGGCTCCCTATAGAAGTTATAAAGGAATGCGTTGGCTCAAAAGGGCAATTTGGTGTTTTGGTCTGAAAATGGGCGTGTTTAACTTTCTAGTCAAATCAAAGCCTCCTGTGAGGCTGAGCCCAACTCGTAAATATGAAACAACCTTTGGACCCTCCCATCTCCTATACATTTTGCTGCACTGACCTCCCCCCCCCCCCCTCCTCCCCCCACCCTCTGCATCCAACTCCCCACACTCCCCTCCCTCCAACACTGTCCCCATGGGTAAGGTGGTGACCATTTTACCTATCACATTTGGAACGGGCACCTCCACAGCACCACCAAATATTTGGTATACAGTCAATTCTCTCTAAGACGGACTCCATCAGGACTGGCCCCCGACTGTTCATCTTAAAGAGGTGTCTGGCTTATAGAGAGTCAAAGTAACATGACACCAGTAATTCTGAGATAATAAAGCTGAACCTATGCACAGTGATGTCTGTTTTTAAGTCTGTTTAAAGCCATTTACTTTAAGCAAAACCTACAAACTAGAACAAAAGTAACATTACAAAAGTGGATTTGTTTGTTCATATTCAGCACCTTCATTTCTGTTTTGAAATATTTTTCACTAAAAAAAAAAGCACTTCTCAAGTGTCTGTTGACAGTTTCATAGTGCCCATTGTCCGTCTCAGAAAGGTGTCTGTTCTATAGAGAGTTTAGTTACAGTAAAATGAATGAAAAATGGCAGGGACCAACACCAGGTGTCTGTCTCATAGAGTTGACTGTAAATTTGTTCTTTTTCCCTCTTTTCATCAGCCAGCCTCCCCATTTTCTCACAGGTTATATATTAACCCCCACTTTTCTCCTTAACACCCGAGCCTGAAACCAGATAGTAGTACAATTAGAGTAAGCGATAGAAAATGCATGTATTTATGCCAGGGTATTTACACTGTATATAAAAAGCATATTTACTAAAATCTACTTACCGGTACTTAATACCAAATATAATTGTTAAGTATTATATTACAATATGTGGAACCCCTCTCTCACCACTCCCTATCCCCAATGCCAAACCCCTCAGATCTGTCTTATTGACCCTGCTAACTGATAATTTATGATTTAATTATCTCATGTTGAAGGATCCGAGAAGACTCAAAACATTATTGACATCAGGGAAGGATTTTACTTTTGCCAAGATCTCTTAACTAACCAGCTTCCAGAAGAGAAGGATTTGCCAGCTTTTGCTGATGTTATTAGAACCTACACAGAGCAACTGAAACGATTAGGGTAGGGTTAAAAAGAAAATGTTTTAATTAAGTTCAGAAAATATTTTGGAAGCTTTGAAAGTTAGTGACCCCCCTCCCCCCTCCTCCCAAAACGTACCAGACTTTAATATTAGACTGTGACCTCATCTTACCATATGAAGTCATTAGAGAACATGCATTCAAAATATGTGAGCGTATTACATCAGTGTAATGTATTTGTATGTGCATGAGATCAAGGGTTGGCTGGCAGATTTCTGCATTTGACACTCTACTTGCTTTTTATTTGATTTGACTTGATAACAAGATACGGCAAAGAGAGAGAGTTCATTAATCATGAATAGTAATCATTACCAAAGATCAAGATCAGGTACGTCGTTTTCTTTGTTACCATGGATGTATTTTGCTTTGCATGGGTATATTAGAAAAATTCAATGCTTGGAATCGCATCAATTTTGGCATACTAGATAATTCTTTCCTTGAATCTTACAATGTTACGTATTTGTTTTCTAGCCAACAACAGTGTTATTTTAAAGAGTTTGTTGTTTATTTTTCTCATTTAGTGTGGTGAGGCCTGTGTCTGAACAAAGCTGGAGAGATATATCTCTAGATGTTTTTATTACCCTGACTAGTCACTATATATAATAATTATTATGAACGGTTTCACAGGTTAGGACTGAACAGAGTGAAGTTAAACTGTAAGTGCACATCCTCCCACTTCCCATGTCCGTAACTCCCAGTTCCTGCCTGACTTTGCACTTTTTCATTGCTATAAAATTACACAATATTGCAAAGCATTTGTTACTTTTTCTGCTTCCCACAACCTCCCATAGACTTCCCATCCCCTTTCTTCCTGAGTTCCTGCTCCACTGTACCACCCCACTGTAC